>CM026398.1:23960978-24262564 GCA_014843695.1 Archivesica marissinica
GTCTATACTCAGTACAGTTCTGACCTTGTAAATCTGTTCATTTACAACATTACACCCCTCAATTGTCTATACTCAGTACAGTTCTGACCTTGTAAATCTGTTCATTTACAACATTACACCCCTCAATTGTCTATACTCAGTACAGTTCTGACCTTGTAAATATGTTCATTTACAACATTACACCCCTCAATTGTCTATACTCAGTACAGTTCTGACCTTGTAAATCTGTTCATTTACAACATTACACCCCTCAATTGTCTATACTCAGTACAGTTCTGACCTTGTAAATCTGTTCATTTACAACATTACACCCCTCAATTGTCTATACTCAGTACAGTTCTGACCTTGTAAATCTGTTCATTTACAACATTACACCCCTCAATTGTCTATACTCAGTACAGTTCTGACCTTGTAAATCTGTTCATTTACAACATTACACCCCTCAATTGTCTATACTCAGTACAGTTCTGACCTTGTAAATATGTTAACAAAGACCCACAAAAACAAAGACCACATATTGGCACAATTGGAAATCTTGCTAACCACAGAAAAAGATAATGTAGGGTGGAATTGTTGTTGTATTTTGACAGATTTAGTAGTGTATCCATGTAAGTAAGGTGTAGCCACACAACAGGTGGGCTATATGATACAGAAGTAGGTTCTAAGAATGATAAATCACCAGTAGTAGTAGTTCACTAGAAAATTGGAAGGAAAAAATTCCTGGAAATGTGGTAAATAATCATAACCATTACATAAAGAATTCAAATGGATCCATCCAGACTGATTTACTATGCTACCTTGATCTGTTTTTCGAAGGGTAATGTATCTTGTGTTAATAAACAATTATAAAACATAATGGTGATATATGTAAAACAGGACGGTGTAATGTACATTCAATTGCCAGTACTATGAATGAAATTTTAGTTGAGAACTATATAAATAAAATATAATCTAGATGATAGCACTTGAAGCGAGACACCTGACTTCGCCCCCTGGCCCCCCTTCTCCCTAAAAAAAGAAGAAAATTGTCAGGTAAGATACCCTGGCCCATTATAAAGCACTCGCTTCTCACCAATGCAACCTGGGTTTGATGCTCGGACCGGGAAGTATGTGAGATGGTAGTGGTCGCCAGATCGGACATGCAGGTTTTTCCGGGTACTCCGGTTTCCTCCCACACGAATGACCACATATATGAGCTTTCATCCGCGCCAACGACAGTGGTTAATATAAGTTGTTAGAATTTGCTTCGCAATTGTTGTAAAATAAATAAAAGTTTAAACTCCTTATATTCATATGTTGTATTTAATGGTCATACTGTGCATTTTCACCATATTTTGTTGACATTTATTTAATAACACAATTTAAGGACGCGATCGCGCGTTTTCTCACTTCTCCCAAATAATTCTGACCTTCATTAGCTATTAGATTAACCCATTTGATTCTGGATATCGTTCAAACAGTATTTGCAAAGAACAATATTATTAGTCGGATCAGCCGCCACAGAACATGCCGTCTGATCAGGCTCTATGTTGTTTACTATTCAGATGATCTTGCTAAGACACATGGCTATGTAGCAAACAACATAGATCCTGATCAGCATGCAGCATCGCACTGTGGCTGATCTGGATCTATGTTGTTTGCAAAAGCCTTTAAATGTATCCAGAATGAAATGGGTTAAATATGGTTCTTTTATATACATGTAGTTGTTGTAGGTATGAAATATAGAGCATACCATAACCCTCTCCCTCATAGAAGCACCTCTTGACGCCATTACCAATACGACATACATTGACAATGGAGTAGCCAAACCAATGTTCATAATAAAGGCCAGAATCGCATGTAGTCCCAGTAATATCTATGGAGGTGGGATAGATATGGCAACTACTTATCCACTGCATGATAGCTAAATGGCTGTCGTTTGTATGAAGATATAATAGTATATTAACCCATTCAACCCCAAGTAACTGACATGGACTGGTGCATGCTATTTTTAGACCAATAAATTAATAGGAAAATTACATTTGGACCAGTTAATTTATCAAAATGGGTAATTTTATCTAAATATAGTAATAATTATTACTGGCAAAAAAGTGCAGATCCTGATGAGACGGCTCGTTACGAGCCGGCTCATCTGGATCTACACTTTTCATAAGCCTATTTAGAGGCCTGTGGGGTTGAAAGGGTTAACCTAAATCTCTATGTAGTCCCAGTAATATCTATGGAAATGGGATAGATATGGCTACTACTTATCCATTGCATGATAGCTAAGTGGCTGTCATTTGTATGGTGATATAATAGTATATTGTGAGGTGAGGACTATACGCGAATACTAACGACAATACGAATATCTAAATGAAAGAAAGGGTTAAGAAGATAAATTCAGCAAACTGATTTTGTAATTTCAAGATAGATATAGATTATAGTAATTTCAAGATAGATATAGATTATAGTAATTTCAAGATAGATATAGATTATAGAATGACCAGTTTGTCCAAAGATTTACAAAATCCCAGTCAAAGATGTGTTGTTAATTATAGACTCCTGTTATTGATTCAGTTTGTGAACTGCAACACGATCTATGAGATTCCCCTATACGGATTAATTTGCAACAGTTTTGTAACTTGTGTGTGTTTGTCACGAATCTGTTGTTATCCTCTATTTATTTATGTGCACTTGCAATGATTGATGAACCCTTGGCATTATACACACCGCCACGCACTTGTGCATGTACGTTTTATTAAAGTCAAACCGGGGATCTCCGCGACCGAGTTGTTGTGGTCGTCGACCTAAAAAAAAATCAAAGTCGCTGACCCATCACAGCTGTAAGTTCGAATTTCACTCGGGTTTATTGAAGTCTTTCATGTGGGGAGGAGATCCAGCTGGCTCGCTGAATGTCGGTGGTTATACATATGTGTCCGTCCGTGTGCCTGAAATACTGCTCACAAGGGCATCCAGGGTCTTCTCCACCGATAGATAATAACTGGACAGTTGCTACATGACCTAAGCTGTCAGATAATAACTGGACAGTTGCTACATGACCTAAGCTGTCAGATAATAACTGGACAGTTGCTACATGACTTAAGCTGTCAGATAATAACTGGACAGTTGCTACATGACCTAAGCTGTCAGATAATAACTGGACAGTTGCTACATGACCTAAGCTGTCAGATAATAACTGGACAGTTGCTACATGACCTAAGCTGTCAGATAATAACTGGACAGTTGCTACATGACCTAAGCTGTCAGATAATAACTGGACAGTTGCTACATGACCTAAGCTGTCAGATAATAACTGGACAGTTGCTACATGACCTAAGCTGTCAGATAATAACTGGACAGTTGCTACATGACCTAAGCTGTCAGATAATAACTGGACAGTTGCTATATGACCTAAGCTGTCAGATAATAACTGGACAGTTGCTATATGACCTAAGCTGTCAGATAATAACTGGACAGTTGCTACATGACTTAAGCTGTCAGATAATAACTGGACAGTTGCTACATAACCTAAGCTGTCAGATAATAACTGGACAGTTGCTACATGACTTAAGCTGTCAGATAATAACTGGATAGTTGCTACATGACCTAAGCTGTCAGATAATAACTGGACAGTTGCTACATGACTTAAGCTGTCGGTGCAAACCAAACAAACAATCAAGTTAACCATTTCCCTCATAGAAGCACCTCATGACTCCATTACCATTACGACATATATACATTGACAATATAGTAGGCAAACCAATGTTCATAAACCCTTTCCCTCATAGAAGCACCTCACGACGCCATTACCATTATGACATACATTGACAATGTAGTAGCCAAACCAATGTTTATAATAAAGACCAGAATCTCATGTAGTCACAGTAATATCTATGGAGGTGTGATAGATATGGTGACTACTTATCCACTGCATGATAGCTAAATGGTTGTCGTTTGTATGGAGATATAATAGTATATTAACCTAAATCTCTATGAGGGAAAGGGTTAAATGACTGTCGTTTGTATGGAGATATAATAGTATATTAACCTAAATCTCTATGAGGGAAAGGGTTAAATGGCTGTCGTTTGTATGGAGATATAATAGTATATTAACCTAAATCTCTATGAGGGAAAGGGTTAAATGGCTGTCGTTTGTATGGAGATATAATAGTATATTAACCTAAATCTATATGAGGGAAAGGGTTAAATGGCTGTCGTTTGTATGGAGATATAATAGTATATTGACCTAAATGTCTATGAAGGAAAGGGTTAAATGGCTGTCGTTTGTATTGAGATATAATAGTATATTAACTTAAATCTCTATGAGGGAAAGGGTTAAACTAGTCAGCAGCTACTAAAATCTTCTCAGTTTTTTTCTCCTACATTTTGATGAACTTGATTCATGGAGTTAGGTTTACAGCAGCTGGAGCTCGGATGACATCCCAGGAAAAGCTTGGTACCAAGGGATTTTATTTTCCAGGCTTTATTGTAATTTTGTCTGATTAGCCTTGCTAACAGTGAGCCTGTAATTTCCTGCCTTACAAAAGGCCAGTGAATGTATAACAGACTAGATATCTCCAGCTATCTCTTCAAGCATGCTATTACCATCAGGATAGGTGACACTTGTATCTGCCCTATGACATTCTGTGGCGGCTGCATCATGCTTAAGACTTAAACAGATGTTAATCGCTGCAGATTATAGTCAAAATCTGTGATTGTGCTCACCCTCTATCTATGCAGTTGGTAACCAAATTCTAAGTGAGAAAAGTGTTCATTATTTTTACATTGGGCTTGGTTAAAAGTGTGTAGAGGCCAAATGGGCATGGCAGCTACATATCATTAGTTGGGAACCCTCATACAAAAATGCATGCAATCAGGGCATATACACTCATCGAAGGAAATGCAATAGCGATGTAAATATAACATAATAAATGGTGACTTCTGTGTGTGTGTGTTTTACGTTTATTTATCGTCGCTACCGGTTGCCCATAATGAGCGACGCCTCCTGAAGAGATTAGTCATTTTAGATTTTTGGAGGATAGTGCAATTATACAGACAGAGACCCATTCCAGAGTCTCCTCTGCTTCTTTTACGTGCACGGTGTAAAGCACCGACACGAGACCTTCCCATCTGAAAAGACTATTAATTTTATTAGGATCAGACGGGGGAATCGAACCTGCGATCCCTGGATTACCAGTCAAGCGTGTTACCACTGGACTACAGATCCGTCTGTAATCCGACTTCTGCTATTAACACATTGCATGCTATAAATAGTTCAAATAGTTGTTGCAGAATAGAATTGCATTAACCTTTATAATGCTGAATAAATTGGAAGGAATGTGCAAACAACATAGATCCAGATTAGCCACTGCGCAACGCCGTGTCTGATCAAGATCTATGTGGTTTACTATTCTGTCATGTATTTTAGCTCCACTATCCGAGATAGCATATCTTTCTGTGCCATCTAAACTGTTAATGTATTTTTCTTGTTTGTTACTGCAAACTCTGGAAATATGTCATGGAACATCAGTAGAATTGTATTGTAACGACACAATTCTAATGAACTTGCATGGCATAATTGCATGACGGTTATTTTCACCACAGCAAGTAGCATGCAAAGAGTTAACCATACAAATGACAGTCATTAACTATCATGCAGTGGATAAGTAGTCGCCATATCTATCCCACCTCCATAGATATTACTGGGACTACATAGAGATTTAGGTTAATATACTATTATATCTCCATACAAACGACAGCCATTTAGCTATCATGCAGTGGATAAGTAGTCACCATATCTATCCCACCTCCATAGATATTACTGGGACTTCATAGAGATTTAGGTTAATATACTATTATATCTCCATACAAACGACAGCCATTTAACTATCATGCAGTGGATAAGTAGTCACCATATCTATCCCACCTCCATAGATATTACTGGGACTACATGAGATTCTGGCCTGTATTATGAACATTGGTTTTGCTACTACATTGTCAATGTATGTCATATTGGTAATGGCGTCAAGAGGTGCTTCTATGAGAGAAAGGGTTAAGCATGCAAAGAGTTTGGCAGCCAAATTGCTGAAGCAGTTTGCATTAATGCTGTCAGTTTATGACTAGTGTAGATTGCTCAAGCGGTTTGCTTTAATGCTGTCAGTTTATGACTAGTGTAGATTGCTCAAGCAGTTTGCATTAATGCTGTCAGTTTGTGTGTAGATTGTTCAAGTGGTTTGTGTTAATGCTGTCAGTTTGTGTGTAGATTGTTCAAGTGGTTTACATTAATGCTGTCAGTTTGTGTGTAGATTGTTCAAGCGGATTGCGTTAATGCTGTCAGTTTGTGTGTAGATTGTTCAAGCGGTTTGCATTAATGCTGTCAGTTTGTGTGTATATTGTTCAAGCGGATTGCATTAATGCTGTCAGTTTGTGTGTATATTGTTCAAGTGGTTTGCATTAATGCTGTCAGTTTGTGTGTATATTGTTCAAGTGGATTGGCTTTGCCGATTTGTGTGTAGATTACTCAAGCGGATTGTGATAATGCATTGTCTGTTTGTGTGTAGCTTGCTCCACGGCCAATACTTATCCAAATACTACTGGAAAGTGCCTTGATGTCTGATCATATCAACAGCTTCTCCTTTGCTCAATTCTCATGAGTCACAATTTATTCGAAGTAAATCATTCAATTGGCTATTTTAGCAGTCATTGGGGAGAAATTGTTTTAATAGTGTTGTGTAGGAAATCCAGCTATATCTCTAGCTATATCATTCAAAGGAACCGGAAAAAATGGAAATTGCAAGGAACCATTTGGAGTCTGATGTCTGAAACAATATCAGCCTTTATTGCCCTAAATGAGCAAGCAGTTGTCATATCTCATCAAGGCTCTTGCAAGAGACTGGAGGCAGGGTCATATTTAATATAGGCAAGGTTTTAATGTCTGGAGGGCAATTTGAATAATTGCTTTATCATAGTGTCCTTGCTGTATGATAGGTACTAATCTCTTAGTTCTGAATATGTCTTGTTGAGGGAAATAGAAGAGATATAGACAGTGTTGGTGGATTGCTGGTTGGTTATATACACTGTAGAGACATAGATAGTGTTGGTGGACAGCTGGTTTGTTACGTAGACAGTGTTGGTGGACAGCTGGTTGGTTACATAGATAGTATTGGTGGACAGCTGATTGGTTACATAGACAGTGTTGGTGGACAGCTGATTGGTTACATAGACAGTGTTTGTGGACAGCTGATTGGTTACATTCACTGTAGAGGCATAGCTAGTGTTGGTGGACAGTTGGTTGGTTACATAGATAGTGTTGGTGGACAGCTGGTTGGTTACATAGACAGTGTTGGTGGACAGCTGGTTGGTTACATAGATAGTGTTGGTGGACAGCTGGTTGGTTACATAGATAGTGTTGGTGGACAGCTGGTTGGTTACATAGACAGTGTTGGTGGACAGTTGGTTGGTTACATAGATAGTGTTGGTGGACAGCTGGTTGGTTACATATATTGTAGTGACATAGATATTGTTGGTGGACAGCTGATTGGTTACATAGATAGTGTTGGTGGACAGCTGGTTGGTTACATATATTGTAGTGACATAGATATTGTTGGTGGACAGCTGATTGGTTACATACACTGTAATTACTAATTAAGACAGCATTTGGGTATTGGCTGACTTGCCATAAACCGAGGCTACTAATTTCATTACATCGGACTAGCATAAAGTTCCGACCTGTTGGTACAACAAATTGTCTTTTGGTGAAAAATGTATTAATCGCCGCTTGAAAATCGAACAAAATAACTAAAAATGAGTTATGGTTATTTCAATTAATTTTCTTGTTTCATTGTATCCTAACAGTAATAGGAATGATCCAAGGTGTATACGAGTACATGAGACCAGTGTGTGTCTTACTGTTACTATGGAGATTGATTTCACAGGTTATTCTTGGAATTATATCAGCGCTATACTGTTACATGTGTGCAGTAGATGATAAGATGAAACAAGATCATGTAATATATGGTAAAATGACAATGAGATCGATAGGTTCAGGTGTATTTAACAATACTAATTGTATACAGCTTTGGGCCATTGTCAATTAATATTTGGAAAGCCAATAATTGTCAATTAATATTTGGAACATCATTGTTAATTAATAATTGAAAGACATTAATTGTCAAATTAATATTTGGAAAGTCATTGTCGATTAATATTTCGAAAACCAATAATTGTCAATAAATATTTGGAACATCATTGTTAATTAATAATTGATAGACATTAATTGTCAATTAATATTTGGAAAGTCATTGTCAATTAATATTTGGAAAGCCTGAATTGTCAATTAATATTTGGAATAATGTTGTGTCTAAATTATGTCATAATGAATTTTAATTCTTAGATCCATGGGGAGTGGAGTGTCCACGGTGTGATGAGTAAGGTGTCTGCCTTGTAACTGAGAGGTTGTGAGTTTGAGCCCTGTCGGAACCGAGTTTGAGCCCCGTCGGAACCACGGTGGTGATGTAAGACTCTTAAATCCACAATGTCTTTTCTGTTTCCCTTCACGGTAATGAACGGCGTGTAGAGAGCGATGAATCTAATGTAAGAACTTGTTTCAAAATCGAGCTGAATTAAATTTGTATAAACCAGTGCATCATGGCGTGTCCACACGCCTTAGTGCTCATGAAGCACCAATCTCAACATTCTTATCCCCCTCCTCCCCCCCCCAAACCCCCTCCATGACTTGGATATTATATAACTGGTGCACATTCATAAATCAATATGTATGCCATGCAACTAAAGTCTGAGTAGTTTTAATCAAGCTAAATGTTCTTACTCTCACTGGGGTTCCCTACAATACAGCTGCCACCAATCCAATTTTTATTTCAAATAAAATTCTAAAATTGCAATTGAAAACTAAAAATATATTCTATGTTCGTGCGGATATTTAATATGCATTTCTAATAAACACTTGTAATATTCTGCTCATGCAGCCATTGCTGACTCATATGTGGGTAATTTTGTAGGATATTTAATAGTTTTCTCAGAATTTGTAAATACTTCACACAGGTCTTAGAATTTTGTTTTGCAAGCATACACTAATTTCTTGCACATTTTCTATGCAGTAGTGTACTTGGAATTTTGTTTTGCAAGCATACACTAATTTCTTGCACATTTTCTATGCACTTGGAATTCATTCTTAAAACTTTAATCCATCGGCCAATATTTTTATAGTAAGCTATATTTTACTTAATCAAAACATGTTCACCTAATGGGAGCTAAATTCAAAGACTATTAAAGCGACACTACATCGGTGAAAATGCAAATTTCTACAGAATGTATTTTCCTAGTGTAGTAAATAGGGCCAACGTCCATACGTAATACATGTATATCCTGAATAACACAATTTACTGTACACTACAGATTTACCGTTATATCTCACATTTGCACCTATGCATATTTATTTTTGTACTATTCTGATTTAAATCATTTCTAAGCGGCAGTATCACACGTTTAGTATAGACTTCAATGATAAACAAACATCAATTCAGGAGCGTGGCTGACTGCTATCTGAAATCCTACTTTCACTTTTAAGGTTTGTAGACCACAAGACACTGTTTATCGAATCAATGTTAGTGTTCAAATTATTTGCGGAAGAATTTGTAGTAGCAATGCTATTTTAAATATGCGTAAAAAATATATATGCAATTTGTGCTTTTTGCGATGTAATGCCGCTTTAATTAGCTTGCAACAGCTATACAGGAAAGACAGCTTGCGTTTCTGGTAACTTTGAATAATTAAGTTATAATTTATTTACACGGTTACTTTCTAATAGCTATTTCAAGTTCATTTTAAGCATTTGGCCTACTTGGCCGAGTTGCAGTCAATCATTTCATGGGTGCACGTATCGGGTGCACATATCGATAGATCAAGTCTCTGTGAGCGGTTTAAAATGCCCGATATAGGAAGTAGAATCTTGAGTTTACAGCTACGTTACAAATGACTGATGGTGGGATAAATAATTAATTACCCGCTAATTGAAACTTAGGTGAATATCTTATTCAATCTTGATGTAAATTTTGTACAAAACGATTGATCAATTTGTTTGACGGCTGATCAACTACCGTTATATATTTCGATATTGTTTACCATAGTTGAACATCATTTTGAACATCATTTTGAACTTTTGAACATCATTTTGAACTTTTGAACATCATTTTGAACTTTTGAACATCCTTTTGAAGAGTGACCTTGGTCCGTTTGATATATTCTAGTAAACATCTACTTCTCGACAATCATTCATTTCTGTCGCCAAACAGTATCTAAATCTGTACAGTGATCACCTTTATTTCAGGGGTTTGGCATGTCGAAATTTGTATACTGACCATCATTCTAACACAACTCTACACTATTTCATGCCTTGTTCTAGAGGTCGACATTGGCAAAACAGTCACTCTAGGGACCCCTGACATCGGGCCCCGGCCCCACTTCTCCCTAAAAAGATAAAAAGAATTATTTTATTTTTTACAATTTTCATAGCAAATCTTGTCGAAATAAGATATGCATCACTGGCCATTGTAAAGCACTCTATTCAAATGCTGTATTTAGTGGTCATATTGTGTATGTTACCCTAGTTTGTTGAAATTTATTTTAATTAATACCATTTATGGATGCTTCCTCGCTTCTCCCAAAAGTTCTGACCTAAGTATGAGCCCCTGTATTTATGACTTTATTCTCGTTATTTCATTTATGCAATTGCATAATTATATGTATTATTTTGATGATGAGCTATGTAATGCTTATATGTCTAATAAACTTATTTTTTTATTATAAATGTCTACCTGTCCAATCAAACTACAGTAAATGCTATGATACCTGTGTTTTACGTTTATTTATCGGCGCTACCGGTTGCCCATATGAGTGACGCCTCCTGAAGATATTAGTCATTTTAGATTTTTGGAGGACAGTGCAGTGATACAGACAGAGACCTATTCCAGAGTTTCCAATGGTTCTTTTACGTGCACGGTGTAAAGCACCGACACGAGACCTCGGTTTAACGTCCCATCTGAAAGACTGTTAAATTTATTAGGGTCAGACGGGTGAGGGATTGAACCTACGATCCCTGGATTATTAGTCCAGTGTGTTACCAAGTCCAGTGTGTTACCACTGGACTACGGATCCATCTGTTGCTATGATACCAATCTGATTTTTGTTTATAAATGTCGACCTGTCCAATCAAACTACAGTAAATGCTATGATACCAATATTGACACATGATTTTTGCCTGCATGTGTTTTTTGAGTAAATAAGAATCGTGATGTAGAAGATAGAGACCTTCAAGCATCTATTTTCTGCACACGATAATCAGGGACACACACACACACACACACACACACTGACTCATTGCTGGAGTTTGTTAGTTGTATGTTTTCGAGATCAGATAGATGATTTATTTTCCTGATTTTTGGCAACTGTATTTTGTCTATTGGATACTATTCCATTATCACCTTGATTGCCAAAAACCATCTTTATGTAGCAAAATAGGGGCATTGAATATTTTTTTTATAGAAACAGTATTTTTTTCTCCATCATTGCCGTTACAATTTTTACGTGGAAGTCGTGATAGCGCATTGGATGCGCGTTCGCTTCAGGTGCGAAAGGTCCAGAGTTCGAGTCCCATTGGAGCCGTTACGATTGTGCCCTTAGGCAAGGCATTTAAATTCCACGTTGCCTCCTCTCTCCCTCGTGGCGATGTATTCCATCAGGAACGAGGTCTCGAGAGATTAATATAAGTTGTAAGAATTTGTTTTGCAATCGAGCTAAAATAAATTTGTATAGACTATAACTAAACTACAGTTTTTTAGTTTTTAAGTTTCCAATGAGTCCGCCTCCGTGGTTGAGTGGTTAAGGTCGCTGACTTGTATACCACTGTAACCTATCATCACTGATGGTCACGGGTTCGAGCCCCGCTCAGGCCGTGTCTCATTTATATGAAAAAGTTGGCAGTTTCTTACGGAGGTTGGTGCACCCATGTACTGGTTAACCGCTGGAGTATGCCCAGGAAAGGTGTTGTTAGGTAAACTGCCCACCGGCGATATAGCCCGAAATGGTGCTGATGCAGGCGTAAAACCCGAAATATAAATAAATAGTTTCCAATGAATTTGAAATGAAGAAGTGATGAAGCTCAAGGAGAGACTAACTATCTCATGTCGTCCTGTCGTTGAATCCTGGTCCTACAATTATAAATTAAATAATTTTAGCAAAAACACATGACCAGTATTGTGACTAGATAATTGTGGCAAAATCATGGTGATAAAAATAGACTGTATAAACCACCATGTAACAATTAATATATGAACTCTTTAACCCTTTCAACACCACAGACCTCTAAATAGGCTTACAAAAAGTGTAGATCCAGATGAGCCGGCTCGTGACGAGCCGTCTCATCAGGATCTGCACTTTTTGCCAGTGATATGACTATATTTAGACATAATTACCCATTTTGATAAATGAACTTGTCCAAATTGTGATTTTCTGATTCATTTATTGGTTTATGAATATCATGGACCAGTCCATGTGAGTTACTTGGTGTTGAATGGGTTAAAGTTCAAACTGAAAAATAGAATGTCTTCTTCTACATTAACATATAAACCACAAAGTAATCCCAGAGTGTGTTTAATATTTCACGTATTTAATTTAAGCAATATTGGTGTTCGTATTTTAGTCATTATAAATATAGGATGATAATTATGATATGACTCACAGATGGATCTGTAGTCCAGTGGTAACATGTTGGACTGGTAATCCAGGGATCGCAGGTTTGATCCCTCCGTCTGACCATAATAAAATTAACAGTCTTTCAGATGGAACTTTAAACCGAGGTCTCATGTCGGTGCTTTACACTGTGCACATAAAAGAGGACCAGAGGAGACTCTGGAATGGGTCTCTGTCTGTATCATTGCACTATCTTCCAAAAATCTAAAATGACTAATCTCTTCAGGAGGCATCGCTCATATGGGCAACCGGTAGCGATGATAAATAAACGTAAAACATCACCATGATATGAATGTATTTCATTGGATACAAGCATAGTTATGTGATACTTATTATTATGCGAGTGTCACAAACTGCATTGAATGTTTAGCAAACTGATACACGATTCAGCATATTGCAAAACACAAAAATAAGCTAAAAATCATTGTTAGTTTATACAAATTTATTTCAGCTCGATTGCGGAACAAGTTCTTATATAACTTATAGTTATCACTCTCGAAACCTCATTCCTGATGGAATCCATCGCCACGAGGGAGAGAGAAGAAGCAACGTGGAATTTAAATGCGTAACCTAAGGACACAATCGTAACGGCTGAATCATTTGATTTAGGTTTATACAAATTTATTTTTACTCGATTGCGAAACAAGTTCTTATATAACTTATATTAATCACTCTCGAAACCTCATTCCTGATGGAATCCATCGCCACGAGGGAGAGAGAAGAAGCAACGTGGAATTTAAATGCGTAACCTAAGGACACAATCGTAACGGCTGAATCATTTGAATGTAGGACATTCTCACTCACTCTCCCACAAACACTCTACCGCAATATTTTATTTTCTACCCCTAATATTAATTCTTTAAATGTCGCCTATTACTATTGCGATGTTCGTTCGTTCGTGTGATCGAATGGTGTAGTGTCAATGAGTACTGGTGATACAGTATCTGTAGGGTTCATTCATAAAAATCACTCCAGTTAACCGCTGATATGCTTTGCATGATGACTCTTTAAGTAGCTCCATATAATGGTGGTTTGACCCCCCAGTATTGGTGTCAGCGGGGATTTTTATGAGCAATAAAAGTTACTATTAACCATAAAGTGTGGTGATCATTCAAATTTTTATTGCTGGACATGTAAAAGCTGACCAGCAAGCTCCAAAGTGTCTATGTGATCCAGATCAAAATAGATTTTCAAATGTTGTTTTGTGATGTTTGCTCAATTGCTATAATATAATAATAAATGTAGACCCACTGGGGCTGGAAGGCTGGGAGTTCATGTGTTGGGTTTATGGGTGTGATTCGAATGTCACTATAATAGTGTTTACATTAGGCTGATAATTTATTGACTGATCAAAATTGTGGGACCAATGCGTGGAACACCTTAATTGTGGGACCATGCATGGAACACCTTAATTGTGGGACCATGCGTGGAACACCTTAATTGTGGGACCATGCGTGGAACACCTTAATTGTGGGACCATGCGTGGAACACCTTAATTGTGGGACCATGCGTGGAACACCTTAATTGTGGGACCATGCGTGGAACACCTTAATTGTGGGACCATGCGTGGAACACCAAAATTGTGGGACCATGCGTGGAACACCAAAATTGTGGGACCATGCGTGGAACACCTTAATTGTGGGACCATGGATTGCATGGAACACCTTAATTGCTCCAAACAACACTTATGTGTTTAGTGTGAAAAGTGGTGCATCCGGGTGTAATGGATGCTGAGCCCACTTTGTATCCGAGAGGTTGCGAGTTCAAGCCCCACCAGAACCATGGTTGTATGGTCCTTAGACAAGATTCTTAAATCAATATTGCCTCTTCTCTCTCCTTCATGGTGATGGATTCTATCAGGTTAAGGTCACAACAGCGATTAATCTAATGTTGTAAACAATTATTACACAATCGAGCTCAAATAAATTTGTATGGACCCAATATAAGGTAAAATGTTGAAGCACTATTCAAGATGAAAATCTCATCTATAATTTGTTGTTGCTGGGTTTCCTGGGGTGGAGGAGGTCGTCTAACTCTGTTTACATAACTACTCGACATGTTTACCAAGAAACAAGTGTTTTATGCAATTATTCAAATAACTATAAAAAAAACGATTTCCTGTTATTTCTTTCCATATTTGAAATTTTGTCTTAAAAGAGATTTTCTAGTTTTTCTCCTGATTATGTGGGTATCTATGATTGCGTTCTCTCATTCATAGAAAATTAAAAGAGAAATTTCAAAATGCTAAAAATATTATTTGAAAGCAGTATTTGGATTTTTATCCTGTACTGGTAGTGAAGGCCAACAAATGCATGAAAATATTCCAAGGCCATCAAATTGCAGCTGTTTCAATTGGTTGTCATTGTTTAGTGTTTATCAACCTATCAGAGGATTTGTTTTAGTATTACATTTGCCCTCTATTAAGCAACCTGTGCTAAGCAGCCACTTTCTGTGATTCCTTGAGCTAGCTGCTTAACACAAGGTTTGACTGTGTTTTGAAATCCAGCATTCACCTTCTCAGCTAGAACCCCTCCTCCCCCTTTGCACTGCTCAATGCTGTGGTAAATATGTGGTAATGAGTTAAGTGAATAATATTCTGATCTTTGAAATTGTTTGCACGCGCTAACAATTCCTGCGCTGTGTGTTGCATAATATTGTATACTGTGCTTTTGACCTTTTGGTTTAGCATCCAGTGGATAATATTTATGATATATTTAATGTTGGTCCGTTTGCAAGTTTCACTCGTATAATATTCGTTACATTTCATTTGTTGAACACTTATTGTGCAGTCTGTGTATATGTATGTTATTTGAAAGCAATAAAATATGTTGGTCCGTTTGCAGCGTAGTGTTGCAGGGATCATTCTAGGGGGCAAAATTGTCGTCTCGCCCCAGGGATCCTGACTTCGCCCTCTGGGGGCCCCACTTCTCCCTAAAAAAAAAAAATATATATATATTTTGTTTTTTATGATTTTCAAACAAAATTTTGTCCAGTAAGATACACTGGCCCATTATAAAGCACTCCTTCTATTCAAATGTTGTATTTAATGGTTGTACTGTGCATTTTAACCCTATTTTGCAGAAGTATATTAAAGAACACCATTTAAGGAAGCGATCACGCGCTTTCTCACTTCTCCCAAACATTCTGACCTAGAATGAACTCTGGTGTTGTTTTGTCTTGCAACCGGTTTAGAATGCGGTGTTGCCTCCCAACGTTTGTAGTGGAGTGTAATGTCTTGTATCTTTTGTACATGATTGTTTTGCTTCCCATTGTTTTAAGTGCTGGTGTAATCTCTCACTTGTAGGCGTCTCGCATTACGTGTAGTGCAGTGTATCTCCCAAATTGTGGTAGGCATTTATAATGCCTCGCAACTTTTTGTAGGGTAGTGTAGTTTTCCAATGTTAGGAATGCAGTAATTAGTATAGTTATCTACAGTTTAGAATAATTAGACTTATTTTACAATTTAAATAGAAGGTCCTTGGTACTGATTCACTATAGCCTCCGCTATAATTCTACTATTACATTTTTTTCCCAGCAGCAAATGGGTTTGCAGTATTCTGCACATAAAATACATATTATGTTCTATCGGGGAGAAATCATCTCATTTTTATGCAAATGAAAATTGGTTCGGCAAATCATCTTTTCTCTGGCGTAGTATTTTATTGCTGGTATGATTCATAATTTGATTGATTTTGGGAAAGCATTTATCTCTTTATCCTATTGGTAAATGTAGTTCAAATATAGCAATCTAGCATCTGTGTAGAGATACGCTGAATGTATCATGCACGGGATCTCGTGCAGTACCGTATCTAGTTAGTCACCGTGTGTAACACGTCTTGTAATGGTACATTGGATGTATCAGGCACAGGATCTCGTGCAGTATATCCAGTTATTCACCGTGTGTAACCCGTCTTGTAATAGTACATTGGATGTATCATGCACGGGATCTCGTGCAGTACCGTATCCAGTTAGTCACCGTGTGTAACCCGTCTTGTAATGGTACATTGGATGTATCAGGCACAGGATCTCGTGCAGTATATCCAGTTATTCACCGTGTGTAACCCGTCTTGTAATAGTACATTGGATGTATCATGCACGGGATCTCGTGCAGTACCGTATCCAGTTAGTCACCGTGTGTAACCCGTCTTGTAATGGTACATTGGATGTATCAGGCACAGGATCTCGTGCAGTATATCCAGTTATTCACCGTGTGTAACCCGTCTTGTAATAGTACATTGGATGTATCATGCACGGGATCTCGTGCAGTACCGTATCCAGTTATTCACCGTGTGTAACCCGTCTTGTAATTGTACATTGGATGTATCAGGCACAGGATCTCGTGCAGTACCGTATCCAGTTATTCACCGTGTGTAACCCGTCTTGTAGCGATACATTGGATGTATCAGGCACAGGATCTCGTGCAGTACCGTATCCAGTTATTCACCGTGTGTAACTCGTCTTGTAGCGATACATTGGATGTATCATGCACAGGATCTCGTGCAGTACCGTATCCAGTTATTCACCGTGTGTAACCCGTCTTGTAGCGATACATTGGATGTATCATGCACGGGATCTCGTGCAGTACCGTATCCACCCCATGTAACCCCATGAAGATGAGTTGCATATATATTTCAATCAAGCTACTCGTTTCTACAGTGAAAGACAGTGTGTTGTATCGGATGTCATACAGCAACATTGGGTTGCATACAGTGATATCTGGTTGCATACAGTGATATCTGGTTGCATACAGTGATATCTGGTTGCATACGATATCTGGTTGTATTCAGTGATATTGGCTGACATACAGTGATATCTGGTTGCATACAGTGATATCTGGTTGCATACAGTGATATCTGGTTGCATACAGTGATATCTGGTTGCATACGATATCTGGTTGTATTCAGTGATATCTGGTTGCATACAGTGATATTGGCTGACATATACAGTGATATCTGGTTGCATACAGTGATATCTAGTTGCATACAGTGATATCTGATTGCATACAGTGATATTGGCTGACATACAGTGATATCTGGTTGCATACAGTGATATCTGGTTGCATACAGTGATATCTGGTTGTATTCAGTGATATTGGCTGACATACAGTGATATCTGGTTGCATACAGTGATATCTGGTTGCATACAATATCTGGTTGTATTCAGTGATATCTGGTTGCATACAGTGATATTGGCTGACATATACAGTGATATCTGGTTGCATACAGTGATATCTAGTTGCATACAGTGATATCTGATTGCATACAGTGATATTGGCTGACATACAGTGATATCTGGTTACATACAGTGATATCTGGTTGCATACAGTGATATCTGGTTGTATTCAGTGATATCTGGTTGCATACAGTGATATCTGGTTGCATACAGTGATATCTGGTTGCATACAATATCTGGTTGTATTCAGTGATATCTGGTTGCATACAGTGATATTGCTGTATACAGTGATATCTGGTTGCATACAGTGATATCTAGTTGCATACAGTGATATCTAGTTGCATACAGTGATATTGGGTGGCATACAGTGATATCTAGTTGTATTCAGTGATATTGGCCTGCATACAGTGATATCTGGTTGCATGCAGTGATATCTGGTTGCATACAGTGATATCTGGTTGCAAACAGTGATATCAGGTTGCATACAGTGATATCAGGTTGCATACAGTGATATCAGGTTGCATGCAGTGATATCGGCTTGCATACAGTGATATCTGGTTGCATACAGTGATATCTGGTCGTATTCAGTGATATCTAGTTGCATACAGTGATATCTAGTTGCATACAGTGATAATGGCCTGCATACAGTGATATCTGGTTGCATACAGTGATATCTGGTTGTATTCAGTGATATCTAGTTGCATACAGTGATATCTAGTTGCATACAGTGATAATGGCCTGCATACAGTGATATCTTGTTGCATACAGTGATATCTGGTTGCATACAGTGATATCTGGTTGTATTCAGTAATATCTAGTTGCATACAGTGATATCTAGTTGCATACAGTGATAATGGCCTGCATACAGTGATATCTGGTTGCATACAGTGATATCTGGTTGCATACAGTGATATTGGCCTGCATACAGTGATATCTAGTTGTATTCAGTGATATCTAGTTACATACAGTGATATCTGGTTACATACAGTGATATTGGCTGACATACAGTGATATCTGGTTGCATACAGTGATATCGGGTTGCATACAGTGATATCTGTTTGCATACAGTGATATTGGCTGACATACAGTGATATCTGGTTACATACAGTGATATTGGCTGACATACAGTGATATCTGGTTACATACAGTGATATTGGCTGACATACAGTGATATCTAGTTGCATACAGTGATATCGGGTTGCATACAGTGATATCTGGCTTGCATACAGTGATATCTAGTTGTATTCAGTGATATCTAGTTGCATACAGTGATATTGGCCTGCATACAGTGATATCTAGTTGCATACAGTGATATCGGCCTGCATACAGTGATATCTAGTTGCATACAGTGATATCGGGTTGCATACAGTGATATCTGGTTACATACAGTGATATCTGGCCTGCATACAGTGATATCTGGTTGCATACAGTGATATTGGCTGACATACAGTGATATCTAGTTGCATACAGTGATATCGGGTTGCATACAGTGATATTGGCTGACATACAGTGATATCTAGTTGCATTCAGTGATATCTATTTGCATACAGTGATATCGGCCTGCATACAGTGATATTGGCCTGCATACAGTGATATCTAGTTGCATACAGTGATATCTGGTTGCATACAGTGATATCTGGTTGCATACAGTGATATCTGGCCTGCATACAGTGATATCTGGTTGCATACAGTGATATCTGGCCTGCATACAGTGATATCTAGTTGCATACAGTGATATCGGGTTGCATACAGTGATAATGGCCTGCATACAGTGATATCTAGTTGCATACAGTGATATCTAGTTGCATACAGTGATATCTGGTTGCACTCAGTGATATCTGGCCTGCATACAGTGATATCTGGTTGCATAAAGTGATATCTAGTTGCATACAGTGATATCGGGTTGCATACAGTGATATCGGCCTGCATACAGTGATATCTAGTTGCATACAGTGATATCGGGTTGCATACAGTGATAATGGCATGCATACAGTGATATCTAGTTGTATTCAGTGATATCTGGTTGCATACAGTGATATCGGCCTGCATACAGTGATATCTAGTTGCATACAGTGATATCGGGTTGCATACAGTGATAATGGCCTGCATACAGTGATATCTAGTTGCATACAGTGATATCTGGCCTGCATACAGTGATATCTGGTTGCATAAAGTGATATTGGGTTGCATACAGTGATATCGGGTTGCATACAGTGATATCGGGTTGCATACAGTGATAATGGCCTGCATACAGTGATATCTAGTTGCATACAGTGATATCTGGTTGCATACAGTGATATCTGGCCTGCATACAGTGATATCTGGTTGCATAAAGTGATATCTGGTTGCATACAGTGATATCTAGTTGCATACAGTGATATCTGGTTGCATACAGTGATAATGGCCTGCATACAGTGATATCTAGTTGCATACAGTGATATCTGGTTGCATACAGTGATATCTGGCCTGCATACAGTGATATCTGGTTGCATAAAGTGATATTGGGTTGCATACAGTGATATCGGGTTGCATATAGTGATATCGGGTTGCATACAGTGATATCGGGTTGCATACAGTGATATCTGGCCTGCATACAGTGATATCTGGCCTGCATACAGTGATATCTGGTTGCATAAAGTGATATCGGGTTGCATACAGTGATATCGGGTTGCATACAGTGATATCTGGTTGCATACAGTGATATCGGGTTGCATACAGTGATATCTAGTTGCATACAGTGATATCGGGTTGCATACAGTGATATCGGGTTGCATAAAGTGATATCTGGTTGCATACAGTGATATCGGTTTCATAAAGTGATATCGGGTTGCATACAGTGATATCTGGTTGCATACAGTGATATCGGTTTCATAAAGTGATATCGGGTTGCATACAGTGATATCTGGTTGCATACAGTGATATCAGGTTGCATACAGTGATATCAGGTTGCATACAGTGATATCAGGTTGCATAAAGTGATATCGGGTTGCATACAGTGATATCTGGTTGCATACAGTGATATCAGGTTGCATACAGTGATATCGGGTTGCATACAGTGATATCAGGTTGCATACAGTGATATCGGGTTGCATACAGTGATATCAGGTTGCATACAGTGATATCAGGTTGCATACAGTGATATCGGGTTGCATACAATGATATCTGGTTGCATACAGTGATATCGGGTTGCATACAGTGATATCGGCCTGCATACAGTGATATCAGGTTGCATACAGTGATATCAGGTTGCATACAGTGATATCAGGTTGCATACAGTGATATCAGGTTGCATACAGTGATATCGGGTTGCATACAGTGATATCAGGTTGCATACAGTGATATCGGGTTGCATACAGTGATATCGGGTTGCATACAGTGATATCAGGTTGCATACAGTGATATCTGGTTGCATACAGTGATATCAGGTTGCATACAGTGATATCGGGTTGCATACAGTGATATCTGGTTGCATACAGTGATATCAGGTTGCATACAGTGATATCGGGTTGCATACAGTGGTATCTGGTTGCATACAGTGATATCAGGTTGCATACAGTGATATCGGGTTGCATACAGTGATATCGGGTTGCATACAGTGATATCGGTATTTTAATTATATAGTTACTGCATCTCCTGTCAAAAATCAAGAGAGAAAAAAAACAGCATTCTTCAGTTGTTGAATCAATAAATCTCTTGCCAGGTCCCTAGTGTAAGTGTGTATCATTATTTATAGGTTTATGGATACAGTAATTCCCTGGTATGGAAGCACAATAAATTGATTTATATGATACTTGACTGTTGGGTAATCAAGAATACATGTTTCTCCCTCAATCTTCCACAATAGAAACATGAAAACAGTGCTTCTAAGCATCTGAAGTCATGGAAGACACTTGATTATACACCGAATAATTCTCTTCTTCTTTTTTTTTGCGAGTTTCTGAAGTTGGAATCGTGAATTGATGAAGTTAGAATCGTGAATTGAATAAGTTAGAATCGTGAATTGATGAAGTTGGAATCGTGAATTGATGAAGTTGGAATCGTGAATTGATGAAGTTGGAATCGTGAATTGATGAAGTTGGAATCGTGAATTGATGAAGTTGGAATCGTGAATTGATGAAGTTGGAATCGTGAATTGATGAAGTTGGAATCGTGAATTGATGAAGTTGAAATCGTGATATAGCAAATGTCAACACGGTCCTTCTGTGTACACATGCCGAGGCAGAAGTTGTTTTCTATATATAGCAAATGTCAACACGGTCTTTCTGCGTACACATGCCGAGGCAGAAGTTGTTCTCTATATATAGCAAATGTCACCACGGTCCTTCTGCGTACACATGCCGAGGCAGAAGTTGTTTTCTATATATAGTTTGTATGTTGGATGCATCTTCTGCCATTGTAACCGAAGTTGGGATAAGAAATAAGATTGTTGATCATGTAGCTCAGAGTATCTACATGGCAACTCAACTTGTGTGAACGTCCCTGGGTGAACGGAACTCGGGTTAGCGACCCTTGGTCAAGTGAACTTCGGTGAGCGACCCTCTGTTAGCATAACTTGTGTGAGCGACCCTCTGTTAGCATAATTCTTGTGAGCGGCCATCTGTTAGCATAACTCTTGTGAGTGACCCTCTGTCAGTATAACTCTTGGGGAGCGGCCCACTGTCGGTATCACCTGTGTGGACCCTCTGTTGGTATCTCTCGTGTGAGTGACCCTAGATCAACTGAACCCCGGTTGAGAGTTGTTGTGTATATAAAATTATGTTGCTTTCTCTTTTCAGTTAATTAAGATGATGTTATACCAATGTTCCCAGTACACTACGTGCGGCACGTGCATCGCGGCCCTCAACCCCTACTGCGGCTGGTGTTCACTGAAAGACAAGTAAGACCTTATGCATACATTTCAGCTACATATAATGTACAAGGAATGTTTTAAATACTATGATCACAGGGATTCGGCACGTTTGGGGGTACTAGTATATATATTTAAGTACAGGGATTCTACTCTGTGGGATGTCAGATTTCGCATCGATCAGTAAAATGGCCCTATCTGAAACAATTTTGTACACATCTGTCCAAATATAACGCCTATCCCGAGTCTTTATATTGTTCTTCAAATAAACACAACTTTAATCCGCGTGCATGTATACTTTGCAAACAATTGCCACAGACATTGGCCATAGCAGGTCAAATTTCCATACTAGGACACGGGTTCTGTCAGCAACAAAAACAAATCTTCGACGGGAGAGTTTTAACAGTGAATAACATTATCAATAAAATGTGTTTCCACTAACGTGTAGGTTTATTCGGCAAAAATGTACGTCAAAAAGAGATTTCGGAGAATTTTTCAATTTGTTTTGAAAATTTCTCAAGCGGCGCAGTTCACGTTGAAACGAGGTGTATATAGGCGTTATATTTAGACAGATGTGTACCAAATTGTTTCAGATAGGGCCATTTTACTGATCGATGCGAAATCTGACATCCCACAGAGTAGAATCCCTGTACTTAAATATATATACTAGTACCCCCAAACGTGCCGAATCCCTGTGACTATGATTAGATGACTAGATAGAAATGGGTGAACTATGCACATCGATAAAAAAAGTTTTCTTGGATTATGAACTTCTTCAAATGAATCCCACACACACCCAGTCGGCTTCATGAAAACCTATTTTTTGCAAATGAAATGCAAGTGCCTACAAGTATCTCCGCATCTAATAATAAAATACCAATCAAACATAACATTGTATTTTAAAATAATACTCGCCATGTAATCCTCGAGTATATGAACATTTAGCATGTAATAATCAGGCCTGTAGCTGGGCCACTACTTAGTATGTTATAAAACCGGCCTTTGCAGGCCACTACAAGTGATATGAGGTTTCTAGGGTGTCTGGGGGGGGGTGACATGCTTCCCCATAACTATTTTTAACCATATTCTTCAAATGGTGGCTTCTTGTTCATTAACCCATTCAGCCATTCAGCACCAAGTAACTGACATGGACTGGTGTATGATATTAACCCATTCAGCACCAAGTAACTGACATGGACTGGTGCATGATATTAACCCATTCAGCACCAAGTAACTGACATGGACTGGTGTATGATATTAACCCATTCAGCACCAAGTAACTGACATGGACTGGTGCATGATATTTTTAGACCAATAAATTAATAAGAAAATTACAATTGGACCAGTTCATTTTTCAAAATAATTTTGTCTAAAAATAGTAATATTACTGTCAAAAAGTGTAGATGATATCCTGGTGAAACGGCTCATAATGAGCCGGCTCATTTGGATCCTGCACTTTTTGTGAGCCTATTTAGAGGTATGTGGTGTTGGGTTATTGTATCAGTCATTAGTCCATTATAAAAGAGAGGAAAGGAGCATTTTCCTACAGTCCATGTCCGTGGTCGAGTGGTGAAGTACCGTCGCTGATTTGTATACCACTGTAACCTGTCATCACTGATAGTCACAGGTTCGATTCCCGCTCAGACCAGGTCTCTTTATATGAAAAAGTTGGCAATATCTTACGGAGGTTGGTGCACCAAGTACTGGTTAACGACTGTAGCCTGCCCAGGAAAGGTGTTGTTAGGTAAACTGCCCGTTGCTCAAATGGGCAACCGGTAGCGACGTTAAATAGACTTGCATAAAAACCCAACTCCTCCACTGCAACAGCCCCCTGGATCAGAGAGCGATGGACTGAGTGTGCTAGTCATGGTGACCTCTGCCGTTTAAAACAAAACCCCATGTTTTTTTGTAAATGGCTTATATACAATATACACTTTATTGTATACTAGCTTGTACGCGATCATTTTCGTGGTAACAAAATTGCCCAATTAATGTCCCTTGAAATCTGATCACGATTAGATATTGCATTCATATTGCCTCACCCCCACTACCATTTCCTCACCCCCCACTCCCATTTCCTCACCCCCACTCCCATTTCCTCACCCCCACTCTCATTGCCCACCCCCACTCACAATTGCCCACCCCCACTCATATTGCCTCACCCCCATACCATTTCCTCCCCCCCACTACCATTTCCTCACCCCCCACTCCCATTGCCTCACCCCTCACTCCATTTCCTCACCCCCACTCACATTGCCCACCCCACTCACATTGCCCACTCCCATTTCCTCACACCCACCCCCATTTCCTCACCCCCACTCACATTGCCCACCCCCACTCACATTGCCTCACCCCCACTCACATTTCCTCACCCCCCACTCACACCCATCACTATTTATTGAATTTTCGGATCGTTTATATTTTTGTTTTCTTTGGAAGTAGGTGTAGACCCGAGTCCTAAATGCAGCTACGCGCCTAATGATACCACACTGTTCAACCCGCTAAATTGTCCATTCTGTGATAGGTTCATACAATGAAACATGAAAATCGATTGAAACAACTTCAGTTCGCCGATGCAGGGCTCATTGTAGAGGGCGACATGGGCGAAGTAGTCACACTTGAGACCCTGACTTCACCACTTCTCAATAAATTGTTTTGTTTTTTGTACAATTTTCAGACAAAATATTATCTAATAAGATAATACACTGGCAATTGTAAAGCACTCATTCTATTCCTCTATTATGTTGAAAATGATTAAATAATACCATTAGATGACGCAATCGCGAGCTTTCTATAAAACTATCAAGTTTCACAGTAACTGTAAAAGATCATTTGTCGCATCGGTGTGCATAGGATAAATAACACTGCACAGCACCCTGGGATGTTGTGCTCTGGATGTAACCAAGCTCCTTAACCCTTTCCCTCATAGAAGCCTCTTGACGCCATTACCAATACCACATACATCGACAATGTAGTAGCCAAACAAATGTTCATAATAAAGGCCAGAATCTCATGTAGTCCCAGTAATATCTATGGAGGTGGGATAGATATGGCGACTACACTTAACAACTCTGATAAGAAGTGTGCATGTATAAATGGTCTCGTATCTCCGGCAATATTGGCCCGATAATGATGAAATTTTCAGCAAATACAGTTGAGATATATTTCATGATATTCCATTTATTTTATTTCATAACAAACACAAATTTAACACACATGACTAAGTAATGTGATGGTGCGTAAAAAGTCAATGTTGCAAAATGATAATGTCAATGATAAAACTCCGATGAGAATTAATTATTCTAATATCGCATATGTCCACCCTGACTGTGGATCACAGCTTGGCAACATCATCGCATGTTTAAGTCAGGAGACTTTGGTGGTATGTCCATCACATTGATGTGGTTAGCATTCCGTAAGAATCTTGTCGCCCTAGCCGTGTGATATGGCATCTGTGCGACCCGCACGTTTCTCCGGCCGTCTTGACAGCTGTATGTGTTCTCTGCTGACGATGCACATGTACGATGTGATTGTCTCGTGCAGCTGTTGTACAACGCCCACATGGTCTGCGAAGGAGGTTACCAATGTTACCAGTCGCTCTGTACTTAAGCATCAGCTTGCTAATGGTGTTGCGGTGTACACCCATGCGTCGCGCAACCTGCAAATGATACGGATAACATGAAATTAGTAATTAAAATATATAATTTATTTTTTATGGATATTTTCAATAAAAAACTGAATGTTAGCGACTCAATTTTTATGACGCAAAGAAACGCAAAGAAACTTAATTAATTAGTGACATTGAATTAACTTTGAGACGTCTACCAGAGTTGATGGAAGCCAACACCTATTACCCGTTCTGCTATGGTCAGCCTGCCCATATCATGTTTTTCTGATGTGTGGATCGTAATCAAGTCCACAACGACCAAATGGAGTTTTATTTTGTGCCAGCGCACCATTTCCTCGTGCATTGTGTTGATTTTGACATTGCATGGTTCAACGCGCCGTATCGATTAAATTGAACATGTGGAGCACGGGATAATACTCGAAATGTAGTCAATAGCCAGTACACAAAATTTCATGCAAAAATATTGATAAATAAAAATGTTATACGGAAATCAAAGATGCACACTTATAAGTGGTGTTAAGTGTACTTATCCACTGCATGATAGCTAAATGGCTCTCATTTGTATGGAGATATAATAGTATATTAACCTAAATCTCTATGAAGTAAAGGGTTAATTTGATAAGAGAATATATTGTTTTCTAAGATCTGCATGAAATTGAATATAATACCATACATGACACCCTTGTGGATGTAACTAAGTTCATTAAATTGATAGGAGAAGAGAGTGTTTTCTTGGAGAGAATTCTGTAGGCAAACATTCCTGCCAAATTGGAATCATCAGTTGTAATAATTAGTATTAATTAATTACCTCTTCATTACAGCTATCAAATATTCATTTATCTTAATGTAATTTGCCCTAGAGGAAGATAGAGAGAGATAAGGGGGGAGCACAGTTACTTAACCCATTTCATTCTGGATACATTTAAAGGCTTTTGCAAACAACATAGATCCAGATCAGCCGCAGCGTGACGCTGCATGCTGATCAGGAACTATCTGATTTGCTACATAGCCAAGTATCTTAGCAAGATCATCTGAATAGCAAACAGCATAGAGTCTGATCAGATGGCACGTTTCGTAGCAGCTGATCTGGCTCTATGTTCTTTGCAAATACTGTTTGAATGGTATCCAGAGCAACAGAACTACTCAAGATTACAATATTGACATGCTTTCCCTGGCTCATTTCTGTTGTACATTTGGTTACTGAAGATTGGATAGTACGCTGGGAGGGAGGTAGGGAGGGAGGGAGGGGGGATGGCGATTCAGCCAGATTTGTAGGAAGTCGTGGTAGCGTGTTCGCTTTATGTGAGAAAGGCCCGGAGTTCGAGCCCCGCTGGAACCGTTGCTGATCTGGATCTATGTTGTTTGCAATTTATTCGGCATGTTACGGGTTAACCCCTTGATTAACCCCTTGATTAAAGGTAAATCAATTGTAGCTGAGCACATAGATAAAATAGATACTAGTAACCTGATAAAAAATCCCTCTCTCAGATACATTTAAATGAATTGATAAAAATGTTATGAAATGGCAAGTGGTTTGGAAGGTTATCAATAGGGAAATTCTGTGATAAAAGGAAATCTCTGTACACAGATAAAAGAAATATATTTTGACCAGAGATAGATAAAAAGATGTATTTAGACCAGACAAAGAGATTCCTGCTGAGTTTGATATACATGTTAACCCTTAACCCTGGACAGAATGTGTAAACAACATTGATCAGCCACAATATAGATCCAGATCAGCTGCGCATAACACCGTGTCTGATCGGCATTTGTGTTGTTTGCTATTCAGCCAAATATTTTAGTCCCACTATCCGAATAGCAAACAGCATAGAGCCTGATCAGACGGCATGTTCTGTGCCATCTGATCTGGCTCTATGCTGTTTGCAAAAGCAACTTTAGTCGTGATTGGCAGGTTAACCCTTTCCCTCATAGAAGCACCTCTTGACGCCATTTCCAATACAGCAAACATTGACAATGTAATAGCCAAACCAATGTTCATAATAAAGGCCAGAATCTCATGTAATCCCAGTAATATCTATGGAGGTGGGATAGATATGGCGACTACTTATCCACTGCATGATAGCTAAATGGCTGTCGTTTGTATGGAGATACAATAGTATATTAACCTAAATCTCTATGGAGGTTAGATAGATATGGTAACTACTTATCCACTGCATGATAGCTAAATGGCTGTCGTTTGTATGGAGATATAATAGTATATTAACCTAAATCTTTATGTAGTCCCAGTATTATCTATGGAGGTGGGATAGATATGGCGACTACTTATCCACTGCATGATAGCTAAATGACTGTCGTTTGTATGGAGATATATAATAGTATATTAACCTAAATCTCTATGAAGGAAAGGGTTAAGAGTTAAAAAAATGTAAAAATAATTGGAACTCATTAGACAGGATCAAAAAAGGAAGATCAAAAGTTAATTTTATTTATTTGCGAAGCAAGTTTTAACAACTTATAATTATTAATCACTCTCGTTGGTGCGGATGAAAGCGTATATGTGGTCATTCGTGTGGGAGGAAACCGGAGTACCCGGAGAAAACCCACCTGTCCGATCTGGCGACCACCGTTCCATCTCGCATACTTGCCCGAGGATCAAACCCGGATTGCATTGGTGAGAAGCGAGCGCGCTAACGACTGCGCTAATAGGACAGGCGAAGGAAGATCAGTGTACTAAGGAAATGTTCATGCCTGACATGATGTCCAGATAGAGATATAGAAACCACTCTTCAGACCTTATGATTGATGAAGTATCAATTTTTCCCTCTTCCCAGGAATTAATTAACGAAATTGGACAAATATTTGCCATTAATAGAATCATTATCTTTCCAGAAGCTGATGTAATTAATTCTGCATCTAAGCTTTAAAGGGGAGCTCATTAACTGCATAATGATTTTCCAGGAGTTATTGTCTGCAAGCATGAAACAGACAAACTTATTACTGTTGCCTGGAAATTAGGAGACATGTGTATGACCAGACAATACAAACTGGGTGAGGCAGTGGAGGGGGGCAGCCGGTGGTGGAGGGGGGCAGCCGGTGGTGGAGGGGGCAGCCGTAGCCACATGAATAAAGATAGGGATTCAGCCTGGAAATTAGGAGACACGTGTATGACAAGACAGTACAAACTGGGTGAGGCAGTGGAGGGGGGCAGCCGGTGGAGGGGGGGGGGGCAGCCGTAGCCACATGAATAAAGATAGGAATTCATCCTCGCTTTTATTTTTTACTCCAGGAGAGATTGAAATGAAAAACATGTTGTTTTCTATTTTGATTAGATTGTACTAATGGATACTGCAAACTTCCTAATTTAGCCATAATAAAAAAAGGTGTTTGTTTCCCATTACCCAATCGACCCCCCAAAAACGGCCTGACTGAAATATTTTTATTGTCCTTGTTTACTTTATCATGTGTCTGTTAATTCTTCTTTATTATTACACTGATGTTATCATCAATTGGTTTTTGTAGAGGGGAAAAAATATCTCCTATCTACCTACCCAGCTTCAAGAATCAGAATGCATTAGTGAGTGTCATTATGGTTATATCAACACCGGTTACCAAATACAAGTACAAGAGGAGTGCATGTTTTCGGTGGGAATGGGTTAAGAGGCGTGAAGGTGTTAGTGGAATGGGTTAATGGGAGTGCATGTTTTAGGTGGGAATGGGTTAGATTGAGTGCATGTTTTAGGTGGGAATGGGTTAATGGGAGTGCATGTTTTAGGTGGGAATGCATTAATGGTGGGTTAATGTTTTAAGTGGGTTAATGGGAGTGCATGTTTTAGGTGGGAATGGGTTAATGGGAGTGCATGTTTTAGGTGGGAATGGGTTAATGGGAGTGCATGTTTTAGGTGGGAATGGGTTAATGGGAGTGCATGTTTTAGGCGGGAATTGGTTAAGAGCAGTGAAGGGTTTCGGTGGGAATGGGTTAAGAGAAGTGCAGGTTTTAGGTGGGAATGTGTTAAGATTAGTGCATGTTTTAGGCGGGAATTGGTTAAGAACAGTGAAGGGTTTCGGTGGGAATGTGTTAAGAGTAGTGAATGTTTTAGGCGGGAATAGGTTGAGGAGTGCAGGTTTTAGGTGGGAATTGGTTAAATAGAGTGCAGGTTTTAGGTGGGAATGGGTTAAATAGAGTGCAGGTTTTAGGTTGGAATGGGTTAAAAGGAGTGCAGGTTTTAGGTGGGAATGTGTTAAATAGAGTGCAGGTTTTAGGTTGGAATGGGTTAAAAGGAGTGCAGGTTTTAGGTGGGAATGTGTTAAATAGAGTGCAGGTTTTAGGTGGGAATGGGTTAAATAGAGTGCAGGTTTTAGGTTGGAATGGGTTAAGAGGAGTGCAGGTTTTAGGTGGGAATGTGTTAAATAGAGTGCAGGTTTTAGGTGGGAATGGGTTAAATAGAGTGCAGGTTTTAGGTGGGAATGGGTTAAATAGAGTGCAGGTTTTAGGTGGGAATGGGTTAAATAGAGTGCAGGTTTTAGGTTGGAATGGGTTAAATAGAGTGCAGGTTTTAGGTGGGAATGGGTTAAATAGAGTGCAGGTTTTAGGTTGGAATGGGTTAAGAGGAGTGCAGGTTTTAGGTGGGAATGTGTAAATAGAGTGCAGGTTTTAGGTGGGAATGGGTTAAATAGAGTGCATGTTTTAGGTGGAATGGGTTAAAAGGAGTGTAGGTTTTAGGAGGGAATGTGTTAAATAGAGTGCAGGTTTTAGGTTGGAATGGGTTAAGAGGAGTGCAGGTTTAAGGTGGGAATGGGTTAAATAGAGTGCAGGTTTTAGGTGGGAATGTGTTAAATAGAGTGCAGGTTTTAGGTTGGAATGGGTTAAAAGGAGTGCAGGTTTTAGGTGGGAATGTGTTAAATAGAGTGCAGGTTTTAGGTGGGAATGGGTTAAATAGAGTGCAGGTTTTAGGTTGGAATGGGTTAAATAGAGTGCATGTTTTAGGTTGGAATGGGTTAAAAGGAGTGTAGGTTTTAGGTGGGAATGTGTTAAATAGAGTGCAGGTTTTAGGTTGGAATGGGTTAAAAGGAGTGCAGGTTTTAGGTGGGAATGTGTTAAATAGAGTGCAGGTTTTAGGTGGGAATGGGTAAATAGAGTGCAGGTTTTAGGTTGGAATGGGTTAAGAGAAGTGCAGGTTTTAGGTGGGAATGTGTTAAATAGAGTGCAGGCTTTAGGTGGGAATGGGTTAAAAGGAGTACAGGTTTTAGGTGGGAATGGGTTAAGAGGAGTGCAGGTTTTAGGTGGGAATGTGTTAAATAGAGTGCATGTTTTAGGTTGGAATGGGTTAAAAGGAGTGCAGGTTTTAGGTGGGAATGTGTTAAATAGAGTGCAGGTTTTAGGTTGGAATGGGTTAAAAGGAGTGCAGGTTTTAGGTGGGAATGTGTTAAATAGAGTGCAGGTTTTAGGTTGGAATGGGTTAAAAGGAGTGCAGGTTTTAGGTGGGAATGTGTTAAATAGAGTGCAGGTTTTAGGTGGGAATGGGTAAATAGAGTGCAGGTTTTAGGTTGGAATGGGTTAAGAGAAGTGCAGGTTTTAGGTTGGAATGGGTTAAAAGGAGTGCAGGTTTTAGGTGGGAATGGGTTAAGAGGAGTGCAGGTTTTAGGTGGGAAGGTGTTAAATAGAGTGCAGGTTTTAGGTCGGGATGGGTTAAATAGAGTGCAGGTTTTAGGTTGGAATGGTTTAAAAGGAGTGCAGGTTTTAGGTGGGAATGGGTTAAGAGCAGTGCAGGTTTTAGGTGGGAATGGGTTAAATAGAGTGCAGGTTTTAGGGTGGAATGGGTTAAGAGGAGTGCAGGTTTTAGGTGGTTATGTGTTTATGCAATATTTTAGCTCGATTGTGAAACAAATTCTTTCAACTTATATTGATCACTCTCGAGACCTCATTCCTGATGGAGTCCATCGCCACGATTAGGTGGGAATGGGTTAAGAGGAGTACATGTTTTAGGTAGCAATGGGTTAGATGGAGTGCAGATAATACTAGCTGGAGAGTTGCCATATGAACTAAGCTATTTTTGTGACTTTAAACCAAACAAATCTTCAGCGAGATTGCTCATGTGCACGTGCAACTGGTAGTGGCATAAATTAGGTGCAAACAGGCGCAATTCTGCATGACTAAACAAGTAACAAGTAAATTTTCATTCAATTTCCTCAAATTATTGTTAAAAGCCAGGTTCAAAGAGTAGGAACGAAGCAATATAGGAACATTTGAAAACCGGTTACTGCCTAATTTCCTGGGAATAGATTCTGGTTAGTTTGACAAGCATCTTCAAGATTATGATTGATGAAGCATATCAACAGAGGCTTGTTTTAATTGGCAAATCGATGAATGGAGAATTGAGAAACAATGTTCTAGTAATTAGTACAATCGTTAATGTCAAATTGGGAGAGAAATATGAAAAGTTGCCTCTGAAACGGCAAGTTCCAATTACACAGCTTCTCGTTGTATCCGTGGATGACTTTTAGAGACATTTGCACAGGGTTCATTCTAGAGGGCGACTGAGACGAAATAGTCGCCTTAGGAACCCTGACTTGTTCCGCTCCCCCTCTGGACCCCAATTCTCCCTAAAAAAAAAAATCATACAAAATATGGATGACTTTTACAGACATTTACACAGGGCTCATTCTAGAGGTCGACTGAGACGAAATAGTCGTCTTAGGGACCCTGATTTCTTCGCCCCATGGACCCCAATTCTCCCTAATTCATACACAATATTGTCCAGTAAGATACACTGGCCCATTATAGCTCACTCCATCTAATTCAAAATGGTCAAATTGTGACTTTTAACCTTATTTCTACTTTGTTGAAATTGATTAATAAATGAGCACACTATAAGGGTGCAATCGCCCGCTTTCTCACTTCTCCCAAACATTATGACCTAGAATGGGCCCCGCCATCACAGCACACTATAAGGGTGCAATCGCCCGCTTTCTCACTTCTCCCAAACATTATGACCTAGAATGGGCCCCGCCATCACAGCACAATATAAGGGTGCAATCGCCCGCTTTCTCACTTCTCCCAAACATTATGACCTAGAATGGGCCCCGCCATCACAGCACAATATAAGGGTGCAATCGCCCGCTTTCTCACTTCTCCCAAACATTATGACCTAGAATGGGCCCACCCATCACAGCACAATTGAATAAAAAGATTATTTAACCTTATTGTGTGTGTGTTTTACATTTATTTATTAACACTTAGCAAATTGTAGCTCCGCCCCTAAGGTGACTGGGTTAGTTAGTGACCAGTTAGGCAACATGTACCATTGTGATATTAGTGGATTACTGGCATTAATATTTCCAGACATAATTATTGTACAGCCATTAGTCTGTCACCACCAAAGTTCTACTCCTGTGCTGTATGTGGCATAAGCAATCAGAAGTATGTATGTTTGCCTCTCCCTAGCAACTGTGTTGGTTCAATTGCTGGCAACAATTTGTTTCATGCACCCTTGATGCTACTAATGCTATACAAGGCCAACACAAATCAGTTCTTTGTTTCATACACCCTTGATGCTACTAAAGCTATACGAGGCCAACACAAATCAGTTCTTTGTTTCATACACCTTGATGCTACTAATGCTATACAAGGCCAACACAAATCAGTTCTTTGTTTCATGCACCCTTGATGCTACTAAAGCTATACGAGGCCAACACAAGTCAGTTCTTTGTTTCATACACCCTTGATGCTACTAATGCTATACGAGGCCAACACAAGTCAGTTCTTTGTTTCATACATACTTGATGCTACTAATGCTATACGAGGCCAACACAAGTCAGTTCTTTGTTTTATGCACCCTTGATGCTACTAATGCTATACGAGGCCAACACAAGTCAGTTCTTTGTTTCATGCACCCTTGATGCTACTGATGCTATACGAGGCCAACACAAATCAGTTCTTTATTTCATACACCCTTGATGCTACTAATGCTATACGAGGCCAACACAAATCAGTTCTTTGTTTCATACACCCTTGATGCTACTAATACTATACGAGGCCAACACAAGTCAGTTCTTTGTTTTATGCACCCTTGATGCTACTAATGCTATACAAGGCCAACACAAGTCAGTTCTTTGTTTCATACACCCTTGATGCTACTAATGCTATATGAGGCCAACACAAGTCCCTTGATGCTATGCGTGGCACACAGATGGGTTTTCTCCGGGTACTAGGGTTTCCTCCCACACGAATGACCACATATACGCTTTAATCCGCACCAACGAGAGTGATTAATATATGTAGATCAATGTTGTTTTGCAATGTTTTAAAATAAATACAGTTCATACCAAATGTACTACTCCACCCCTACAATGTACAAACAAAACACCATAAGAAAATATGCAGACAGCTAACAGATAAGGAATAGAAAAAAAAGTACAAATCATTATCAATAAAAAAAAACATACATAAACATTCTGCTGAATTTAGAAAAATGTAATGGGCTATGTAAGACAGATGGTTTCTGTTTCAAAACTTATCTTGTGCCCTGGTGCTTTTGATGCAAAATAAACAGTAATTATCACCCCAAGAACAACTTTATATGTGTATAAATATTTGCTCTTGTAACAGGTCTTGATGTTTGATTATGGAATGTTGTGTAGGGAAGGGCAGCCAAGGACATTAAACTTTAAAATACACTGATGAGATATCAGCCTGAGTCTTTAAGCAACAAGATTATTAATGATAAAAATAATGAGGTCATTATAAGTTCAAAATTGCACTTCCCATGAAATGAAGTTTGTATAGTACTTATAACCCTGATTCGACCTTACCTTTCCATTGACCTTACCTTCCCAGATCAATGTTGTTGGTGTTTGATGCTTACACAGTGCTGCAGTCCTTATCAGGCCAGTTGTTCCAGGCTTAACTCTGCATGCTGGGTACCTTGAAGGAGGCTGTTATTATCATTGCTAGCCTTTAACCCATTCAACACCAAGTAACTGACATGGACTGGTCCATGATATTTTTAGACCAATAAATTAATAACAAAATTACATTTGGACAAGTTCATTTATCAAAATGGGTAATTATTTTTCTAAAAATAGTTATATTACTTGAAAAAAGTGCAGATCCTGATGAGACGGCTCGTCACTAGCCGGCTCATCTGGATCTACACTTTTTTGTAAGCCAATTTAGAGGTCTGTGGTGTTGAAAGGGTTAAGTAGTTAATTGGCTATTTTCTGGAGGTGTTTCATATATTGAGTAATTTGATTGGGGCGTGGGAGGAGGGGGAGGGGCAAGTTGTTAAGTTTGGTGACTTCAAATCACTTGCCCCTCACCGCTGCAGGTTCGAATCCCACTGGGTTGTCGAATTCTTTCAAGTGACGAAGTTATCCATCTGGCTTGCGGAAGGTCGGTGGTTCTACCCTGATGCCTGTCTGTGCCTGAAATACTGCTCGAGGGAGCAACAGTGGTCTTCCTCCACCAATAATAGCTGGAGAGTCACCATATATATGACTTAAGCTGTTACTGGGACTTTAAGCTCCAAAAACAAATGAGTGGTTTAACCCTTTCAACATTACAGACCTCTAAATAGGCTTACAAAAAGTGTAGATCCAGATGAGCCGGCTCATGATGAGCCGTCTCATCAGGATCTGCACGTTTTGCCAGTAATATTACTATTTTTAGACAAAATGACCATTTTGATAAATGAACTGGTCCAAATGTAATTTTCTTATTAATTTATTGTTGTTTTTTTTTATATAAACTTTATTTATTTTACAACGATTGCGAAGCAAGTTTTAACAACTTATTATTTAATCACTCTCGTTGGCGCGGATGAAAGCGTAAATGTGGTCATTCGTGTGGGAGGAAACCGGAGTACCCGGAGAATACCCACCTGTCCGATCTGGCGACCACCGTATCATCTCACATACTTCCCGGTCCGAGGATAGAACCCGGGTTGCATTGGTGAAAAGTGAGCGCGCTAACCACTGCACTAATTGGACAAGATATTTACTTACAGTCATCCACAAATTTGTTAATGCACTAATCAGATAGCCTATTAATTTATTGGTCTAATAATATCATGGACCAGTCCATGTCAGTTACCTATTAATTTATTGGTCTAATAATATCATGGACCAGTCCATGTCAGTTACTTGGTGTTGAATGGATTAATAATATAGATGTTTACTTCCCTTCTGATATAGTGATGCTGCAGCATTGGGTGTGTTCAGTCTATCAGCAAGCAACTAATGGTCACTCATCATGATGCTCTGCAGACATTAATACTGACTGACATACAAGCCTGGAATAGATGCATGTATTTGAGGAAGTTGTGTTGTCTTACTGTTGAATTTAGCCCATTTCATTCTGGATACATTTAAAGGCTTTTGCAAACAACATAGATCCAGATCAGCCGCAGCGTGACGCTGCATGCTGATCAGGATCTATGTTCTTTGCTACATAGCCAAGTGTCTTAGCAAGATCATCTGAATAGCAAACAGCATAGAGCCTGATCAGATGGCACGTTCTGTGGCGGCTGATCGAGTTCTATGTTCTTTACACATACTGTTTGAACGGTATCCAGAATCAAATGGGTTAAGTGACATGTTGTGGCTATCTGATTAGCACACTTCTCAACACACTTGCTTCTCTCTAATGCAACCCGGGTTCTATCCTCGGTCTGGGAAGTACGGCATTGTGAGATGGTTCATTGGTTGCCAGATCGGGCAGATGGGTTTTCTCCGGGTACTTTGGTTGGCTCCCACATATGAATGACCGCATATACGCTTTTGTCCGTTCCACCGAGAGTGATTAAAATAAGTTGTTAAAAGCTTGTTTCGCAATCGTAAAATAAATAAAGTTTAAACATTAGTGACTGTTGCAGAATAGAACAGTGATGCTCAACCATCACACTGACATTGACTTTAATGAATGTTGCAGAATAGAACAGTGGTGCTCAACCATCACACTGACATTGACTTTAGTGACAGTTGCAGAATAGAACAGTGGTGCTCAACCATCAAACTGACATTGACTTTAGTGACTGTTGCAGAATATAACAGTCGTGCTCAACCACCACACTGACATTGACTTTAGTGACAGTTGCAGAATATAACAGTGGTGCTCAACCACCACACTGACATTGACTTTAGTGACAGTTGCAGAATAGAACAGTGGTGCTCAACCATCACTGACATTGACTTTAATGACAGTTGCAGAATATAACAGTGGTGCTCAACCACCAAACTGACATTGACTTTAGTGACAGTTGCAGAATAGAACAATGGTGCTCAACCACCACACTGACATTGACTTTAGTGACAGTTGCAGAATAGAACAGTGGTGCTCAACCACCACACTGACATTGACTTTAATGACTGTTGCAGAATAGAACAATGGTGCTCAACCACCTCACTGACAGTGACTTTAGTGACAGTTGCAGAATAGGAACAGTGGTACTCAACCATCACACTGATATTGACTTTAGTGACAGTTGCAGAATAGAACAGTGGTGCTCAACCATCACACTGACATTGACTTTAGTGACAGTTGCAGAATAGAACTGTGGTGCTCAACCACCAAACTGACATTGACTTTAGTGACAGTTGCAGAATAGGAACAGTGGTACTCAACCATCACACTGATATTGACTTTAGTGACAGTTGCAGAATAGAACAGTGGTGCTCAACCATCACACTGACATTGACTTAGTGACAGTTGCAGAATAGAACAGTGGTGCTCAACCATCAAACTGACATTGACTTTAGTGACTGTTGCAGAATATAACAGTGGTGCTCAACCACCACACTGACATTGACTTTAGTGACAGTTGCAGAATATAACAGTGGTGCTTAACCACCACACTGACATTGACTTTAGTGACAGTTGCAGAATAGAACAGTGGTGCTCAACCATCACTGACATTGACTTTAATGACAGTTGCAGAATATAACAGTGGTGCTCAACCATCACACTGACATTGACTTTAGTGACAGTTGCAGAATAGAACAGTGGTGCTCAACCATCACACTGACATTGATCATGGCAAAATATTGAGTTTAACTGTGTAATTTAGCAACAAGACTGATTTCCAAGAAAGGCTATTTTGGTGTAGTTAGAAACCAGTCTATAATTACTTCAACTCTAGTGTATGTTCATACTACAGTGGTCTGTAATTACCTAGTATCCAGTCTATTTTCATAGTACCAGTCTATAATTACAGAGTATCCAGTCTATTTTCATAGTACCAGTCTATAGTCACAGAGTATCCAGTCTATTTTCATAGTACCAGTCTATAGTCACAGGTATCCAGTCTATTTTCATAGTACCAGTATATAGTCACAGAGTATCCAGTCTATTTTCATAGTACCAGTCTGCAATTATCTGGTTTGCAATCCATCTTGATCAATTTAGTGCTGAACTAATATTGTATCAATTACATTTCTTGCTATTGTCCAACATTGTCATTTACACCATGTAGGTATGTTATCAGCTTAATAAAGTTGTGAGAACTATGCACACAGTCATTGGTAGCATTTTATAAAGTATTTAATGTCAAACCAGAAACGAAGGCTTGTTGGCACAATTACGTTCTACAAGGATGCCTGTTAATGCCTGAAATACTGTCCGTATGGCCACCTTGGGTCTTCCTCCACCAATAATAGCTGGAGAGTCACCATATGACCTTAGTTTATATAAATTTATTTTAGCTCGATTGCGATACAAGTTCTTACAACTTGTATTAATCACTCTCGAGACCTCATTCCTGGTGGAATTCATCGCCATGAGGGAGAGAGAAGAGGCATGTGGAATATCTTGCCTAAGGGCACAATCGTAACGGCTCCAGCGGGGCTCGAACTCCGGGCCTTTCGCACATGAAGCGAACACGCTACCACGGAGCTATCACGACTTCCATATGACCTTAAATCCCAAAGCACAATACATAGATGTTGAGTATGTGTTTTACAGAATTCTCTACGACATAAGCATTTGGTGTGACCGTAAATCCCAAAGCAAAATTAATAGGGTCTGAGTTATGTGTTTTACAGAATCCTCTGTGAATGATTTGAGCATGTGTCGCAGTTTTTTTGGTTCCATATCTCATATTTTTTATTTCAATGAAAATGAGGTATGGAACCACACTGTTCGGCCTGACCTGTGCCAGTGAGCCATAAAGCTCAACAACAGTACCTTCTCTAATGTCAGTATTCATTAATGAGATGATCTCAGATATGTGGAATGAAAATGAGGTATGGAACCACAGTTTGGTTCTGTTCGGCCTGAACTGTGCCGGTCAGCCGTAAAGCTCACCAACAACAACAACAATACCTTCTCTAATGTCAGTATTCATTAATTAGATGATCTCAGATATGTGGAACAATCATTATAGATTTATTGGACCTCCTTGTATTGCAGTAATTATATACTCATGATTTGCATAAAACAAAGCCTCCAGTGGATTGACATGTCAAAAGGTTAATATGGCAGACAGGACAGGTTTTTGTTTGTTTAGCCTTGTACACCTCCTTGTACCTACCTACCTGTACTGTACAAGTAAATTATGTTTTATAAGACAGACATTCATTTAACATTCCATCTGTATCTCAAACAGCTGGCTATTATCATTTTCATATATTTTTTCATACCACCACTACTACGTTTAAGTAGAAGTCGTGATAGCGCAGTGGTAGCTTGTTCGCAGTGGTAGGTAGCTTGTTCGCAGTGGTAGCTTGTTCGCTTCAGGTGCGCTCAAGGCCTGGAGTTCAAGCTCCGCTGGAGCCGTTACGATTGTGCCCTTAGGCAAGGCATTTAAATTCCACATTGCCTCTTCTCTCTCCTTCGTGGCGATGGAGTCCATCAGGAATGAGGTCTCGAGAGTGATTAATACAAGTTGTAAGAACTTGTTTCGCAATCGAGCTAAAATAAATTTGTATAAACTAATCTACCACTAGGTTTACTGAGCTTGTTTTTTTTGGACACTGAAGTAGACATTTATGTCTGGAATGTGACAGGGAAAAACTGAAAGATATCAACATAGATGTAATAAAGTGGTCCATAATATCAGCCACTCACAGCTACAGTCAACCCTGTCTTAACCCTTTCAACACCACAGACCTCTAAATAGGCTTACGAGCCGTCTCATCAGGATCTACACTTTTTGCAAGTAGTATTACTAATTTTAGACAAAATTACCCATCTTGATAAATGAACTGGTCCGAATGTAATTTACTTATTCATTTATTGGTGTAAGAATATCATGGACCAGTCCATGTCAGTTACTTGGTGTTGAAAGAGTCAAGTAGCCAGCCAATGAAATCACAGAACGTGGCTGCTTCTAGCACAGGTGGCTGCTTAATACAGGTCAAACGTATACCATATATACTTGTCTATAAGACGATCTCGACTATAAGACGACCGCCACAACTTTGGTCTTAAATCAGTGGTATTTTGGATAGACCCGCGTATAAGACGGGTTGAGAAAATGGAAACAAGATCACACAAGATCACACAAATTGTACTGTAAAAGCACTGTCATCAATTATGTCAAATCATAAAAAATGCACTGACACAACAATAAATTAGATTTGCTAAAATGCTATTGACAAGTTCACGTTACAGATAGAACTCTGAATGTCCATGCTTTTGTTACACCCTTTCAGTTTATTTCAACGGTCATCAATTATTGAGTTGGAACAAACTGACTTATCACTCGTTTATAAGATGGTAAGCCACTTAGAGACAATAATCTGGTGATAAAAATTCTGTCTTATAGGCGAGTAAGTACTGTAAATACAACATATTGGGAATCTTGAAACTGGCTGCTTAATACAAGTTGGCTGCTTAATACAGGTTGGCTGCTTAATACAGGTTGTCTGCAGCATTTGTAAATTAAACATCAGAAAAAAAAAGAAGAGTGTTTTTCTGATGTGAGCACCCATATTTCACATCCATATGTTTAGGTGTGTTTACAGTGTATCATTTATCTATTCATATCCTGACCAGTGAAATCACAATAAACACTTGGTTGAAACGGCTATCAATCAGTAATAATTCCATAAGATAATTGATAGATAAACTTATCATGGAATTCTCTGCTCTATGTAACAAAACAAATAAATATTAATTATGTTTGCTGCAACTCTGGAAGAAGCAAGATAATAAAACTACCGTATACCCCCGTTTAAACGCCCCCGAGGGCAATGCAATTTGCGACATATTATATGCAAAGTATGTCTGGGATTCCTTTAAATGCCCCCCCCCCTTTCTTCATACCTCTTGACATTGACACAGACCGCTGTGTTTCTAGCAGTACAGACTATGATAGGTGAGAATTATTTTGTTTTGCTTCAAAATGGGGAGGGGTGTCGTTTATTAGGGAGGGGGCGTTTAAACGGGGGTATACAGTATATGTGTTTTACAATGATTACGAAACAAGCTTTAACAACTTATATTAATCACTCTCGTTGGTGCAGATGAAAGCTTAAATGAGGGAGGAAACCGGAGTACCCGGAGAAAATTCACCTGTCTGATCTGGCGACCACCGTACCATCTCACATACTTCCCGGCACGATGGTCAAGAATAGCAAACAACATAGATCCTAGCTGATCAGATGTGGCATTGCGTCACGGCTGATCTGGATCTATGTTGTTTGCACATTTTCCTTCCAATTTATTCAGCATTATATTGGATAAGTATACGGTCTTCAAGTCGGTACAATGTTGATGTGTATAATTATGACTAGTAGTGCATATTTCATATGAATACTATTATAATTATATATTATATACTGTAGATTGGACACATTCGGCAGTATTTAACAACAGAAGCCACGAAAACTCTCATAAACTCACTCATTACATCCAGACTCGACTACTGTAATTCACTGTTGTACGGCGTGCCAAAATACACTTCCAATAAATTACAAACTGTTCAAAACACAGCAGCTCGCATCATAACCAGAACATCCCGTTTCAGTCATGTAACGCCCATTCTAAAAGAACTTCATTGGCTACCAGTTCAAGAAAGAATAAAGTATAAAATACTGACTCACACATATAAAGCATTGAATGGAGAAGCACCGATTTATATGAGAAACTTGCTTGAGGTTTATATACCAAGGAGAGACTTACGGTCTAAATATGAAGCAGCTACTCTTGTGTTACCAAGAAGTCGGACTGTCACATACGGAGATAGAAGTTTCATGACTGCTGCCCCAAAACTTTGGAATTCTCTTCCATCAAATCTTAGAAGTGCAACAACATTGTGTTCTTTCAAAAAGGCTTTGAAGACACACCTTTTTAAATGTTCATATGGAACATAAATATCGAACTGTGTCTGTGCTCAATCAGGATTAAGACTGCAAATGAACACATTTTATTTAATTATTACCTATATTTTAATTGTTATAATTTTAGATCCTAATATTTTATAGCATATTTAGAATCCATTGTAATTGTGTTTGCTAATTTTGTCTTGTTTTATCTCATTGTATGTGGAAGTTTTTATCAATATTTGTGATATTTTAGGCTGTAAAGCGCTTTTGAACATTTTATTTTTAAATGAAAAGAGCGCTATATAAGTTTGGTATATAATAATAATAATAATAATTGTTTGCAATGCAGAGAAAAACGTAAAATGTTTACGATAACGTTGCTTTGCGTGTATGCTAAGATTTGGGCATAACATGTTAAATGATAGTGTTTCTTCCATTACTGTTTTTACAATTCTAGAACAAATTTACCATTTCTACTTACACCATGTAAAATATTTCAGTTTGAAATGCCGTATGTTTATTGTATTTACACAGCTCCTTTACTACAGACAATTTCTGGTACAAACTATGTATATGATATACGCCTCAAACGATTCAATATGTAAAATATTGGACTGTGTGAGGCGCGGCGCGCCAAAGACAGTGCCACTATTTTACATATTGGATCCGTTTAAGGCTTATATCTTGCTTAAAACACACACTTATATAACACGATCCTACTTAATATTAATAATAATGGACTGTGAGTACAAAGGTATGACATCACGACAGTACAAAGGTATGATGTCACGACAGTACAAAGGTATGACGTCACAACTGTACAAAGGTATGATGTCACGACATTGCAAAGGTATGATGTCACGACAGTACAAAGGTATGATGTCACGACTAGAAAGGTACGACGTCACGACAGTACAAAGGTACGACATCACGACAGTACAAAGGTATGACATCACAACAGTACAAAGGTATGACATCAAAACAGTACAAAGGTATGACATCACGACAGTACAAAGGTATGACGTCACGACAGTACAAAGGTACGACATCACGACTGTACAAAGGTATGACATCAAAACAGTACAAAGGTATGACATCACGACAGTACAAAGGTATGACGTCACGACAGTACAAAGGTATGACGTCACGACAGTACAAAGGTATGACGTCACGACAGTACAAAGGTATGATGTCACGACAGTACAAAGGTATGACGTCACGACCGTACAAAGGTACGATGTCACGACTGTACAAAGGTATGATGTCACGGCCGTACAAAGGTACGACGTCACAACAGTACAAAGGTACGACATCACAACAGTACAAAGGTACGTCGTCACAACAGTACAAAGGTACGACGTCACGACAGTACAAAGGTACGACAGTACAAAGGTATGACGTCACGACAGTACAAAGGTATGATGTCACGACAGTACAAAGGTATGACAGTACAAAAGTATGACGTCACGACAGTACAAACGTATGACGTCACGACCATACAAAGGTACGACATCATGACTACAAAGGTATGATGTCACGACAGTACAAAGGTATGACGTCATGACAGTACAAAGGTATGATGTCATGACAGTACAAAGGTATGATGTTACGACAGTACAAAGGTATGACGTCACGACCGTACAAAAGTATGATGTCACGACAGTACAAAGGTATGACGTCACGACAGTACAAAGGTATGACGTCATGACAGTACAAAGGTATGACGTCATGACAGTACAAAGGTATGACGTCACGACAGTACAAAGGTATGATGTCACAACAGTACAAAGGTACGATGTCACGACAGTACAAAGGTACGGTGTCACGACAGTACAAAGGTATGACGTCATGACAGTGTTTTAGAGTATGATACAGGTTTCAATTACTCAGAGTTATTTTGTTCCTAGTGTTTTGGCACTAAGCTATATTTTATTACCTGTTATGTGATGTCTGTCAGATTCGGCATATATCGGGAGTCTCGGAGAGCTCTCGGAAACATTAATATGACATCCAAGGGTGACCTGCACAATCTCATGTAAACAAACAACACATTTCGCCATTCATTTAATGGAAGTATGATGATGTCATGTTACATATGTTTATGAACAGGTTGAATTCTTCCATGAATGGATAGCACCAATCAGTGGAATTGTAATGTTTGTTAATGTAATTGGGAGTATTTTATTTTAAAGGTGTAAATATCGAGTGATCATTGTCATTGATAGAACTAACCGTTCACCTCTATCTCCATGGTCCAGTGATTATGGTCATTGATAGAACATGCCATTCACGTCTATCTCCATGGTCCAGTGATAATGGTCATTGATAGAACTTGCCGTTCACCTCTATCTCCATGGTCCAGTGATCATGGTCATTGATAGAACTTGCCGTTCACCTCTATCTCCATGGTCCAGTGATCATGGTCATTGATAACTCACCGTTCACCTCTATCTCCATGGTCCAGTGATCATGGTCATTGATAGAACTTGCAGTTCACCTCTATCTCCATGGTCCAGTGATCATGGTCATTGATAGAATGCACCGTTCACCTCTATATCCATGGTCCAGTGATCATGGTCATTGATAACTCACCGTTCACCTCTAACTCCATGGTCCAGTGATCATGGTCATTGATAACTCACCATTCACCTCTATCTCCATGGTCCAGTGATCATGGTCATTGATAACTCACCGTTCACCTCTAACTCCATGGTCCAGTGATCATGGTCATTGATAACTCACCGTTCACCTCTATTTCCATGGTTCAGTGATCATGGTCATTGATAACTCACCGTTCACCTCTATCTCCATGGTCCAGTGATCATGGCATTGATAGAACGTGTCGTTCACCTCTATATCCATGGTCCAGTGATCATGGTCATTGATAACTCACCATTCACCTCTATCTCCATGGTCGAGATATCATGGTCATTGATAGAACGTGCCGTTCACCTCTATATCCATGGTCCAGTGATCATGGTCATTGATAACTCACCGTTCACCTCTAACTCCATGGTCCAGTGATCATGGCATTGATAGAACGTGTCGTTCACCTCTATCTCCATGGTCCAGTGATCATGGTCATTGATAGAATGCGCCGTTCACCTCTATCTCCATGGTCCAGTGATCATGGTCATTGATAGAATGCGCCGTACACCTATATCCATGGTCCAGTGATCATGGTCATTGATAGAATGCGCCGTACACCTATATCCATGGTCCAGTGATCATGGTCATTGATAGAACCGCTATCATCGGGGCCATCAGTTTGATCCTTCTAGACAATTTGATAAATGATAACTGAAAAAGGTGAAAGTTGCTTAAAATTCCGATTGGAGAGTACTAAAAAAGTCTTGTCCTTTCCCAGAACAGTTTGTTGTCTTCTCTTCGGCACTACAGTCCTTTCCCAGAACAGTTTGTTGTCTTCTCTTCGGCACTACAGTCCTTTCCCAGAACAGTTTGTTGTCTTCTCTTCGGCACTACAGTCCTTTCCCAGAACAGTTTGTTGTCTTCTCTTCGGCACTACAGTCCTTTCCCAGAACAGTTTGTTGTCTTCTCTTCGGCACTACAGTCCTTTCCCAGAACAGTTTGTTGTCTTCTCTTCGGCACTACAGTCCTTTCCCAGAACAGTTTGTTGTCTTCTCTTCGGCACTACAGTCCTTTCCCAGAACAGTTTGTTGTCTTCTCTTCGGCACTACAGTCCTTTCCCAGAACAGTTTGTTGTCTTCTCTTCGGCACTACAGTCCTTTCCCAGAACAGTTTGTTGTCTTCTCTTCGGCACTACAGTCCTTTCCCAGAACAGTTTGTTGTCTTCTCTTCGGCACTTCAGTCCTTTCCCAGAACAGTTTGTTGTCTTCTCTTCGGCACTACAGTCCTTTCCCAGAACAGTTTGTTGTCTTCTCTTCGGCACTACAGTCATTTCCCAGAACAGTTTGTTGTCTTCTCTTCGGCACTACAGTCCTTTCCCAGAACAGTTTGTTGTCTTCTCTTCGGCACTACAGTCCTTTCCCAGAACAGTTTGTTGTCTTCTCTTCGGCACTACAGTCCTTTCCCAGAACAGTTTGTTGTCTTCTCTTCGGCACTACAGTCCTTTCCCAGAACAGTTTGTTGTCTTCTCTTCGGCACTACAGTCCTTTCCCAGAACAGTTTGTTGTCTTCTCTTCGGCACTACAGTCCTTTCCCAGAACAGTTTGTTGTCTTCTCTTCGGCACTAAAGTCCTTTCCCAGAACAGTTTGTTGTCTTCTCTTCGGCACTACAGTCCTTTCCCAGAACAGTTTGTTGTCTTCTCTTCGGCACTACAGTCCTTTCCCAGAACAGTTTGTTGTCTTCTCTTCGGCACTACAGTCCTTTCCCAGAACAGTTTGTTGTCTTCTCTTCGGCACTACAGTCCTTTCCCAGAACAGTTTGTTGTCTTCTCTTCGGCACTACAGTCCTTTCCCAGAACAGTTTGTTGTCTTCTCTTCGGCACTACAGTCCTTTCCCAGAACAGTTTGTTGTCTTCTCTTCGGCACTACAGTCCTTTCCCAGAACAGTTTGTTGTCTTCTCTTCGGCACTACAGTCCTTTCCCAGAACAGTTTGTTGTCTTCTCTTCGGCCTCTAAGCACTACAGTTAGTCCTCCACGAGTTATAATCAGAAAATGATTGTTGAGCAGGAAGGGAACCGGAAAAACTGTCTGTGCTAAGAATAGACTTATTAGTGGCTGCTGACCAATGAGTAGTGCCAATATAGTCCAATGACATAGTGATTAACTTTATTGTCCTGTTTCTTTATTTCTTGACACAAATTGGTTTTCTGACCAGACTGAAGGCATATAAAATTTGTGATCTTTTTCTAGCCTGGGTTCCAGTCTGTCGATTTTGTCACTTTTTTCTGGCAAAATGACAGCCTGGGGAAACTTGATGTCCAATCGTAGCGTCATCTACTTACACCCTAATTTTTCAGGGTGTAGATTTGAAGAACGACAACTCTTCTCTACAAGATACTATCGCTAAATATAGAAACGAAATTCTATCGGAAATCGCCGAACAGGCACGATTATACACAATCATTTCCGAATATACACGAATGCTCCAGTAGCCTCAATTACATTGCAAATATATAATTTCCCGTTTCTATGTTATATCGATTAGATGGCGGATTTTATTATGTTTAGGTGGTAATGGGTTGATTTGGCGTAATTGAAGTAAGGACGACTTACGTCTTGAGTAAATATGTGAAATCAGACGCACATTGTACTTTTTAAACTATTTATCGTTGACCCGTAAACGTTTAATGGCAGCCAATTATAATGTTTTAATCAACATTGCAGTGGCTCGCTTTCGATTCAAGTATGTCATTAATTAAGTCATGTGCTAATAGGCCTATTAATAGGATTAATGCTAGTCAATAATTACACGGACAACCCGTCGAGTTTCCCCAGGCGTTGATATTATCAGAAACTCAATATGGCCCAATTAATAGTCTCTCTGTGTTAAAATATATTTATTTGACTGACCAAAATATATTGGCGTCTATTCCCAGGCTAATCTTCTCCCAGAAACTGCTCCCTTGGAACTTGTACTAAAGTGCCTTATGATGTTTCTCATTTGTAGCTCTGGTATTATCTGATTCATAGTGTATTCCACAATAATTCATTGTACATGTTGTAAATGATGTATTGTACATGATAAATGGCTATATAAACAGGAGTCAGTGACTCACATACAAATCTATGGGGGAATTTAGAGACATGTTTGATATTGTGAGACATTTTGATAGATTGTTTCAGACTGGTATTGTTCACTCTACTGCAAGTTCATCATTGTCTTGTATCACATGTCTACATTCCATACTGGCTTATATATAAGAGGAGTTCTTTACCACTAGATTATGGCCCTCAAAGTGGCTTCCCGTCTTATAAGTGAGTGCTAAAATAACAAATTAACATTTGTATCCATAATTATGTTTCATACAAGAAATCACTAAGACACTGAAAGTTGTTGTTCAAATTGCACTGACCAAGCATGCAATTTATACTTGTGTCTGCTGTGTCTATTTTATCAACCCATTTATGTTTCATACAAGAAATCACTAAGACACTGAAAGTTGTTGTTCAAATTGCACTGACCAAGCATGCAATTTATACTTGTGTCTGCTGTGTCTATTTTATCAACCCATTTATGTTTCATACAAGAAATCACTAAGACACTGAAAGTTGTTGTTCAAATTGCACTGACCAAGCATGCAATTTATACTTGTGTCTGCTGTGTCTATTTTATCAACCCATTTATGTTTCATACAAGAAATCACTAAGACACTGAAAGTTGTTGTTCAAATTGCACTGACCAAGCATGCAATTTATACTTGTGTCTGCTGTGTCTATTTTATCAACCCATTTATGTTTCATACAAGAAATCACTAAGACACTGAAAGTTGTTGTTCAAATTGCACTGACCAAGCATGCAATTTATACTTGTGTCTGCTGTGTCTATTTTATCAACCCATGTTATATGCAAGTGCATGCCAAAGCCCACAGATTTCTGAACCATAGTAGTGGGGTCGGCATGGAGTATGGACAGTAGATCTTTTGTCAAAGTGAATACATAAAATTATCTTTAAAGTGGCAAATTATCTTTAATAATCCACAATTGACCAATCTTAGTTTTATCTTTAGTAAACCGCAATTTCAGGGCTCATTCTATCTAGGTCAGTATATTTTGGGAGAAGTGAGAAAGTGTGCGATTGCATCTTTAAATGGTGTTATTTAATATAATTCTACAAAATAGAGTTAAAATACACAATATGACCATTATTTAGAACATATAAATTAGAAGCAGAGCTTTCTTTATAATGGGCCAGTGTATCTTACTGGACAAAATTCTTTATGAAAATTATATAAAAAAAATTAAAAACAAATGTTTTTTTTATGGAGAAGTGATTTAGTTTATACAAATGACTTTAGCTCGATTGCGAATCAACTTTGTACAACTTATATTAATCACTCTGATGGAATCCATCGTCATAAGGGAGAAAGTAGAGGCAAAGTGGAATTTAAATGCCTTGCCCAAGGGCACAATTGTATTGGCTCCAGCGGGAAGAAATTAAATGTTGCTCATTTTCAACATCATTGAAGTTGCAATGATTGCCAAAACTCATGATATTTGAAAATAAATGTTGCTCATCTTCAACATCATTGAAGCTGCACTAATTGCCAAACTCAGAATAAATTAAAGTAAATGTTACTCGCCTTCAACATCATTGAAACTGTAATGATTGCCAAGCTCATGATAAATGAAAATAAATGTTACTCGTCTTCAATATCATTGAAGCTGCAATGATTGCCAACAACCTGTGATAAATGAAAATAAATGTTACTCGTCTTCAACAGCATTGAAGCTGCAATGATTGCCAACAACCTGTGATAAATGAAAATAAATGTTACTCATCTTCAACAGCATTGAAGCTGCAATGATTGCCAACAACCTGTGATAAATGAAAATAAATGTTACTCATCTTCAACAGCATTGAAGCTGCAATGATTGCCAAACTTTTGATAAATGATACAGCCACTTCTTTAATCAGGAACATATCCTTCTGACCTTTTGTCAATGCTGATCTATGAAACATGACAAATGCACAGCCAAGCAATCAATTGGCCTCTTGGAGACACTAATACTTTGAGATAGAAAATGGAAATGAAGATAGACCTTTTAGATTTAGAGATATCAATATTTGGGTGATGGAGTGTATGGATGTAATAGAATCTGCTGATTGTATGTATGAGGACTTGTTATTAATAGGATGTTTGAAGGGGTAATAAGAACGAGGCTATCTAAAGAGTGCATAGGTGGCATTGAAAGTTACAGTAATATGTTTGTATTGGGTTGCTATGGAGAAGTGGAAAGATGTGTGGCATGATTGAATGAATTGGGAAAGGAGCATACAGCTTTGGATATGATCCAATTGGAGGAAGCAATTGTGATACTGATCATGTCATCAGTCGATTTCATTATAATTATATAGTAGGATAGAATGTTAATTTAATAATATCTTACTGCACTCATCATTATATAAGATACAAAACAGGAGTACAAAAACATAGCATGATAATACAAAGGGTTTTGGTCACAAGTTTATGTAACCTATATATTCGGTCATTTTACTGATTCTAAGTTTTCTATTGAAATTTACCCATATATTTGATCATTTTACAGATTCTAAGTTTTCTAATGAAATTTACCCATATATTCGATCATTTTATTGATTCTAAGTCTTCTAATGAAATTTACCCATATATTCGATCATTTTACTGATTCTAAGTTTTCTATTGAAATTTACCCATATATTTGATCATTTTACAGATTCTAAGTTTTCTAATGAAATTTACCCATATATTCGATCATTTTATTGATTCTAAGTCTTCTAATGAAATTTACCCATATATTCGATCATTTTACTGATTCTAAGTTTTCTATTTTTCATCATTATTAATAACGATAGATAACATCATTGTTTGCTTTATATTTATCAAAAATATTCGAATTGTCATATCTCCTTTGTTTATTAGTCGAGTTTTCATTTTTTTTGCATCAGTTTTAAATGCTTCTGCATAGTTATCTTGAAAATTAGAGGTTGTACAATTCTGGCTTGTATTTCCATCCAACTGAAGTTAATTCTGACGTATAGCACATAGGTGTCATCGCTACTACAATAGTGGAAACGATCTACATCCATCCATCCAGTTGAAAAATAATCCTTGTTACTTTTCTTCTTTCAGATGCAATCTGAGGAGCGAATGTCCAGAGAACGACAAGGAGCTGAGATGGTTAGCTTACAGCGGACGCACCTGCACCAACATTACAAATGTCATACCCAACCAGATACAAAAGGAGAATTTACATTCTAAAACCACCCAGGTAACAAAAAAGACAATCGACAGTCCAAAATCACCTAGTTTACAAAAAGACAATTGACAGTCCAAAACCACCAGATAACAGATAGACAATTGACATTCCAAAACCACCAGGTGATAGAAAAATAATTCACATTCCAAAACCACCCAAATAACAGATTGGACAATTGACATTCCAAAACCACACAGGTTATAGAATGGCAATTCACATGCCAAAACTACCTGCTGGTAACAGAAAGACAATTCCCATTCCAAAACCACCAAGGTAACATAAAGACAAATGACAGCCCAAAATCACCTAGGTAACAAAACGACAAATGACATTTCAAAACCACCCAGGTAACAAAAGGACAATTTGACATTACAAAACTTCCCGGGGAACAGAATGACGATTGACATTCCAAAGCTGCCCGGGGAACAGAAGGACAATATGACATTCCAAAACTGCCGGGGAACAGAAGGACAATTTGACATTACAAAACTGCCTGGGGAACAGGACAATTTGACATTACAAAACTGCCCAAGGAACAGGACTATTGACATTACAAAACTGCCTGGGGAACAGAAGGACAATTTGACATTACAAAACTGCCCGGGGAACAGAAGGACAATTTGACATTACAAAACTGCCCGGGGAACAGAAGGACTATTGACATTATAAAACTGCCCGGGGAACAGAAGGACTATTGACATTATAAAACTGCCCGGGGAACAGAAGGACTATTGACATTATAAAACTGCCCGGGGAACAGAAGGACAATTTGACATTACAAAACTGCTCGGGGAACAGAAGGACTATTGACATTATAAAACTGCCCAGGGAACAGAAGGACTATTGACATTATAAAACTGCCCGGGGAACAGAAGGACTATTGACATTATAAAACTGCCCGGGGAACAGAAGGACAATTTGACATTACAAAACTGCTCGGGGAACAGAAGGACTATTGACATTACAAAACTGCCCAGGGAACAGAAGGACTATTGACATTACAAAACTGCCCAGGGAACAGAAGGACTATTGACATTACAAAACTGCCCGAGTAACAGAAGGACTATTGACATTACAAAACAGCCCGGGGAACAGGACAATTTGACATTACAAAATTGCCCAGGGAACAGGACAATTTGACATTACAAAACTGCCCGGGGAACAGAAGGACTATTGACATTACAAAACTGCCCGTGGAACAGCAGGACTATTGACATTACAAAGCTGCCCGTGGAGGACTATTGACATTACAAAACTGCCCAGGGAACAGGACAATTTGACATTACAAAACTGCCCGGGGAACAGAAAGACTATTGACATTACAAAACTGCCCAGGGAACAGGACAATTTGACATTACAAAACTGCCTGGGGAACAGAAGGCCAATTTGACATTCCAAAACCACCCAGGTAACAGAAAGACTATTGACATTACAAGTCTGCCCGGGGAACAGTTGACATTCCCTAATGTAAGATCAAGCTGAAAATTACACGTTCCATGATTTCACAATTTACAAAAATATTAATTTCAAGCTTTGCATAATTTATTGACAGTGTTGATTTTAAATTTCGCCCTTTTTCCCCACTCTCCATGGTTTATAGGGTTCAGTGGTGTAAGTGAAACTACAAATTGCTCCTATATCTGTCTTGAATTGTTACATAAATGAATTGTTGCATAAAGAGAAATGGCAAACAAGGCGATTACTTTTGCCTTACTTTTGCCGGTTTGCTGGAGGATATTATGTAAATATGCACCTTGTCATGTTAAGCATCTCTTTCCTTCTTATTTCCTTGATATATATTGTGTTTTTATGCACCTGACCCTCTCTACTATCAGTTTCATGCACTTGACTCTCTGCTATAGTTTTCGTTACATTCTCTGCTGTGGCTTTTAACTCAACTGGGCACTGTGAGCTTTTGGGGTAAACAGTATTTATTGCAAGACATAAATCATATATAACATACAATGACATACATAATACAAAGGATCAAGTAGTGTGTGTGTTTTACGTTTATTTATCGTCCCTACCGGTTGCCCATATGAGCTACTCCTCCTGAAGAGATTAGTCATTTTAAGTTTTTGGAGGATAGTGCAATGATACAGACAGAGACCCATTCCAGAGTCCCCTCTGGTTCTTTTACGTGCACGATGTAAAGCACTGACACAAGACCTCGTTTTAAAGTCCCATCTGAATGACTGTTTAATTTTATTAGGGTCAGACAGGGGACCGAACTTGCGATCACTGTATTACCAGTCCGTGTTAACCACTGGACTAGAGATCCGTCTGTAGAGTCTCTTGGAAAATTGATCTCTGTACAAATACTAAAATATATATTCAGCTATAAGTAGCAAGCTAAAATTATCTTGTATAAAAACTATTTCCTTAAATATTCCTTGTTGCATTTCTTCTTGTGAGCTATTGTGATCGTCCGTGACACATGCCCGGCGAGCTTCATCGTGCGGTACCAACATTTTGCTTCAACCAACTCTAATTATCATGAAACTTCAGAAGTGCTTATTGGGGCGATCCTCGTTCAAGGTTGCTCACCAGAATGACATGTTGCTTAATGTGAATGAGGGCATGTTTGCTAACTGTAATTAGCCCTCCCAATTCTATTGTAAATGATAATAATAGCTTGAAACAAAAAGAGTTGCTCTGCATTATACATTATTTACAAGGCTGTTATTGTGCAGGTATGTAGTTAATTGTTTTTGCATTGCGCACATTCGACAGTAATTTCATTTTCCTGAGAAAACTCATGGGAACACTTGGCTCTCCAATTTGCTAACTATTCATAGAATTCATAGCCGACTGTGGCATGGAATTGACTCGCAAAGGAAGTAGTGATTCGGTATTTCATAGTGAACAATGTTGAAATGTGTAGCAGTAGATATTGATCGCGAGACTTGCTTGCGGTATATACAAAAGGTATTGATCAAAGTAATTCTGCTGTTTCTGCACTTCTGACTGTCGCAGGCACTTCTTCTAGCTTACTAGACACAGGTCTACTGCCTGTTGGTCAAATGGCCCGTGCCTATGCATCAGTTACACAAGCCAGCATTTATATCTCTCCTCCAAATATTATACATTCGAATGTACCACAAGTTTAAATGAGTAAAATAATTTTCATGCAATCATTTCCCACCCCTCGCTCCACTCCCGTCTCTATCAACGGTGTCTCATGTAACTGTTGGTCGTACCATACACCCCTGTTCTATGACATTGTACAATCACACCCAATGCAACCAGATGCAACAGTTGTCTTTACCAGAATGTAGTGTTTACCGAAATGTTGTGTTTACCGAAATATTGTGTTTACTGAAATGTTGATATGAGGAAATTCGATTGAAACTTGTGCCAATCCATTCATGTTGGTGTAACGTTAAACCCAAAACAAACGAAACACAATGGTAGATACATCTTAACTCTTTAGCATCCTAATCACAACTAAAGTTGCTTTTGCAGAACTTGCTATCTGATCAGGCTCTATGCTGTTTGCTATTCGTATAGTGGAGCTAAAACACTTTGTCTGAATAGCAAACAGCATAGATCAGGATCAGACGAGGCGCTACACATTCGCTCTATGCCACAGCTGATCTGGATCTATGTTGTTTGCACATTAATTCCTTCCAATTTATTCAGCATTTGAAGTGTTATTTCACCTCCTTTTAATGTGTGTTCTATGGGTATTCAACTTTTCACTGCCAAAAACAACTTGTTACTGATGTTTATGGTTATGTTTTATTATTTCAGTTGCAGCTTCATGTATCGAACCTGCCAAGTTTTGAGGGGCACCCATACCAGTGTGTGTTCAGCTACGGTAGTAGCCAACGCTTATTCACGATCCTGGCACAGCCCAACAACAGTGTCATACTCTGCGACACACCGGAAACAAACCTGCTGCCTCCCATACCAACCGGTGAAGGTACGATTAATTGAAAACTAAAGTATAATTATTTGATGAAATAAAAATTAAGCAAGTAATTATAAAACGGTTGCCATTAATGAACGACCAATTTTCGGAAATTAAAAAAATAGTTGCCATTAACACAAAAACAATTGAGATTAAATAAAATAAGGAACGAATTTTTAAAAAAATTGTGATTAGCCGAGAAAAACAAAATAAAAACATGTGTAAAGTTATTTTTCGGTCATGAGGTGGCCATTTTTCATCCAAATTTTGTGGTGAAAGTGAGTGTTTTTGTTTTGGTATGAGTTCACGCATAAGATGGATTGACAATGCTAAAGCAGTTGTCCTGACATATGCGTAGGAACATACAAGTTGAACTATGTAATAAATGCTCTACCTCTACATAAACCCAGCCGTAATTTCATAATTAATGAAGTCTGGTCAGGGACACGACTAGTGGTTTAATAATATAAAGCATGGTGTCTTGTCAGGAATACACGACTAGTGGTTTAATAATACAATGTATGGTGTCTTGTCAGGGACACACGACTAGTGGTTTAATAATACAATGTATGGTGTCTTGTCAGGAATACACGACTAGTGGTTTAATAATACAATGTATGGTGTCTTGTCAGGGACACACAACTAGTGGTTTAATAATACAATGTATGGTGTCTTGTCAGGGACACACGACTAGTGGTTTAATAATACAATGTATGGTGTCTTGTCAGGAATACACGACTAGTGGTTTAATAATACAATGTATGGTGTCTTGTCAGGGACACACGACTAGTGGTTTAATAATACAATGTATGGTGTCTTGTCAGGAATACACGACTAGTGGTTTAATAATACAATGTATGGTGTCTTGTCAGGGACACGACTAGTGGTTTAATAATACAATGTATGGTGTCTTGTTAGGAATACACGACTAGTGGTTTAATAATACAATGTATGGTGTCTGATCAGGGACACGACTAGTGGTTTAATAATACAATGTATGGTGTCTGGTCAGGGACACAACTAGTGGTTTAATAATACAATGTATGGTGTCTGGTCAGGGACACGACTAGTGGTTTAATAATACAATGTATGGTGTCTGGTCAGGGACACGACTAGTGGTTTAATAATACAATGTATGGTCAGGGACAACTAGTGGTTTAATAATACAAACTATGGTCAAGGATACAACTAATGGTCTAATAATGCAAACTATGGTCAAGGATACAACTAATGGTCTAATAATGCAAACTATGGTCAAGGATACAACTAATGGTCTAATAATGCAAACTATGGTCAAGGATACAACTAATGGTCTAATAATGCAAACTATGGTCAAGGATACAACTAATGGTCTAATAATGCAAACTATGGTCAAGGATACAACTAATGGTCTAATAATGCAAACTATGGTCAAGGATACAACTAATGGTCTAATAATGCAAACTATGGTCAAGGATACAACTAATGGTCTAATAATGCAAACTATGGTGTTTGCTCAATGACACAACTTGTGCACAACTTGTTGTCTAATGCAAAGAAATCCTCGTCTAATAATGCAAAGTATGGTGTCCGGTCAGGGACAATATATTGCAAACGGTACGTCATAAATAAAGAACTTGGGGTATTTCGTCTCATGATCTTCATGAAATGATTTGCAAGCTGTGACAGGAACAGTTGCCTAATTATCGCCAGCAAAGTTCACATGTTTATTGTTGATTTTAGCGATTTCTGACATATTTGATTGATATTCGGCTTGGTTTCTGTGTATCAAATGTTCAGCTTTCAGCACGTATCTGCTGTATTATGTTGCTAAATGCTTTACCAGGCATGTATAGCTCAGGATGATTAAAAGCATTTCGTTTGATTTTCTGCTAATGATAATATTCATTGTCAGATTTCTCCCCGGATCTCTCTAAAATGAAAAACCATATTTCACTTTTTGTGAACAGGACTGATAAGGTTGGGCTGAATACATGTTCTACTTACTACAACACATGAGAGTCTTTCTAAATGCCAAGGATGTTCACATTACCAAAGAGCTGACTGATGTGGGGGGGGGGGGGGCTCCATGGCTGAGTGGTTACGGTTGTTGACTTTAACCCATTCAACACCAAGTAACTGACATGGACTGGTCCATGATATTCTTAGACCAATAAATGAATAAGAAAACTACATTCGGACCAGTTCATTTATCAAGATGGGTAATTTTGTCTAAAATTAGTAATACTACTGGCAAAAAGTGCAGATCCTGATGAGACGGCTCGTCACGAGCCGGCTCATCTGGATCTACACTTTTTGTAAGCCTACATAGAGGTCTGTGGTGTTGAAAGGGTTAAATCACCTGCTCCTCACCACTGTAGGTTTGAATCCCCAGTGGTTGTGTCAAATTCTTTCATGTGAGGAAGCCATTCAGCTGGCTTGTGGAAGGCTGGTGGTTCTATCCAGTAGTCCCCTACCCACTGAACTTGTGAAAGGCTGGTGGTTATATCCAGTAGTCCCCCACCCTACCCACTGAACTTGTGGAAGGCTGGTGGTTATATCCAGTAGTCCCCCACCCTACCCACTGAACTTGTGGAAGGCTGGTGGTTATATCCAGTAGTCCCCCACCCTACCCACTGAACTTGTGGAAGGCTGGTGGTTATATCCAGTAGTCCCCCACCCTACCCACTGAACTTGTGGAAGGCTGGTGGTTATATCCAGTAGTCCCCCACCCTACCCACTGAACTTGTGGAAGGCTGGTGGTTATATCCAGTAGTCCCCCACCCTACCCACTGAACTTGTGGAAGGCTGGTGGTTATATCCAGTAGTCCCCCACCCTACCCACTGAACTTGTGGAAGGCTGGTGGTTATATCCAGTAGTCCCCCACCCTACCCACTGAACTTGTGGAAGGCTGGTGGTTATATCCAGTAGTCCCCCACCCTACCCACTGAACTTGTGGAAGGCTGGTGGTTATATCCAGTAGTCCCCCACTCTACCCACTGAACTTGAAATTTGGCCAAAAAAAAGAGTCTGATTTCAGAAATCATATTTATGCGTCAAAAAACGTGAGTGAAGCTTCACATACGCATGTACATTATACGAGTACTAATTCTCAGCACCCACAGTAAGTTACCACCCTATCACTTGAAATTGGGAAATTCTTGGGCAAGAAAACATAATAGGCATTTTATTTTGCTGAGCCAACACAGTGAATGGCTCCTGGTGAACCACCCTTGGGTTAGTTTATACAAATTTATTTTAGCTCGATTGCGAAACAAGTTTTTACAACTTATATTAATCACTCTCGAGACCTCATTCCTGGTGGAATCCATCGCCACGAGGGAGAGAGAAGAGGCAATGTGGACGTTAATGCATTACCTAAGGGCACAATCTTAACGGCTACAGCTGGGCTCAAACTGGTCTTTCACAAATCCACATTGCCTCTTCTCTCTCCCTCATACTGATGGATTCCATAAGGAATTGGGTCTCGAGAGTTATTAATCTAATGATGCATAACTTGTTTCGCAGTAAAGTTAAAAATAAATTTGTATAAACTAAATATTATTACATATTTCAAGCAAAATTCAATGCAAATTAATCTGGCAAGTGCAAGGAAGCGCAAGTTTTCATGAATCACTTTATGGAAAACATTACGGAACTTGCCTATTTAGAATGTTTTTATGTACAGAAAGGAACATAAAATCTCTTGAAATGATTAGTTGCTGGAAATAGTTTACAGTTAGTGCATTCTAGGTAGTTAATTAGCAGATTATTAGTACAAATAGAACATTTAACGAGCAATTTCCACCTTTTATTTCTGTAAAAGTCGGTTTACATGCAGTTCTTGGCAGCATTTCTTTTCTTGGTTAAATCCTCTCCAGACAGGATTTAAGTTAATCTAAATTAAGATTTGCAATAAAAACTGTTTTGTTTCCAGTGTCAGAAATTCATACTCAACTTGTTTGCTCCCTGATTTCAACGAAGTTTAAATGCCTGTATAAGTATCAGAAGTCACCAACTGCAAATCTCAGAGGTCACCACAAATAGCAGTGCTTACCGCAAATATCAGAGGACATCACAAATAGCGGTGCTTACCGCAAATATCAGAGGACATCACAAATAGCGGTGCTTACCGCAAATATCAGAGGTCACCACAAATAGCGGTGCTTACCGCAAATATCAGAGGACATCACAAATAGCGGTGCTTACCGCAAATATCAGAGGTCATCACAAATAGCAGTGGTTACCGCAAATATCAGAGGACATCACAAATTGCATAGGTCATCACAAATAGCACAGGCTACCACAAATATCTGAGGTCACCACAAATATCAGATTATACCACAAATAGCAGATTTCACCACAAATAGCAGATTTCACCCCAAATAGCAGATTTCACCCCAAATAGCAGATTTCACCACAAATAGCAGATTTCACCCCAAATAGCAGATTTCACCCCAAATAGCAGATTTCACCCCAAATAGCAGATTTCACCCCAAATAGCAGATTTCACCTCAAATAGCAGATTTCACCACAAATACCAGATTTCACCTCAAATAGCAGATTTCACCCCAAATAGCAGATTTCACCACAAATGTGTAAGGTCATGGAAGAATAACTGAAAACTGAATAAATGTTATTGCAACATAATTATCTCAGATATGATTGAACATTTTCGGTTGCCATAGAAACAAATTATAAACAATAGAAAAGGGAAATGGAAACTTCATAATAACGTCATTTTGATGGATTAAAATGTCATTGCCTTCACTAGGATATTCACATGAGAGATGGAAAAAAACAGCACACGGATAAAGAATAAAGAATTTTGAAGTTTGTTGAGTAACACCAATATGGACTGGTGCATGGTATTTTTGGACCAATAAATTAACAAGAAAATTACATTTGCACGAGTTCATTTATCAAAATTGGTTATATTGTCTAGAAATAGTAATATTACTGGCAAAATGTGCAGATCCTGATCTGCTCACCTGGATCTGCACTTTTTGTAAGCCTATTTAGATGTGGGTATTGTTGAAAGGGTTAATGTGAGTGGTATGTAGTTCAGGCTAGATCTGTAGCAGGTAGTCTTGTTTGTGTGCGAGTCTAGCCCACAGCACTGCTTCGAACGAGTTATATTCAAATTTATGTTAGCTCCATTGTGGATCAAATTTTTACAACATTAGATTAATCGCTCTTGAGACCTTATTCCTGATCGAATCCATCGCCACGAGGGAGAGAGTAGGGGCAATGTGGATTTATGTGTCGTGCGTGGCTAAGGACACCACCACCGTGGTTCTGACGGTGCTCGGACTTGCAACCTCTCAGTTACAAGGCAGACACCGTATCCATTCCTCCAAGGAGGTTAGGAAGGACCGTGCTGCATCTGCCCATTTACTACAGTGTGCTTGATATAGTTGGTGTGTCTGGGCTGATTTCAGGAAACCATATATATGTGTGTGATGTCTCTCTGCCTTGTATAATTAGGCACAATAATGGAATTGATTCATTAAAAGTTTGACCCCTTCAAATTCACTCCAGTCAGCAGAAGCCAGTACTGGTACTGTTATCTTCTTCACTGCAAAATCCAAATCAATATCATTATGGCATAATGGCCCAGTCTTGGCAATCAAAATAATCTGTTCTATCTATCTTCCACTCTCTCTCTCTCTCTGGTCTCTCTCTAGTGCACCTCTACACAAATAGCACAGGTCACCACAAATACCACAGGTCATCACAAATACCACAGGTCATCACTAATACCAAACCTCTACACAAATAGCACAGGTCACCACAAATACCACAGGTCACCACAAATACCACAGGTCATCACAAATACCACAGGTCATCACAAATACCACAGGTCATCACAAATACCACAGGTCATCACAAATACCACAGGTCACCACAAATACCACAGGTCATCACAAATACCACAGGTCACCACAAATACCACAGGTCATCACAAATACCACAGGTCACCACAAATACCACAGGTCATCACAATTACCACAGGTCATCACAAATACCACAGGCCATCACAAATACCACAGGTCACCACAAATACCACAGGTCATCACAATTACCACAAGTCATCACAAATACCACAGGTCATCACAATTACCACAGGCCATCACAAATACCACAGGTCACCACAAATACCACAGGTCACCACAAATACCACAGGTCATCACAAATACCACAGGTCATCACAAATACCACAGGTCACCACAAATACCACAGGTCACCACAAATACCACAGGTCACCACAAATACCACAGGTCATCACAAATACCACAGGTCATCACAAATACCACAGGTCATCACAAATACCACAGGTCACCACAAATACCACAGGTCACCATAAATAGCACAGGTCACCACAAATACCACAGGTCACCACAAATAGCACAGGTCACCACAAATAGCACAGGTCACCACAAATACCACAGGTCACCACAAATAGCACAGGTCACCACAAATAGCACAGGTCACCACAAATAGCACAGGTCACCACAAATAGCACAGGTCACCACAAATAGCACAGGTCACCACAAATAGCACAGGTCACCACAAATAGCACAGGTCACCACAAATAGCACAGGTCATCCACCCTCGTCTCTCTCTAGTGCAACTCTCTCTGTAGCCATACTAGTATTGAAGGGTCATAAAACCACAACTATATCCGAAGTGATTTCTTTATGTGGCCTTGGCCGAGAGGTATGATTCTGGACTATCAAAAGAATCTGATCTATCTTATCTTCCCTCTCTGTGGCTGTCCATTTCCCCCTCTCTGTGGCTGTCCATTTCCCCCTCTCTCTGTGGCTGTCCATTTCCCCCTCTCTCTGTGGCTGTCCATTTCCCCCTCTCTCTGTGGCTGTCCATGTCCCCCTCTCTCTGTGGCTGTCCATGTCCCCCTCTCTCTGTGGCTGTCCATTTCCCCCTCTCTGTGGCTGTCCATTTCCCCCTTTGTGGCTGTCCATTTCCCCCTCTCTGTGGCTGTCCAGTTCCCCCTCTCTGTGGCTGTCCATTTCCCCCTCTCTGTGGCTGTCCATTTCCCCTCTCCCTGTGGCTGTCCATTTCCCCCTCTCTGTGGCTGTCCATTCCCCCCTCTCTGTGGCTGTCCATTTCCCCCTCTCTCTGTGGCTGTCCATTTCCCCTCTCTCTCTGTGGCTGTCCATTTCCCCCCTCTCTGTGGCTGTCCTTTCTTCCCTCTCTTATTAGCTATCTATCTTCCCATCTCTGGCAATCCCCACTGTCTCTCTCTCTCATTAGTCATCCATATCCCCTATCTCTTTGGCTATCCATATCCCCTATCTCTTTGGCTATCCATATCCCCTATCTCTTTGGCTATCCATATCCCCTATCTCTTTGGCTATCCATATCCCCTATCTCTTTGGCTATCCATATCTCCTATCTCTTTGGCTATCCATATCCCCTATCTCTTTGGCTATCCATATCCCCTATCTCTTTGTCTATCCATATCTCCTATCTCTTTGGCTATCCATATCTCCTATTTCTTTGGCTAGCCATATCCCCTATCTCTTTGGTCATCCATCATTCATCTCTCTTTGCCTTCCTTTCTTCTCTCTCTTTGGCAATCCATTTTCCCTCTCTTTTAGGCTCACTGTGTATTGAAGCGTCGAAAATCAACAAACTATATTCCAAGGTGACGTCTTTACAAATTCATCAAGCTTAGATTTATTACTTACCGGTACACATCCATGATTCTTTCCATTTCAGACTACATAAAGTTGAACCTGTCGATACATATTATGAATCGAGACATTGTGTCCACGCAATTCATCTTCTTCGATTGCTCCAAGCATAACTCGTAAGTATGAAGTCTTGTACGGTACTCCCAAGCATAACTCGTAAGTATGAAGTCTTGTACAGTACTCCCAAGCATAACTCATAAGTATGAAGTCTTGTACGGTACTCCCAAGCATAACTCGTAAGTATGAAGTCTTGTACGGTACTCCCAAGCATAACTCATAAGTATGAAGTCTTGTACAGTACTCCCAAGCATAACTCGTAAGTATGAAGTCTTGTACGGTACTCCCAAGCATAACTCATAAGTATGAAGTCTTGTACAGTACTCCCAAGCATAACTCGTAAGTATGAAGTCTTGTACAGTACTCCCAAGCATAACTCGTAAGTATGAAGTCTTGTACAGTACTCCCAAGCATAACTCGTAAGTATGAAGTCTTGTACGGTACTCCCAAGCATAACTCGTAAGTATGAAGTCTTGTACGGTACTCCCAAGCATAACTCGTAAGTATGAAGTCTTGTACGGTACTCCCAAGCATAACTCGTAAGTATGAAGTCTTGTACGGTACTCCCAAGCTAAATGCTAGCATAATATAACTGCGGTGCTAAATGCTAGCATACTATAACTGCGGTGCTAAATGCTAGCATACTATAACTGCGGTGCTCAATGCTAGCATACTATAACTGCGGTGCTAAATGCTAGCATAATATAACTGCGGTGCTAAATGCTAGCATACTATAACTGCAGTGCTAAATGCTAGCATAATATAACTGCGGTGCTAAATGCTAGCATACTATAACTGCAGTGCTAAATGCTAGCATTTTTCAAGGAGATTTTTGTATTGGCGATGTCTTAAATTGGCGATGTCTTTTTCCCCCGCCAAAATTAAACCTGCACTCTCACAAGAGAAACCTTTAGACCTTGCAATGCTGTATTTAAAATAACGCTACTTTATCAGAAGTGTCACGGCGTCAGTGGTTGGATTTCTATCCCATAGTAGTACGATTAATATACAAATAAACTATCTATCCCATAGTAGTACGATTAATATACAAATAAACGATCTATCCCATAGTAGTACGATTAATATACAAATAAACAATCTATCCCATAGTAGTACAATTAATATACAAATTAACATGATTTTGTCATCGGCAATTGTGCTGTTATAATTATTTGTTGCAAATACTGATAAACGTATATATTATAAGGTGTAAAAGAATGCAATCTCAGAAACTAGCAAGGAATACCCAGGAGATCCTGTCCATGACTCAAAGTCCCCTTATTTGCTACGATAAACTTAATCTGGCTTGCAATCAGTAACAGTAACATGTGAAAATAGCTAAGATTGTGAAAATAAAGCAAGAAAAAAAAACATTTTTATTACCATTGGATAAACCACAATTTTCTTAGAATGCCTTTCCAATTGAAATTTGTTGGCACAAACATGTTTCTTTGATTTGATTTGTTTTGCCATGCAATGAAAATAATTGAATCCGTGGTAAAGCTAGATGTAAGTCGCCTTCTTGTTTTATTCTAGTGTTGGCTAAAACATGTTCATATTTAAAACCATAAAATCAACTCCCAGTATTATAGTGTGTGTGTCTTTCAAATTAATGCATTCGAGTCGAGTGCCAGCCATCGAAAAACCAGACGGCTTGCTTTCCGCAAGTGGCAAGCCAAAAGTTCAAAACATGACATATTTTTGAGCAAAGAGGCAACATTTTCTTGTCAAAGTCCTACAGTGAAACCTCTATTAAGCAGCCAACCTGCATTAACCAGCCAATTTTCAGTGTCCCAATATGTTACTTTGCTATACATTTAACCTCTATTAAGCAGCCAACCTGCATTAAACAGCCAGTTTTCAGCGTCCCAATATGTTACTTTGCTATACATTTAACCTCTATTAAGCAGCCAACCTGCATTAAGCAGCCAGTTTTCAGTGTCCCAATATGTTACTTTGCTATACATTTAACCTCTATTAAGCAGCCAGCCTGCATTAAGCAGCCATCTATGCTAAGCAGCCATTTTCTGTGATTCGCTAGGCTGGTTGCTTAACACAGGTTTGATTGTATATGCATACAACATCCTGACCATTAAATGTCCTCAAAATAGAGAGTTTCAGCTTCAGTGGGTTTCTTTGAGATATTCCTTGCTCATAATCTACTTTTAGTGCATGCACCTTCAAGTTTCTGATGAAAATTTAGTTGGGATTTTTTTTTTCATGACAAAATATCTAATTTCCATGAATAATGTAAAATTGCCTGTTCCTAATATATTCTATGTAAATTAACATTTGATAGCCTAGAAGGCAAATATTTCCAAACCTCTTATTTTTTCCTATCTTATCTTTTTGTAATCTTGTTTCTAGTGCCTCTTCATTAAGTTTGCAATAAATTATTAACATTTTCATTTTGCCTATTGCCGTTAGAATGGCTTAACCCTTTCCTTCATAGAGATTTAGGTTAATATACTATTATATATCATGCAGTGGATAAGTACTCACCATATCTATCCCACCTCCATAGATATTACTGGGACTACATGAGATTCTGGCCTTTATTATGAACATTGGTTTGGCTACTGCATTGTCAATCAATGTATGTCATATTGGTAATGGCATCAAGAGGTGATTCTATGAGGGAAAGGGTTAAAGTCCCTTACCCTCTCATGTGTTTTGCTGCCTGGTAAATGTTAATTACCACATTCCGAGGATGTTCACAAAGATTAATACCTCTTGCTGGGTCGGTAATTAATTCTGAAAATATTATGATCATTTAAATACATTTTTTATGAATTGAAAGAAACATCTGTCTTTTTTTTTTATCAACTTGGCATTCGAGTCGAACCAGTACTGGTGGATGCAGGACAGGAAGAGATGCTAACAGCTCATCTCGGCTGTCCTGAGGTGTGCTTTCCCAATGTGAATTTTGGGAGAAACATTGCATTTAGACTATTTTGATGCATTTCCGGCATTTTAAGAGGCTCACGCCGGTATCATTTTTCGGCAGTCCATTAAAATGTTTTCACATCGTGGTGAATAAGGCAGCTGTTGCACTAAATTATAATATATTGTAGGATGTAGTAAACACATGTATTTTGATTAATGGCCGATTTACATTTAATGCCTGTAAGGAACATGTAGACGGATTAACAGTTAAACTCGTTACGAGCATAAAAAATATCGTTTCACACATCAGGGGCGGATCCAGGTATTGGCATTAGGGAGGGAGGGCGAATTGGCTAGGGGAGTCTGGGGATCAGAAATCGGAAATAATTTTGGGGAGCATTGCGTTTGGTAGAATCTGCCGCATTTTCTAATAATACCCGTATACATAACTCTACACATGAAACATCGTAGATTCTAATAATACCCATATACATAACTCTACACATGAAACATCGTAGATTCTAATAATACCCGTATACATAACTCTACACATGAAACATCGTAGATTCTAATAATACCCATATACATAACTCTACACATGAAACATCGTAGATTCTAATAATACCCGTATACATAACTCTACACATGAAACATCGTAGATTCTAATAATACCCGTATACATAACTCTACACATGAAACATCGTAGATTCTAATAATACCCATATACATAACTCTACACATGAAACATTGTTTTCACATTGTAATTAACGAGTGAGTGGTACGAACGAGACAATATTAACATAATATATGCATATCGTACCGTTTTTTAAACATAGCTTGACAGATTTGGAAGGGGGGCTCACCAGATACCCCCCAACCCCAGTACATCTGCTAGTGTTCATAACACTATGTATTTACAGCATTACCCTGCTATGGTTTTATATCTTTTCAATTTGCAATGCCATTAAATGTACATTTTTTCCACAGTTGATTTATCTACAAGTTGAAGGAGTAACAATCATTATGGTTGAAGATGTTTTTCATTAGAAAATAAATGACATTTTAATGCACCTGATCCATTACTTGCATTGGCTAGCAATACTGAGTACATTCAGCCGGTTACATGCCACTAAGAACAGATAAAGACGGGTGGCTTGATGCCACTAAATGTATAGTGGTCTGTGAATGCCTCCGTTGCTGAGTTGTTCATTTATCATCAGGTTGTCGCTCGCTGCTGTAGGTTCACCTGCCACCTGGTGTGTGAATATATATCAAGCAGGTAGACTATCCAGCTGGCTTGCGGAAGCCAGTAGTATAAACCGGGTACCGCCTGCCAGTAGTTTAAACCGGGTACCGTCTGCCAGTAGTTTAAACCGGGTACCGTCTGCCAGTAGTTTAAACCGGGTACCGTCTGCCAGTAGTTTAAACCGGGTACCGTCTGCCAGTAGTTTAAACCGGGTACCGTCTGCCAGTAGTTTAAACTGGGTACCGCCTGCCAGTAGTTTAACCCGGGTACCGTCCCATGCCTTTAAAACTTGCCAGTGGGGCAACTCTGGTCTTCCTCTACCCAATACCTCATAGATTGTATGTATGTTCCTTTAATGTCAAACCCCTCGCAGGGACCTAGACATGTTTTCCTGGGCAGGCTTAGCCAACCTAAGCGATTAACCAGTACTAAGCAATGTGTGTGAGGTGCCTTGTTGCTCAATGACACTACATACGTGGCCTGACCGAGTATCGAACCCGGGACCGTTCGATTCCAAATCTGACGCTCTACCACTGGACCACGGACGCCACAGATTCTGTGAGAGATCAAAATTACTGTTGGTTGTTTTGAATGTGAGACTAGGTTATTTAGATAATATGCTCGTGTAGTACTGTTAGTTCTTAGTAGAGTGGTGGAACCTATGCTCGGCGTAAATCCTACATATAGAGTGGTGGAACCTATGCTCGGCGTAAATCCTACATATAGAGTGGTGGAACCTATGCTCGGCGTAAATCCTACATATAGAGTGGTGGAACCTATGCTCGGCGTAAATCCTACATATAGAGTGGTGGAACCTATGCTCGGCGTAAATCCTACATATAGAGTGGTGGAACCTATGCTCGGCGTAAATCCTACATATAGGGTGGTGGAACCTATGCTCGGCGTAAATCCTACATATAGAGTGGTGGAACCTATGCTCGGCGTAAATCCTACATATCATGGCCTATGAAAAAAGTTAAATGCACTTGCCGTATATTATTATTTTCTTAAGTCGTGAACACAACTTTCATAAAATGGTTGTTGAACATTTTAGCTTCATTACGTAACCATGCGCCTAAATATAGCTATCGCAACGACACACCTGTTTCCATGGGAAACTAGATACTTTAGGGCATCTATGCACGGCATACATGAATTTTTTTATTTATGCATGGGTAAATGTTGAATATATTATTTTGACTTAGTAACATCAATAACTAACAATATTACAACTCATAAGAAACTTTTTTCTGGTTATTTGTACATTTTTTCCCCCAATCCGGATTGCCACCTGAAATGCTCATAAACCGCACATTTCGGTGGGAAAAAAATTCCCAACAAGTTGTCTGTTTATATTCGGCTACTGAACCAGTCAGGTGACAATTGCATTAGGCTACTGGTACGCACAACGGAATGTTATTGAACCATGCTTCACCTCTGTCAGTTAAAACTATTTAAATATTTTAAATACGGATGTAAATGGGAAAAATACGCCGAGCATAGGAATACGCCGAGCATAGGAATACGCCGAGCATAGGAATACGCCGAGCATAGGAATACGCCGAGCATAGGAATACGCCGAGCATAGGTTCCACCACTCTACATTAGTGGTGTTTGTGTGATCAAGAGCATTTATATTTTCATTTATCACATAAACTACGGTGCGGGAGTTTAATAAATACACTAGTGTATTAAATATGCAAATGAGGCAAATGCGTGGGCGAATCACATAGCGATTCACAGTGACATACATTTTTACATCAACTAGCATGCGCTGTGTAACTTTGATTGTGACGTCATTTGCCAAAACATCGTGTACATTTTGTATTTGTATTTGTTAAAAAAGACTGTTTGAAAATAATATAAAAGTGTTTATTATTGAATTGTTGCACATGATATGTTGTGATAGTTTAATAACTGTTTACAAAGGAAGAAAATAAACCGCAGTACTACTCTGGCTTTGATTTGCTAAAGGGGAAGTGTGTTCAATCGTGACACACTTTTACTGCGTATTTGGTTTATGTGACAAAAAGAATAGAGCCTCGCATTTTATCATTTTTATTCAACTCGTTTAATAAATTCAATATGGAAAGCCACACATGTAAGATCCTCTATTTCTTCCTTGCAGATGTACAGATTGCACATTGAGCGAGTTTCCCTGCACATGGTGTATACAGAATCACATGTGTACTCACAATGTGCAAGACGAATGTAAGAAGCAGGCGCTCGTCTATGGAACAAATGTAAGTAACGCCAGCATCATACGCCAACGGGTTCGTCATGGTGTTACTGTCATTGACGACGTGACCCTCACCGCTCTAGGTTCGAATCCCACTCGGGGTGTCTAATTCTTTTGGGTGAGGAAACTATTCAGCTTGTGGTAGGCTGGTGGTTCTACCCGGCTTCCGGTCCGAGCTTTAAATACTTTTAAAGTTGCACCTGAGGTCTTCGTCCACCAATAATAGCTGAAGCTGTATGACCTAAGCTTTTTGTGCGACTCTAAACCATAGAAAGAAACAAACAAACATTGCCAAACTTGTGGCAATTATCAATCATAAGCTCCTGTAGCTTTCAATTCAATCCACTTGTCTTGATAGTTGTATTGTATGGATGTTGTATGTACAGACGATGTTATATGTCATGTTTATCTTGATAAATAAAATATGTTTAAACCAATCATTTGTTAGATATTTATTTCCACCTTTTTTGACTCTCGCTTCCTGTAAAAAGGTGACAGATATTTCGAACATTGGGTACATCTAATTGATGATATAACACAGTCTGGTGGAACTTGCTATACTTCAAATGGCTATGCTATTATGACTGTGTAAAGTGAGATTATGATAGGAAACAATGGCACCAGTATGGTAGACACCAGCGCCATCAGCTACATATGCAAATAGATATATTTCAAACCTTGTGTATATTGGCTAATACACCGTAACCTATCATCACTGATGGTCACGGGTTCGAGCCCCTCTCAGACCGTGTCTCATTTATATGAAAAAGTTGGCAGTTTCTTACGGAGGTTGGTGCACCCAAGTACTGGTTAACCACTGGAGCCTGCCCAGGAAAGGTGTTGTTAGGTAAACTGCCCATTGGCGATATAGCCCAAAATGGTGCTGATGCAGGCGTAAAACCCGAAATATAACATAACATATAACATAACATTGGCTAATTGTTGATATAATACAGTCTGGTGAAATTTGCTATACTTAAAAATATCTATGCTATCATGACTGTGCATAGTGAGACAATGACACCAGCGTCGTAAGCTACGTGTGCAAATAGATATTTCGGACTATACATTGGCTAATTGATGATATAGCAAGGTCTGGTGGAACTTGCTATACTTCAATTGGCTATGCTATTATGACTGTGCAGAGTGAGACAATGACACCAGAGTCGTAAGCTACGTGTGAAAATAGATATTTCGGACCTTGTGTACATTGGCTAATTGATGATATACCACGGCCTGGTGGAACTTGCTGTGCTTCAATTGGTTATTATATTATGGTGTAAAATGGGAATATGATATGAAACAATGGCACCAGTATGGTAGGCAGAGCGTTGTTCAAATGCTTTATTCACATGAAATAGAGACTATGCTTGCAGAATGTCTCATTAACTATTCATAACCCGCGGGATTTCACTGATTGTCACGCACCGTTTCCCATTGTTTATCATTAATTGCATGTGATTGTTATCTGTCCGTTAAAAATATTTCGCAGCATACTCGCGGGATTTCCCCATCGTGGTTTTTTCTTTTTTTTATAGTAATATTGTGTTTACTTTTTGAAAGCTATTCTCATATTACTTTAATGGGTTCCATTGCAAATGTGACAGGGGGGGTAATCAGATTTGGATTTGCCGGAATCACTTTTCGCGGGTATTAGTGATGCATAGATATTAGTTTGCATTGTAAAGTAAAAGTTACATTCTATGATACCTTAAAGCAGCATTACATCGTATGAAATAAAAGATATTTGAAAAATTCAATTTTTACGTATGGGTAGCAATGCTGCTACACATTCTAACATTATACTTTGTATGCTTATGTTCATTTGGTAAACATTGTTTTTTGCGATAAAACAAACTCGAAACCGAAAGTAGGACTTTCCGAGTCGATCGGTCACGCATTCGGAATGAATCATCCCCATTTGTCACACGTCTTTTTTAATTAAATTACTTGATATGTTGATTCATACCCCTGTTAGCCAAGTCTTTTAGGGATATTTCTACATCCCCGCAAGGGGTTCGACATTAGAGTAAGATAGATAGATAGTTTTTCATGTTCAAAATATATACATTATTTTCTACATCCTCTGTTGTTTCATGCATGCGCGTATTTACATTTCGTGTGTTGATAAACAAATTCGCATATACGACGGTTTAAATTTATTGGACTTTTATCATTTCTGAGCGACTATTTCGATTTTTGTAAACACACACACATTAGTATTTATATTTTACCCAAAACATCCTTTATTACGATGTAATGCTGCTTTAAATCATCAAATTGTTTTTACTCTGAAAAGTTGATAAATTAAGGTATGAAAATTAACTTTTATTTATTTTGCATTGATTGCGAAAAAAAGCTTTAACAATATGTATTAATTCACTCCCGCTTGCGAATATGTGGTCCTTCATGTGGTAGGAAACCAGAGTACCCAAGGAAAACCCTTGTCTGTTGACGACCTCTGTACCACCTCACATACTTCCAGGTCCGGGAATCGAACCCGGTTTGTGAGAAGCGAGCGTGCTAACCACTAAGCTAATCGGACAGCTAATCCGTTTCAGCAATTGCAGCTCGTCTTCGGTAGATGTTCGTGTTCAACTGAATCATGTTCTTCGTACATATCTTGTTGTAATATCCTGTTGTGACCCGTAATCCTTTCTCTGCAGTCAAAGGGAACCAGTTCAATCGGCCCCGAAGAATGTCCGAGGATGCAGCTGCAGGGAACCAGTTCCAACCAGATTCTTGTTCCGTCGGGGATAACCAAGGGGATCACTGTGCAAGCACTACACATGAAAACTTTCATGAAACAGAACATACGCTGCGTCTTCTTCAGCGGGCACCAAAGAAATGTACGCGCAAAAATTACAAACGTAGCCGAGGACAAGATTATAGTGGAATGTGAAGACGTTGATGTAAGTTGAGACCTAGAATTTAGTAATAGTCTCCATACAATCATCTGTGTCTGTCTGTCTGTCTGTCTGTCTGTCTGTCTGTCTGTCTGTCTGTCTGGCTGGCTGGCTGGCTGGCTGGCTGGCTGGCTGTCTGTCTGTGTTGAATGTAAAATGACATTGCATAATTGTTAATCATATGGAGATGGAGATGTGCAGGATGCAGGTTTCAGCCGTGCCATGCTGCATTCTTGTTCCAATTTTATAAAGTGGTGGGGGATATGGCTGTCTCCCGGAGTTGTTAATAATTAATAATTACTATTACTTATATTAAATAGTAACATTCAGAGAGAATTGTAATCATTATAAATATTGGAAGATCAGGGTGCATATCATCATCACCATCATCATCATCACCTTCGTCATTATCATCATCATTGTCATGACCACCATCATCACCATCATCATCACCATTATCATCATCATTGTCATGACCACCATCATCACCATCGTCATCATCATCACCATTATCATCACCATCATCTTCATTGAACTGTTGTAATCACTACAGTTGTCGGAATATTTCCATTGTTAATGTGTCAATCATAATATCACCATCATTATCATCATCATCATTGTATCCAAAAACATGCCATCATTTCTTCAGTACAGCCATCATTATACCAAGCATCAGTACCAACACACACACACGCACTTTGCCATGTCAGATATGTTGATTCTTTATATGTTTCAGTTTGAGTACCCGGAAATGAGACCAGAAATGAATGTATTGTTTTCTATCTACTGGAGTCAGACTATCAGCAGTGTTCAGAGAGCACTCGATAATCCGGAAAAAATCCAAAGTTGGTTATAGATTTTATAGCATTATTTTATGTAACTAGCGCATTGCTACCCTTTCAGGATCGGTATGTGTTACAGTCTTGCCATTCAGATTCCCGTTCATTTAAATAGACTGGTTTCATCAATGTTTTGAAGTAGTGAAACATCCAGCAGACTTGCGAACGGTTAGAGGTTATACCAGGCAAACTTGATTTATTTTACAACTATTGCGAATCACGTTTTAACGACTTATATTAATTACTCTCGTTGGTGCGGTTGAAAGCGTAAATGTGATCATTCGTGCGAGAGGAAACCGGAGTACCCCGGAGAAAACCTACCTGTCCGATCTGGCGACCATCGTACCATCTCACATACTTCCCTGTCCGAGGATCGAACCCGGGTTGCATTGGTGAAAAGCAAGTGCACTAATTGGACAGTCAGGACAGACATATGATGATTATACATCAGAGATTGCTGGAAGCTTGCAGTTGGTTCGACTCGAAATAAAGCCAAAAAATATACAAAATTGATTCTTATTACAGAATGGTTCTCAATATTCATTGAAATAATGGAACAGTTGTATGGATTTTATTAAAATAATTGAATGGTTCTAGGACATTTATTGAACTAACAGAATCGTTTCAAGAATATATTCAAATATTTTCATCTTTATTTTCGCTTGATTGGGAGCACCTGTCAAAATCAGTTTCATAATTGTTGCTGTAAAGGACATTACAGAATTCGTCACCATCGGGGAGATTATGTGTAAACCACCCGGCTAGCTCAGTCGGTAGAACATTTAGTTTAAACTTTATTTATTTTACAACGATTGCGAACGGCTGAAAGTATATATGTAGTCATTCGTGTGGGAGGAAACCGGAGTACCCGGAGAAAATCAACCTATCTGATATGGCGACCACCGTACCATCTCACATACTTCCCAGAACGAGGATCGAACCTGGGTTGCATTGATGAGAAGCGAGCGCACTAACCACTGCGCTAATTGGTAGAGCGTTTACCCTGTTAGCTAAAGATTCCATGTTCGTGCCCTCGGCTGACTGCACATTGTTATTACCCTGATAACATAATCATTTGCCAAATTGGTTGTGCCCCGTTTGTCGAGATGTAACTATAAAACGAATTGTGTGGGAAGTCATGATAGCGCAGTAGTAGCATTTTCGCTACAGGTGTGAAAGGCACGGAGTTTGTGCCCAGCTGTAGGCGTTACAACTGTGTTCTTAGGCATGGCACTTAAAATTCCACATTGGCTCGTCTCTCTCCATCGTAGCGATGGATTCTGTCATGAGTTTTGTAATTGTCATTTTATTACCGTACCTACTCGCCTATAAGACGCGATTTTTTATCAACCAGATTATTGTCTCAAAGTGGCTTCTCGTCTTTTAAGCGAGTGATAAAAATTTAAAGAACATATTTAAAAATTGGCTTGTTCCAATTCAATAATTGATGACCTTTGAAATAACTGAAAGGGTGTAACAAAAGCATAGGCTTTCACAGTTCTATCTGTAAACTAAACAGGTCAATAGCATTTTAGCAATTCAAATTTATTGTTTATTGTATTTATTGCATATTTTTTTATGATTTGACATACTTTGCAGTGCTTTACAGTACAATTTCTTTGTTCTTTACTTCCGAGTAGTTTCCATTTCGTCTTATTCTGTGTGTCTATGCAAAATACCACTTATTTAAGACCAAAGTTGGGGCGGGGGGTCATGTTATAGTCGAGTAAATACGGTACTATGTGTGTGTGTTTCACTATCTACCATGTCGTGATTGCACTTTCAGTAAGTATGTACAAGTGTGGTTCCATGGCGAACACATGTGGAGACTGTATTATCATAAAAGCGGATTATAAATGTGGCTGGTGTGGTGATGTGTGCACTATCAATAGTCAGTGTGTTAAAGTGCCGTGGCTTCCGAGCACGTCTACATGTCCAAATGTAGAAATTACTTCGGTAGGTGTGCAATATTGTGTAATATGTGATCAAACATTGTGTTCTTAAAATTTGCAACACTTATATTTTAAATACTTCTTTGGCTTCTTCTTAACCCTTTCAACACTACATATCTCTAAATAGGCTTACAAAAAGTGTAACGAGCCTTCTCATCAGGATCTGCACTTTTTGCCTGTAATATTACTATTTTTAGACAAAATTACCCGTTTTGATAAATGAACTGGTCCAAACGTGATTTTCTTATTAATTTATTGTCTAAAAATAATAGATTTCATGTATTTTCATTGTTATATATATTTATATTCTCCTGCCTATTGTATATCAATCAATTGATAGGGAGAAGAACTATATAAGTTTGCTTTCGTTCTAATCCCTTTCAGTCTACTGTTAAATTATAATATAAAATGTTCATTTCTTGATTACATGTACAAATACTGAAATAAATAATGTTTAAACTAAATTCTTTCATGTGAGGAAGCTATCCAGCTGGTTTGTAAAAGATTGGTGGTTCTACCTGGGTGTTCAGAGGGGCACTCTGGGTCTTCCTCCACTAATAATAGCTGGAGAGATGCCATATGACTTACGCTGTTGGTGCCACTTTTAAACCCCAAAAGAAACAAATCTTCTTAACCCCTTGAACTAGGCATTTCTCCATTGTATAGAAAGAAACCTCGCTTAAAAGGAATGGGAATGAGGTATATATGGTTTTGTATTGGCAGATTGAACCACTGACAGGACCGACATTGGGTGGTACAAAGCTCACTATCATTGGTAACAATCTGGGCATTAACCGGGAAAACATTGAAGGAGGCGTGAATGTTGCCAACGTGGCGTGCAACCCAATCATAGCCGAGTACAGGCCTCCAAAAAAGTGAGTACTTGCTTGTTTGTTTTAACAATCATTTGCGTACAGCTATGGGTTCGTCTCCGCCTCCGTGGTCGAGTGGTTAAGGTCGCTGACTTGTATACCACTGTAACCTATCATCACTGATGGTCACGGGTTCGAGCCCCGCTCAGGCCGTGTCTCATTTATATGAAAAAGTTGGCAGTTTCTTACGGAGGTTGGTGCACCCAAGTACTGGTTAACCGCTGGAGCCTGCCCAGGAAAGGTGTTGTTAGGTAAACTGCCCGCCGGCGATATAGCCCAAAATGGTGCTGATGCAGGCGTAAAACCCGAATCATAACATAACAGCTATGGGTTCAAACCCTGCTGTCGAGTCATTCCATTTAGAAAGCTATCTAGCTCGATTGCTGAAGATTGGCGATTCTGCCCACGTGCCTTAGAGGTGGAGCACATGGATAGCACTGTCTGTTCACAAAAATGGACATAATTAAATATTTTATAAAAGTATCCAAATAAATGGATATACTATTGGGGAGGAGTCATTGATTTCTCCAACTATGCTCTGCTACCATTGTCCCCCCCTCCCTATGTTGATAAAACGAGACGGGCCACCTTGTTTTACAATTGTTTTGACCCTGTTTGAATCAAGTTGCCCCGTTTGAATTGTTTTTGTTTAAATTTATATATTAATTAGTATACAGTCAAACCTGTGTTAGTGGTCACCTCCATTATGTAGCCAACCTGTATTAAGCAGCCAGTTTCCAGATTCCCAAAATGTTGTTTAAATTATACATTTGACCTCTATTAAGCAGCCACCTGTGCTAAGCAGCCACTTTCTGTGATCTGGCTGCTTAAGACATGTTTCAATGTATTTTTAATTTACTGAGAAAATGAATTGTGAATCAAACACGGTAATTATAATGCCATGTTTTAATGTCGGATTGCTCCTAGAATGCATCTAATTTTGAATGCATGCCCCCATCCCCCCCGACACCCCGTCCGTGTGTTTTCTGGGTAGAAGCCTGGATACCACCATAATACCCTCAATTAACGAGTAGCGTTTCCACTCTGTAATACTCTTTCATCTTTGTAGAATTGTGTGTCGTACTGGACCGCTGGATCTGTTTAGATCTGGGAAGGTGCGTGTGGTCATCTCTAACGTGTATGATGCCCAGTCCAAACAGACCTTCACTTATGTTGTAAGTATTACCTTAAGAAAAATGCCTTGTTAATGAAGGTTAACGAATACTTAGAGAATACCTAGTGCATTATGTCTGATACTATATCCAGCACCTGGATGCTTACCCAAGCTGTTATAAGTTGATCGTTTTGTTTATGTAAAAAAGAAAAAAAAGAGTATGAATTCAGCACCCGAAGTAAATATCAGAATAAAGTATATAATGCAAAGTAAATAGATAATATCTTTTAATAATTCATTAATAATAATGAATGGAATTGTTAAGGCTATTATGTATTTTGAAAATATGAATGTTGTGTGTGTATGTATATATGTTGCAATTGAAATTTAATAAATGAAGTCTGGCTTCACCAAAAAAAAAAAAAGTATTACCTTTAGATAGTGTACACTATGTCTTGTTACAAACAGTACTAGATTATCTAGCACGAATGATAGACATAAGACAGTTACCGTAATTTGCTATGTGTACCGCGCTATCATGTATACACGCACCCACTTTTTGGCACGAAAATCGGGGGAAACGTAGTTCTGGTGTATACCGTGCACCGTAAAATATCATTTACACACGCCAACATTTCTCAAGATACCATATAATCGCGCTCTATGGTTTATATATTTCGACAAAATAAGAAGAAATCGTGGGCCCCTGAAAACTCCCTAAAAGTATGTAAGTGGTTTCCTCTGTTTTTATCGTTGTTTCCTTAGCACAACATGCTATCAATTCTCATCCACTTTCTTATCTTATAATTATTAAATTACTAAATCTCGACAGATATCCTACACTATATCCAATGGGTACCTACTTATCTGTAAAGATTTGTTATCAATTAATTAACATGATTTTAATAATATCACAATTATTCTACCGCAACATCTGGTTAGGGAATAACGGTAAAAACAAAACAAAAGGACCAATCTATATTTCGGGATAAATCAGACTTTATCTGCCAAGGGTAGATCTGCCAAAGGTAACAGAGAAATCAATGTTAATGGTATTTTATTTTAGTTTTCTGTCTCCCAGCATGAAATGGCTCTTTAAGTGTTTGCATTACGTTTTACAGGACCCGGTGATTACCAGAATATCCCCTACACGAGGACCCGTATCAGGGGGCACGAGGGTCACTATCGATGGAAACTTCCTAGATGCAGGAACGAATGCCACAGTTTCCTTTGGAAGCCATGACTGTGCCGTGAAAGAGTAAGTTATACTAGATATTATACTAGATGTTATACTAGATGTTATACTAGATGTTATACTAGATGTTATACTAGATGTTATACTAGATGTTATACTAGATGTTGTACTAGATGTTGTACTAGATGTTGTACTAGATGTTGTACTAGATGTTGTACTAGATGTTGTACTAGATGTTGTACTAGATGTTGTACTAGATGTTGTACTAGATGTTGTACTAGATGCTGTACTAGATGCTGTACTAGATGTTGTACTAGATGTTGTACTATATGTTATACTAGATGTTATACTAGATGTTGTACTAGATGTTGTACTAGATGCTGTACTAGATGCTGTACTAGATGCTGTACTAGATGTTGTACTAGATGTTGTACTAGATGTTGTACTAGATGTTGTACTAGATGTTGTACTAGATGTTATACTAGATGTTATACTAGATGTTGTACTAGATGTTGTACTAGATGTTGTACTAGATGCTATACTAGATGTTATACTAGATGTTATACTAGATGTTATACTAGATGGATGTTGTACTAGATGTTGTACTAGATGTTATACTAGATGTTATACTAGATGTTATACTAGATGCTAAAGCGTTTAGTTCCAATAGCTGAATTTATTAATGCTGACGTGTTTGTGACATTTTGTGGTAATAAAATGAGCAATTGTTACACTGTTTTATTACCATGTAACTGAAGCATTTCACTTGCGACCTTGTGGTTGAGTTGCTAAGGTTACTGACTTCGCATCGTTTGCCCTTCATCGCTGCAGGTTGAATTCTTTCACATGAGGAAGCTATCCAGCTGGCTTATGGAAGATTTGGAGGTTCAAGCCGGGTATCTGTCCCGTGCCGGAAGTAATGCGCAGTGGCCCTTGCACTTTGTCACCCGTTGAATGTCTCCATGTGACCGTAGCTGACACAAGCATTTGGAATTTACTACAGCTTGGTTTAACCTGTAACCAGCCAATCACGACTAAAGTCGCTTTTGCAAACGGCATAGAGCCAGATCAGACGGCACAGAACGTGACATCTGATCATGCTCTATGCTATTTGCTATTCGGATAGTGGAGCTAAAACACTTGTCTGAATTATAAACAACATAGATCCTGATCAGACGCGGTGTTACGCCGCAGCTGATCTGGATCTCTGTTGTTTGCACATTCCGTCCAATTTATTTTTGGCAGGTTAAAGGTTAATAAATGCAACAAAATTTGTGTGTTGTGTTTTACGTTTATTTATCGTAGCTACCAGTTGCCCATATGAGCGACGCCTCCTGAAGAGATTAGTCATTTTAGATTGTTGGAGGATAGTGCAACGATACAGACAGAGACCCATTCCAGAATCTCCTCTGGTTCTTTTCCGTGCACGTCTAAAGCACCGACACGAGACCTCGGTTTAACGTCCCATCTGAAAGACTGTTAATTTTATTAGGGTCAGACGGGGGGGATCGAACCTGCGATCACTGGACTCCCAGTCCAGCATGTTAACCACCGGACTACATGTCCGTCTGTAATATTTGACCTACATTGTGACCTTTTATATGCAGCATAAATTTGATACTAAATTTAAGTCGAGTTTAATGACTCTCACTCACAGGAGGCAAAAGAATAAATTGATCTGCATAACAACGGATGCGGGGACAAACATGGCCAAAAAGGTTTCAGCTCAGTTTGACAACCAAGAAGTGACGAGCGACCTGTTTTTCAACTACATCGTGGATCCGGTGGTGTTTACGGTGGAGCCTATACGCAGCATCGTGAGCGGAGGGATCCACATCATGGTGAATGGCAGCAACCTGGAGTTCGCTCAGGTGGCACAAATGGTGTTTAGCAAGACAGATGGAGAAAGACAAAAAAGAAGTGTTATGGAATTTTACGGGGTAGGTATTGTTTGTTTTTTTCATGTTTAGTTTAATCATATTTTATTGCTCAATTCGTTTTACATGTGAATACAAAACATGACAAATTAAAAAAAGGCAAATGTGTCGGGGCCACACGTTCTAGCAACATTAGTTACGGCCCTTCCCTTGTTCATAACTAAGTTCAAGATCTTCTGTCTCTTTTGTTTATGTGTGTTGCTACGGTAACTGAATTCTTCCGAGGTTTTGCAGCTCAACAAATCATTTGTTTATATAATTTTTATAATTATATTACCAATTGACTAAATTATATAGAACAGATTTTTCTAATTCGAACCTAATTCCAGAAGTTATAAAACTGTTCTCCAAACTCAAACTCAAATCTCGAGCTTCTGATTGGTTGAACCATGAGCTAAGCTCAACCAATCGCATCACTTGAGTCTGAGCGTTGAGTAGGGTTCATTCTAGAATGGATAAAATGGGTGGTGTGGGTCAGAAAAGAGGCATGGTGCAGTTTGAGTGGCGAAGGGGGCTGATGCGGGAGGGAGTAATTGGGGGGGGGGTTTCACCCCTAGAAAATTTGCTAACTTAGGGTGATTGACAGCTAAGTATGCTTGATCAAGAGACAGGAAATGGAAACCACTAGCGACTATAAATAAACGCAAATATACATGTACAATAATGTAGGCGAAGCTCGGCTGCCCAAAATACTTTTATACTATTATAATGCATAAAATATCATATTATATTTTTTAAAACTTTATTTATTTTACAACGATTGCGAAGCAAGTTTTAACAACTTATATTAATCACTCTCGTTGGCGCGGATGAAAGCGTATATGTGGTCATTCGTGTGGGAGGAAACCGGAGTACCCGGAGAAAAGAAAACCCACCTGTTCGATCTGGCGACCACCGTACCTTCTCACATACTTCCCGGTCCGAGGATCGAACCCGAGTTGCATTGGTGAGAAGCGAGCATGCTAACCACATGCGCTAATCGGACAGCTAGCCACTAGCGACTATAAATAGACGCAAATATACACATGTACAATAGTGTAGGCGAATCTCGGCTGCCCAAAATACTTATTATAATGCATAAAATCATATTTAGTTACCAATGTCCCCCAAGTATATAATTGTGTGATCACGCAGGTAAATATGGGAATTGGGTCCCCGTGTACATGTGTTTTCCAGTCAATTACACTAAGCAATTGTTTCTCTGTATGCAAGCGAAGTCGTGTTGTATGATATTTCTCTGATTTCAGGAATGCGACATCCCGATGCCGGATGATCCGTACATGGTTTGTTACTCTCCTCTCATCCCCAATAACACCATCCCGGAGACAGCTGTCGGAGGTGTGAAATTCACGTATGGAATCCGACTTGATAACGTGTTTGTTGACCGAACTGCGATGACTAGCGAAGTTTTCACAATTTATCCGGACCCCTTATTCGAGGACGTTTCCGGAAGTATGGAAAAATCGTACCAGAGTAAAACCGACAACTACCTCACTATCAATGTAAGTAACACATAGCTCAATAGAGTAGATTTGTAAAGAAATAACACATAGCGCAATAGAGTAGATTTGTAAAGAAATAACACATAGAGTACCGTATTTAGCTATGTATAGTGCGCACATTTCTTAACTGAAATCCTCATCCATTTTATCTACTGCGCATTATACACCAGTACAGACATCAGGACATTTTTTTCTGGACCAAAATTGACCAATATTTCATGAAATTCGACCCGAACGGCCCACAGTCATTCTATAATTTGTTACATTCGATAAACGTTATAAACTAGCTATTAAAACCAGTTGCCGATAGTCTATATAAATAAATGGAATGAATAAGACCACAAAATTAGCATATATTGCGTTTATTTTGGCAAACTTTGAAGAATTTAATTGAAATTAGTAAATGCATAAAAAATGGCGATTTGATAACATCACGTGGTTTTATTGTATGTAATATTTCCCGTACTTTTCGCGTACTTCGCCTTATAAAGCGACACTGCCTTCATACGATATCATAGAGGTAAAGAAACTTTGTAATTATAGTTTATTTGATTTAATATACCGTATGTTTTTAAATACGACATGATTAAAGACACGATGTGTTGGTTATTTTTACGGGAAATATTTACTATGTACAATGCATTGCAGTATTTCAATTGTTTGTAGCGATAATTAATTTCGACAAACCATTCACAATGGGTCCCAGTTAATTAGGTAGGCTACACGTGTTGAGAAGTTTGAGCATCTGCTGACATGTTTGAGAACGTGTTGAGATGTTTGTGAACGATATGCATGTAATTTTCATGAAATCATGCCTGAGTGCGTTACCGGTTCACGAGTGATTAATATAAGTTGTAAAAATCACGGAGCACAATTTTTAACGATTCTTGACAAATGTTAAATTTTGACTTGGAAAATTGCGTTTTTCACGTGCGCATTATACATCGGAACTCAGTTTTTCCCCGATTTTCGTGCCAAATCGTGGGTGCGCATTATACACGATAGCGCACTATACATAGCTAAATACGGTAGATTTGTAAAGAAATAACACATAGCTAAATAGAGTAGATTTGTTGATAAATAACACGCGACTACGGTCAATTTCAACATTTATCATTATCTCGGTTTAAATCGGGAAATTTAAGAGAGATAGCACTTTGCGAAAATGTTCGTTTAAAATGATACCACTGTTGATCAATTTCAATGGATGATTCTCACAGCACTTCATGTCATTTTCATATTTGCAGTCGATAAATTATATCATCTTAACTCTTTGCATGCTGGGTAAAAAATAAAAGGCCATACATATAGTTCAAATAATTGTAGCAGACGACAATTCATGACTGTGTTCTCTTCTGTTTGGTTATTGAAAACTCTGGACATAGACGACAATTCATGAATGTGTTCTTTTCTGTTTGGTTATTGAAAACTCTGGACATAGATGACAATTCATGAATGTGTTCTCTTCTGTTTGGTTATTGAAAACTCTGGACATAGACGACAATTAATGAATGTGTTCTCTTCTGTTTGGTTATTGAAAACTCTGGACATAAAAAGATGTGTCATGCAATTTCATTAGAACACAAATGCATGACATAATTGTTACTGTTGTTTTCGCCACTAGCATACAAGGAGTTAAGCAAATGCTTCAATAAACTTGTTGTAAACGTGTTGTTTTTTTATTTCATTCATACAGCAAGTCTTAAGCCACGAAAATATACACCCAGGGATCATTTTAGAGGGCGATGTGGGTGAAATTGTCGCCCTAGGGACCCTGACTTCGCCCTCTGGGGGCCCCACTTCTCCCTACTTACGATTTTAAACAAAATTGTGTCTAGTAAGATACACTGGCCCATTATAAAGCACTCCTTCTATTCAAATGTTGTATTTAATGGTTGGTTGTACTGTGCATTTTAACCCTACTTTGCAGAAGTATATTAAAGAACACCATTTAAGGAATCGATCACGCGCTTTCTCACTTCTCCCAAACATTGATTTGTCTTTTGTATGCATGTATTTCGTAGAATGGATGAAACAATTCTCACAAATTCCTACTATTCTCTACTTTAAAGCGACACTACATCAGTGAAAAGACAAATTTCTACAGAATTTCTTATGGTGTATGATTTAATTGTTTTCCAAATATTTGCGTCAAAAACTGAGTATTTCAACTAATAAACAAACGTAGCAAAATAATGACCCACGTATCTTGAATAACACAAATTATGGTACAGATTTACCGTTATATCTCACATTTGTGCCTATGAATATTTATTTTTAACTCACATTTGTGCCTATGAATATTTATTTTTAGACTATCATATTCTTATTTAAATTATCTCTAATCTACAGTATTAGGATACTCGCCAATGATAAACAAACCATAAAAAACACTGTTTATTAATTCAATGTTAGTAATCAAATTATTTCAGAAGAATGTTTGGCAGCAATGTATTTATACGTACAAAAATGCAATTTTTACTTTTTGCGATGTAATGCCGCTTTATCAAGTTGTGTAAGTTGTGATAGCGTAGTGGTAGCTTGTTCACTTGAAACAATGTGAAAGGCCTGGAGTTTAATCACACATGTAGTCAAGTATGCTCTTTGGCAAGGCACTTAACCCTTTCCCTCATAGAAGCACCTCTTGACGCTATTACCAATACGACATACATTGACAATGTACAGTCAAACCTGTGTTAGTGGTCACCTCTATTAAGCAGCCAACCTGTATTAAGCAGCCAGATTCCCAATATGGTGTATTACTATACATTTTACCTCTATTAAGCAGCCACCTGTGCTAAGCAGCAATTTTCTGTGATTCCCTTGGCTGGCTGCTTAAGGCAGGTTTGACAATGTAGTAGCCAAACCAATGCTCATAATAAAGGCCAGAATCTCATGTAGTCCCAGTGATATATATGGAGGTGGTATAGATATGGCCACTACTTATCCACTTCATGATAGCTAAATGGCTGTCGTTTGTATGGAGATATAATTGTATATTAACCTAAATCTCTATGAAGGAAAGTGTTAAATTCTACATTGTCTCTCTCTTTCTGTGTGGGTTACATCGGGATTGAGTGTATTGGGACCTGCCAGTCATAATTGTAAAATTGTTCGGCAGTACAGTCAAACCTGTGTTAGTGGTCACCTCCATTAAGCAGCCAACCTGTATTAAGCAGCCAGTTTCCAGATTCCCAATCAGTCATTTTATTATATATTTGACCTCTAGTAAGCAGCCACCTGTGCTAAGCAGCCACTTTCTACGACTCCCTTGGCTGGCTGCTTAAGACAGGTTTGACTGTATAGTGTAATAAAGTAGAAAATGCTGCACAACTTTACACAACAGTTACGATTGTGCCCTTAGGCAAGGCATTTAAATTCCATGTTGCCTCTTCTCTTTCCCTTGTGGCTATGGATTCCATCAGCAATGAGGTCTCGAGAGTGATTAATATAAGTTGTAAGAACTTGTTTCGCAATCAAGCTAAAATAAATTTGTATTGCCTAACAGTTATCTATGATATTAAGTTGACATGTGTGTTAAAGTCCTTTTAGTTAATGTAACCATGACATTGTTGTTTTTCAGGGTCGTAATTTGAATTTGGGTTTCAACTCGAGTGACGTTATTGTAAAGATTGGTAAAGGTTATTGTAATGTGACGTCCATAGATAAAGATGGGAACCAGCTTAATTGTAAACCACCCAAAAATCAGCCGGGATCTGAGAAAGGGAGCAAGTACCCAGAAATAATAGTAAGTTGTATTTTAACATTTGAAAGCCTTACTATCAGTTTGTACTGTGTAGTTATGGTACTGTGATTATTCTAATAAACGCCCACTCGCCAACTTTTCGGCATAGAAACTGTAATTTTCTGCTAAAACCCGCCCCTCTCCCCCTCCATAAACCAATTCAGACTAAAATAGACATACCTTTCAAACAAGTTTCATTATTTCCGCTTATAATATACAATGCTGTTTTCTTTATTTTGGACAGTTGTCTCTAATACACGCCCACCCCCAACATCGAAAGAAGTGATAATTCTATTAAATACGGTATATATGTTAATTGCAAATTTCCCCCCGCTAATAATGAAATATATAAAACTGTGAGTCAGTTTGTTCAAATTGTAATTGTTTCTTTCAAAGATTCAAGTGGGTAGAAACTTCAGCAAGCAGATAGGCTACCTGAAGTACGAGATGCCGGAGTTACTTCCCTTGCCAGTGATCATCGGGCTCGGCGTGGGCGGCGGTATTCTCGTGCTCGTCGTTATCTTCTTCTTCGTTCTGTGGTGCATCAAGTCTCGCGAGAATCTGAGTATGAAGAAAAAATGGCAGATACAGATGGACAATTTGGAGGTCAAGGTCGCCAAGGAATGTAAAGAAGGTATGTGTGTAGTCGAGTTTGTTATCTCCTTTATTACATGTCATTTTACAGACGGATCTGTAGTCCAGTGGTTAACACGCTGGACTGGTAATCCAGGGATTGCAGGTTCGATCCCCCCATCTGACCATAATAAAATTAACAGTCTTTCAGATGGGACATTAAACCGAGGTCTCGTGTCGGTGCTGTACACTGTGCACGTAAAAGAACCAGAGGAGACTCTAGAATGGGTCTCTGTCTGTATCATTGCACTATCTTCCAAAATTCTAAAATGACTAATCTCTTCAGGAGGCGTCGCTCAAATGGGCAACCGGTAGCGACGATAAATAAACGTAAAACACACATCATGTTACTTCAGTTTTTTGTTGTTTTTTTATATTTAAGTTTATTGAACGTCACTATCAGTTGCCCATTTGAGCGACAGGTAAATTACCTAACAACACTTTTCCTGGGCAGGCTTCAACGGTTAACCAGTACTTGGGTGCACTAACCTCCGTAAGAAACTGCCAACTTTTTCATATCAAGAGACACGGTCTGAGCGGGGCTAGAACCCGTGACCATCAGTGATGATAGGTTACAGTGGTATACAAATCAATGACCTGAACCACTCGACCACGGAGGCTGTCTTTAGTATTAGTTAACAGATTATAAGTCATATAAAGGCGCGTACATACATTTGTGTAACATAGCAAAAGGGTCGGGTCGGGCCACAAGTTATAACCAACATTAGACGGAGCGGTCCTTCCCAACAGTTAATTAACATGATTTGGATAAAATCATATTTATAATGCCGCAACATGTAGTTAGGAAACAATAGTAAAAACGAGGGATTCTTACTAAAAGGACAAATATACATTTCGGGATAAATCAGACTTTATTTTTGCCAAGGGAGGTAATAGATAACCCAGTAATGTCGCTCATTGAGTTGTATATAGCGTCGGTTCCAGTCTGTCGATTTTTCACTTTTTAACTTCTGAATTGATTTGATTGTGGAAGTCGTGATAGCGCAGTGGATGCGCGTTCGCTTCAGGTGCGAAAGGTCCGGAGTTCGAGCCCCGCTGGAGCCGTTACGATTGTGCCCTTAGGCAAGGCATTTAAATTCCACGTTGCCTCTTCGCTCTCCCTCGTGGCGATGGATTCCATCAGGAATGAGGTCTCGAGAGTGATTAATATAAGTTGACATAACTTGTTTCGCAATCGAGCTAAAATAAATTTGTATAAACTAAACTAATTGATTTGATCAGAAACTCAATACGGCCCAATTGATGGTCTTCGGTGTTAAAATATATTTATTTGACTTACCAGGCAAAATATATCAATGCCGAAAATAGGGTAAGTTGTATACATATCTCCATAGAGGGCATTACGGAGTGAGTAACTGTGTTTATACATATCTCCATAGAGGGCATTACGGCGTGAGTAACTGTGTTTATACATATCTCCATAGAGGGCATTACGGAGTGAGTAACTGTGTTTATACATATCTCCATAGAGGGCATTACGGAGTGAGTAACTGTGTTTATACATATCTCCATAGAGGGCATTACGGAGTGAGTAACTGTGTTTATACATATATCCATAGAGGGCATTATGGAGTGAGTAACTGTGTTTATACATATCTCCTGTTAACTAATCTTTCTTTTGAATATAATATTTTTTAACGATGTTCCAGGTTTTGCTTGCTTGTCCAATCGTTGTAACTGTAAATCTTAACCCTTGCTGCAAATGAAATCACGTGCCATCTGATCAGGCTCTATGCTGTTTGCTATTCGGATAGTGGAGCTAAAACACTTGGCTGAATAGCAAACAACATAGATCCTGATCAGACATGGTGTTGCGGATCTATGTTGTTTGCAAATGTGATTTTATTTACTCAGCAGGCAAAGTGTTAATGTGCAATTTCTCAGAGGAATTCTTTCCTGGCCAGGATCGAGATTGGCATTGTTGCCATCAATAAAGCTATATGCATGTTGTAAAACACAACAATTTCAGACATACATTCTGTATTTCCCACGAGACATCCATCGCAAGAAAAGCACATTATAGCAAACTTGGTATTTGAATATGCGACATTATACGACAATATTCGTGCAATTTTCAGCTTTTGCGGAACTATTGACGGATATGACAGAATTGACGAGCGATAATTTTGGACAGATTGCCATTCCATTCTGGGACTATCGTACATACTGTATGCGGGTACTGTTTCCCATGGATGAAAATTCTCACCCGGTTATCCGAGGTCTTGATGTAAGTACTGTCATATAAGAGTAAAGTGTTTGTATATTATAGTGTCAGCCCTATTGAAAGGCCGGCCCTTGGACTAGAAGTCGTAATAGCGCATTGGATCCGCGTTCGCTTCAGGTGCGAACGGTCTGGAGTTCGAGCCTCGCTGGAGCCATTACGATTGTGCCCTTAGACAAGTCATTTAAATTCCACATTGCCTCTTCTCTCTCTCTCGTGGCGATGGATTCCATCAGGAATGAGGTCTCGAGAGTGATTAATATAAGTTGTAAGAACTTGTTTCGCAATCGAGCTAAAATAAATTAATATAAACTAAACTAAAGGGCCGGCCATTACTGACATGAGACACTTTTTTTTATGAACATCAGTTCTTCCCGAATCCTATCCATGTATGCCAGGCGCCATGCTGATAGACAATCGCTAACCATTATATAACTAGCTGACGGCTAACCAACTAGCCATATCAGAATGAACCCCTGATGAGGTTTGATACATTAGAGTAGGGAACTAACTGCATGGTTTTACAGTAAGGAACATAATGATTGTAGAGTAGGGAACTAACTGCATGAGTTTACAGTAAGAAACATAATGATTGTAGAGTAGGGAACTAACTGCATGAGTTTACAGTAAGGAAGTATCCACAAATGATTGTAGAGTAGGGAACTAACTGCATGAGTTTACAGTAAGGAAGTATCCACAATGATTGTAGAGTAGGGAACTAACTGCATGAGTTTACAGTAAGGAAGTATCCATAATGATTGTAGAGTAGGGAACTAACTGCATGAGTTTACAGTAAGGAAGTATCCACAATGATTGTAGAGTAGGGAACTAACTGCATGAGTTTACAGTAAGGAAGTATCCATAATGATTGTAGAGTAGGGAACTAACTGCATGAGTTTACAGTAAGGAAGTATCCACAATGATTGTAGAGTAGGGAACTAACTGCATGAGTTTACAGTAAGGAAGTATCCATAATGATTGTAGAGTAGGGAACTAACTGCATGAGTTTACAGTAAGAAAGTATCCACAATGATTGTAGAGTAGGGAACTAACTGCATGAGTTTACAGTAAGAAAACATAATGATTGTAGAGTAGGGAACTAACTGCATGGGTTTACAGTAAGGAAGTATCCACAATGATTGTAGAGTAGGGAACTAACTGCATGAGTTTACAGTAAGGAAGTATCCATAATGGTAGTAAATCAAACAAATACAAATTTATTCCGCTTTTACATGTTTTTCACATAGATATTGTCACTTGATATATTCAGGTTGACCCGGCTAGACGAGAAAAGATTGAACTTGGTTTGAAGTTGTTCTCTCAGCTGATGGGAAATAGAACATTCCTCCTGACATTTGTGCGCACATTAGAGTGCAACAAGAAATTCAGTATGCGAGAGAGAGTAAACGTTGCGTCTCTAATATCTGTCGCTCTACAAACCCGAATGGAATATGCTACAGAGTAAGTTTTAATTACTTGGTTTTTAAAGCTTACATGTGTTTTGGTTGTCATACGATATAGAGAGGGAGGTAGCCATATTGATTTTGTGCTTCCTGTTCGGCACTCTGTCCATCTGTCATAAAGTTTTTCGGAACAAGATCTTGGTCAGATTTCACGAAAAACCACAGGTATGATCTACACCACGTTTAGGTCAGATTTCATGAAACATCACAGGTATGATCTACACCACGTTTTGGTCAGATTTCACGAAAAAACACAGGTATGATCTACACCATGTTTAGGTCAGATTTCACGAAACATCACAGGTATGATCTACACCACGTTTAAGTCCGATTTCACGAAACATCACAGGTATGATCTACACCACGTTTAGGTCAGATTTCACGAAACATCACAGGTATGATCTACACCACGTTTAGGTCAGATTTCACGAAACATCACAGGTATGATCTACACCACGTTTAGGTCAGATTTCACGAAACATCACAGGTATGATCTACACCACGTTTGGGTCCGATTTCACGAAACATCACAGGTATGATCTACACCACGTTTGGGTCAGATTTCACGAAACATCACAGGTATGATCTACACCACGTTTGGGTCCGATTTCACGAAACATCACAGGTATGATCTACACCACGTTTGGGTCCGATTTCACGAAACATCACAGGTATGATCTACACCTCCGTGGTCGAGTTGTTACAGTCGTTGATTTCAAATCTCTTGCCCCTCACTGCTGCTGGGTCAAATCCTATGGTGGTGTCAAATTATTTCATGTGCTGAAGCAATCCAGCTGGCTTGTGGAAAGCTGGTGGTTCTACCCAGATGCCTGCCAGCGCCTGAAATATAATAACTGGAAAATCGTCATATGACGACGTAACCTGTTTGTGCGACGCTAAGCCACATAAACAAACAAACAAACAATTTTTGTTTATTTTGTTGGTTTATACAAATTTATTTTATCTCAATTGCAAAAACTAGTTTGTATAACATTTGATTAATCGCTCTCTAGACCTCATTCCTGATGGAATCCAGAGCTGTGAAGGAGAGAGGAGAGGCAATGTGGGTGTAAGCCCAAGAAAACTACCACCGTAATTCTGACCGGCCTCAAGCTCTGTTACAAGACAGACGTCGTATCCATCTGGAGGCTTTCTTTTTCGGTTCATATGATTTGTTGCATCCAGCTGCAAAGAGTGTTCCAGCTGCAAAGCATGTTTTAGCGGCAAAGCGTGTTTTAGCTGCAAAGCGTGTTCCAACTTAAGGAAATATAGAGTATAATTATGTAAATTAGATGTAATTTCTTTCTATTTTTAGAATATTAAAGACATTACTAGGAGAGTTAATAGAAAAATCGGTAGAGGGTAAAAATCATCCGAAACTGTTGCTACGTCGTACGGAATCTGTCGCCGAGAAGATGCTATCCAATTGGTTCACCTTCTTGTTATATAAATTTTTACGGGTAAGTTGGATTAATTATTAGGCCATCTAACCTAAATGGGCTATGTAAACGGGGAATGCTGAAATACGTATACAGACAATGCATAATATGTAAACGGGGAATGCGTAATATGAAAATGAGGAATACATAAATGGAAAATGCGGAATACGTAAACATGAAAATGTGGAATACATAAACATGGAAATGTGAAATACGTAAACATGAAAATGTGGAATACGTAAACATGCAAATGTGGAATACGTAAACATGGAAATGTGGAATATGTAAGCATGGAAATGTGGAATACGTAAACATGGAAATGTGGAATACGTAAACATGAAAATGTGGAATACATAAACATGGAAATGTGGAATACGTAAACATGGAAATGCGGAATACGTAAACATGGAAATGTGGAATACGTAAACATGGAAATGTGGAATACGTAAACATGAAAATGTGGAATACGTAAACATGGAAATGTGGCATATGTAAGCATGGAATACGTAAACATGAAATGCGGAATACATAAGCATGGAATGTGGAATACGTAAACATGGAAATGTGGAATATGTAAGCATGGAATGTGGAATATGTAAACATGGAATACGGAAATGTGGAATATGTAAACATGGAAATGTGGAATATGTAAACATGGAATACGTAGGCATGGAATGTGGAATATGTAAACATGGAAATGTGGAATACGTAAGCATGGAATGTGGAATATGTAAACATGGAAATGTGGAATACGTAAGCATGGAATGTGGAATATGTAAACATGGAAATGTGGAATATGTAAACATGGAATACGTAAGCATGGAATGTGGAATATGTAAACATGGAAATGTGGAATATGTAAACATGGAATACGTAAGCATGGAATGTGGAATATGGAAATGTGGAATACGTAAGCATGGAATACGTAAGCATGGAATGTGGAATATGTAAGCATGGAATACGTAAGCATGGAATGTGGAATGTGTAAACATGGAATACGTAAGCATGGAATGTGGAATATGTAAACATGGAATACGTAAGCATGGAATACGTAAGCATGGAATGTGGAATATGTAAACATGGAATACGTAAGCATGGAATGTGGAATGTGGAATACGTAAACATGGAATGTGGAATATGTAAACATGGAATACGTAAGCATGGAATGTGGAATGTGGAATATGTAAACATGGAATACGTAAACATGGAAATGTGGAATATGTAAACATGGAAATGTGGATACGTAAACTTGGAAATGTGGAATATGTAAACATGGAAATGTGGAATATGTAAACATGGAAATGTGAAATATGTAAACATGGAAATGTGGAATACGTAAACATGGAAATGTGGAATACATAAACATGGAAATGTGGAATATGTAAACATGGAAATGTGGAATATGTAAACATGGAATACGTAAGCATGGAAATGTGGAATACGTAAACAGGTAATGCAAAATTTGTAATCGTGCAATACAGAATTTGTAAATGGGGAATGCAGAATTTGGCAATGCACAATGTGTAGAAGGGGAATACATATAGCAGGGAACATGTAAATGGGGGAGTGCTGTGTAAATGGACTACATAAACATAGATGCCACTTTACTGTGTAACAAAGACAACTCTAATTGTATTTATCAAATAGAAGCTACTTGTGGTATAAATGCCTGGCTTACATCTATTCTGTACAGCATATAGAGGAATGTACGTCTACATGTTCTGTCTGTGATACATTCCGTGTCGAAAATCTCACATGCAGTAACATGCGTGCCGTAACCTACGTGCAGTAACATGCGTGCAGTAACCTACGTGCAGTAACCTATGTGCAGTAACCTACGTGCAGTAACATGCGTGCAGTAACATGCGTGCAGTAACATGCGTGCAGTAACCTACGTGCAGTAACATGCGTGCAGTAACCTACGTGCAGTAACCTATGTGCAGTAACCTACGTGCAGTAACATGCGTGCATTAACATGCGTGCAGTAACATGCGTGCAGTAACATGCGTGCAGTAACCTGCGTGCAGTAACCTACGTGCAGTAACCTACATGCAGTAACCTATGTGCAGTAACCTACGTGCAGTAACATGCGTGCAGTAACATGCGTGCAGTAACCCAACATGCGTGCAGTAACCTACGTGCAGTAACGTAACATGCGTGCAGTAACCTACGTGCAGTAACATGCGTGCAGTAACATGCGTCTGATGATAACCACTCATAAATTGCATGATAATTATATAAAATTCATTGAAGTATTTTTCTAGTCGTTCCATTCTAGAGTTTTGTGTTTGCTATTTGTAGGAGTGTGCCGGGGAACCATTATTCATGTTATATCAAGCAATCAAACAGCAGACGTCCAAAGGTCCTGTAGACACAGTGACATCTGAGGCCAGATACTCTCTCAGTGAAGATAAACTTATACGACAACAGGTCGATTATAAACCTATGGTATGTAATTCCCGGTACATTTCTCAATTACAGAGATACATTTCTCAATTACAGAGATACATTTCTCAATTACAGAGATACATTTCTCAATTACAGAGATACATTTCTCGATTACAGAGATACATTTCTCAATTACAGAGATACATTTGTTGATTACAGAGATACATTTCTCGATTACAGAGATACATTTCTCAATTACAGAGATACATTTATCGATTACTGAGATATATTTCATCAATTACAGAGATACATTTATCGATTACTGAGATATATTTCATCAATTACAGAGATACATTTCTCATTTACAGAGATACATTTCTCGATTACACATTTGTCGATTACAGAGATACATTTGTTGATTACAGAGATACATTTCATCAATTACAGAGATACATTTGTCGATTACAGAGATACATTTATCAATTACAGAGATACATTTCATCAATTACAGAGATACATTTATCAATTACAGAGATACATTTCTCGATTACATTCTGGAATGTCAGACAAGTCTTGAAAAAAGTTTCAATACAGGGATGTTACCATTCAGTCGCCTAAATAGTTAGTTTATACAAATTTAATTGATCTCGATTGCGAAACAAATTCTTACAATATTAGTTTAATCGCTCTCGAGACCTCGAGGAAGATAGAAAGCAGTTTGGGTTTAAGGGTCTTGTATACCGACTACCTTGATTCTGGCAGGGTTCACACTCACTGCCACCCAGTTAAGAGGCGGACACTATATGTATTATACCCGGGCGGCTGCACATAAAGATCAAACAGTTTGTTAGAGAAATACTTACCGTATATTCCCAGCCATAAGTCGATCTTGGCCATAGGTCAAGGGTCAAATATTTGCTTGAAAAGCTGATTCCATAGGTCAAGGGTCAAATATTTGCTTGAAAAGCTGATTCCATAGGTCAAGGGTCAAATATTTGCTTGAAAAGCTGATTCCATAGGTCAAGGGTAAAATATTTGCTTGAAAAGCTGATTCCATTGGTCAAGGGTCAACTATTTGCTTGAAAAGCTGATTCCATAGGTCAAGGGTAAAATATTTGCTTGAAAAGCTGATTCCATTGGTCACGGGTCAAATATTTGCTTGAAAAGCTGATTCCATAGTTCAAGGGTCAAATATTTGCTTGAAAAGCTGATTCCATAAGTCAAGGGTCAAATATTTGCTTGAAAAGCTGATTCCATAGGCCAAGGGTCAAATAATTGCTTGAAAAGCTGATTCCATAAGTCAAGGGTCAAATTTGCTTGAAAAGCTGATTCCATAGGTCAAGGGTCAAATATTTGCTTGAAAAGCTGATTCCATAGGTAAAGGGTCAAATATTTGCTTGAAAAGCTGATTCCATAGGTCAAGGGTCAACTATTTGCTTGAAAAGCTGATTCCATAGGTCAAGGGTCAAATATTTGCTTGAAAAGCTGATTCCATAGGTCAAGGGTCAAATATTTGCTTGAAAAGCTGATTCCATAGGTCAAGGGTCAAATATTTGCTTGAAAAGCTGATTCCATAGGTCAAGGGTCAAATATTTGCTTGAAAAGCTGATTCCATAGGTCAAGGGTAAAATATTTGCTTGAAAAGCTGATTCCATTGGTCAAGGGTCAAATATTTGCTTGAAAAGCTGATTCCATAGGTCAAGGGTCAAATATTTGCTTGAAAAGCTGATTCCATAGGTCAAGGGTCAAATATTTGCTTGAAAAGCTGATTCCATAAGTCAAGGGTCAAATATTTGCTTGAAAAGCTGATTCCATAGGCCAAGGGTCAAATAATTGCTTGAAAAGCTGATTCCATAAGTCAAGGGTCAAATATTTGCTTGAAAAGCTGATTCCATAGGTCAAGGGTCAAATATTTGCTTGAAAAGCTGATTCCATAGGTCAAGGGTCAAATATTTGCTTGAAAAGCTGATTCCATAGGTCAAGGGTCAAATATTTGCTTGAAAAGCTGATTCCATAGGTCAAGGGTCAAATATTTGCTTGAAAAGCTGATTCCATAGGTCAAGGGTCAAATATTTGCTTGAAAAGCTGATTCCATAGGTCAAGGGTCAAATATTTGCTTGAAAAGCTGATTCCATAGGTCAAGGGTCAAATATTTGCTTGAAAAGCTGATTCCATAGGTCAAGGGTCAAATATTTGCTTGAAAAGCTGATTCCATAGGTCAAGGGTCAAATATTTGCTTGAAAAGCTGATTCCATAGGTCAAGGGTCAAATATTTGCTTGAAAAGCTGATTCCATAGGTCAAGGGTCAAATATTTGCTTGAAAAGCTGATTCCATAAGTCGAGGGTACTTTGTGAACTTATGACGTTCTGTACGACAATAGTTTTTTCTCTCATTTTTGTTCATGTTTTTATTTGCTTGTTCCTCGAGGCATAAGTATTACTTTAAGTATACATATTACTTTCATCACATTTCCGGATAAGAAAAAAGCTCGACTTATTGCCGGGTATATAGTTATACGGTACTGCGTTGGAAGGAATTGAGGAAACGAATCGTGAATGAATGATCCTGCTTTTCGTGCAGTTATACACCTGTTGAGTTGGTTTACTTCAGACTATTTATGTGCAAGATATGGAGCAGTTTGGCCAGCAGTCACACCCGGTGAAGGTGCTCGACTGTGATACTGTCTCGCAGGTGAAGGAGAAGATACTAGACGCCATTTACAAGAATGCACCATTCAGTAGTCGGCCTACTAAGCAGAACATAGATCTTGGTAAGATCACAATCACTTTCTATTGAATCATCATTGTCATCATCATCATCATCATCATCATCATCACAGGTTCATCATCATCATTAATATAGTCAAACCTGTCTTATGCATCCAGACAGCTTAATCACAGAAAATGGCTGCTTAGCTCAGGTGGCTGCTTAATAGAGGGTACATGTATAATAAAACAACATATTGGGAATCTGGAAAGTGGCTGCTTTGCTTAATACAAGTTGGCTGCTTAATGGAGGTGACCACTAACACAGGTTGGACTGTAGTACTGTGGAACTCTGATGTTGCCATGCACCCTCCAATTGACCTGTTCAGAAAGGGGGATTGCTACAACAACTACATTCCTTAAGTGTGAAAAATGAAAATGCTGTTTTTATCTCTCATCTGTAAAAGAAAAAAATCCCTTTTGAGACGCACACTTTTATTCATTCTCATCGATACATTGGCATCACAAGCTCATTGGCATCATCACAAGCTCATTGGCATCATCACAAGCTCATTGGCATCATCACAAGCTCATTGGCATCATCACAAGCTCATTGGCATCATCACAAGCTTATTGGCATCATCACAAGCTCATTGGCATCATCACAAGCTCATTGGCATCATCACAGCTCATTGGCATCATCACATGCTCATTGGCATCATCACAAGCTCATTGGCATCATCACAAGCTCATTGGCATCATCACAAGCTCATTGGCATCATCACATGCTCATTGGCATCATCACAAGCTCATTGGCAGCACAAGCTCATTGGCATCATCACAAGCTCATTGGCATCATCACAAGCTCATCATTATCATCACAAGCTCATCATCGTCATCACAAGCTCATCATCATCACAAACTCATCATCATCATCATCACAAGTTCATCATCATCACAAGCTCATCGGCATCATCACAAGCTCATCATCATCATCATCATCACAAGCTCATCATCATCACAAACTCTTCATCATCATCACAAGCTCATCATCATCATCACAAGCTCATCATCATTAGAACATTGTCATCATTAAAGTTGTGATAGACATTGAAATGAATTTGATGAACCGCTAGTGTATTTAGTTTATACTGCTACTTGTTACGTGCAGTTTGCATAATACTTGTTCTTTTAAACACGTGCAGTAAAACACAATTCATACTCTCAATTATGTTTGTCTTGCAGTTCTGTTTGCTCAATCACCCAAATCCGAGTGGGACCAAAACACGCAGAAAATGATCCTGTCCGATTCAGATCACACAACAAAACTGGACGGAGATTTTAAAAAACTCAATTGTTTGGGTCATTATCAGGTAAATAACTCAATTGTTTGGGTCATTATCAGGTAAATAACTCAATTGTTTGGGTCATTATCAGGTAAATAACTCAATTGTTTGGGTCATTATCAGGTAAATAACTCAATTGTTTGGGTCATTATCAGGTACGAGTCAGTATTGGATTTCTTTATTCTTATTAGTTTTTTTTTTTATTTAATAATATTTTATTGCATTTTTTTCATATACATTACATTACACAAAATGAAATACGTAGAAAACAATATGAAGTTAAATTAGGATTAATTATTATTGCTGTAAACGATTTCATCTTGAAAATAAAGCGAATGGATTGGGCTACAAGTTATGGCAACAGTATTTACAGCCCTCCCCATATTACTTAACCCATTCAACACCAAGTAACTCACATGGACTGGTCCATGATATTCATAAACCAATAAATGAATCAGAAAATCACATTTGGACAAGTTCATTATCAAAATGGGTAATTAAGGAGAGAAACTATATAAGCTCTGATTCCGTTTTGATCCTTTCCTATTCTTTGATTTTGTGTGCATGTATTGTTTTGTGAATGTATATAGTGGAATAAATATGTCTAAAAATAGTCATATCACTGGCAAAAAGTGCAGATCCTGATGAGACGGCTCGTCACGAGCCGGCTCATCTGGATCTACACTTTTTGTAAGCCTATTTAGAGGTCTGTGGTGTTGAAAGGGTTAAACGAGCGAAGGCTGAATGAGGATATTGTGATTGTTTATTGTCCATCATCCGTCCGTCTCTCTTGCTCTGTCAACAGTTGCTATGGAAACGCTGCAGCAAGTCTATAAAAGATTTTAAAACTTTTCTCAGATCACAATCTCAAGATCAAGAGCTTTAGTTTATACACATTTATTTTCGCTCGATTGCGAAACAAGTTCTTACAACTTATATTAATCACTCTCGAGACGTCATTCCTGATGGAATCCATCGCCAAGAAGGAGAGAGAAGAGGCAATGTGGTATTTAAATGCCCTTGCCTAAGGGCGCAATCTCTCCGGGTCTTTCGCACCTAAAGCGAATTCGCTACCACGGCTACCATTTGTAAACTCCGAGATTTACACTCTGATAAACCAATAAGAAGCTTGAGACCGAGTTTGAGATTGGAGAAGTGTTTTATGAACTCCAGGTTTGGTAACTAGTTATATTTCTATTAAAGGCACATTCTGGATAATATGTAATGTTCGTCGAAAAACAATAGGTGACTGTCAATCTAAGGAATGTCATGTTAGACAAACTGAAAAAGTTGTCAAAACTTAATTGTCTCCAGTGAGCTACCTACCATTGGGCCACTTAATTGTCTCCAGTGAGCTATCTATCATTGGGCCACTTAATTGTCTCCAGTGAGCTATCTACCATTGAGCCACTTAATTGTCTCCAGTGAACAATCCGGGGTCGCTTAATTGTCTCCAGTGAGCTATCTACCATTGGGCCACTTAATTGTCTCCAGTGAGCTATCTACCATTGGGCCACTTAATTGTTTCCAGTGAGCTATCTATCATTGGGCCACTTAATTGTCTCCAGTGAACTACCTACCATTGGGCCAATTAATTGTCTCCAGTGAGTTATCTATCATTGGGCCACCTAATTGTCTCCAGTGAACTACCTACCATTGGGCCACTTAATTGTCTCCAGTGAGCTACCTACCATTGGGCCACTTAATTGTCTCCAGTGAGCTATCTACCATTGGCCACTTAATTGTCTCCAGTGACATCCGGGCACTTAATTGTCTCCAGTGAGCTACCTACCATTGGGCCACTTAATTGTCTCCAATGAGCTATCTACCATTGGGCCACTTAATTGTCTCCAGTGAGCTATCTACCATTGGGTCACTTAATTGTCTCCAGTGAGCTACCTACCATTGGGCCACTTAATTGTCTCCAGTGAGCTACCTATCATTGGGCCACTTAATTGTCTCCAATGAGCTACCTACCATTGGGCCACTTAATTGTCTCCAGTGAGCTACCTACCATTGGGCCACTTAATTGTCTCCAGTGAGCTACCTACCATTGGGTCACTTAATTGTCTCCAGTGAGCTATCTACCATTGGGCCACTTAATTGTCTCCAGTGAGCTACCTATCATTGGGCCACTTAATTGTCTCCAGTGAGCTATCTACCATTGGGCCACTTAATTGTCTCCAGTGAGCTACCTATCATTGGGCCACTTAATTGTCTCCAGTGAGCTACCTACCATTGGGCCACTTAATTGTCTCCAGTGAGCTATCTACCATTGGGCACTTAATTGTCTCCAGTGAGTTATCTATCATTGGGCCACCTAATTGTCTCCAGTGAACTACCTACCATTGGGCCACTTAATTGTCTCCAGTGAGCTACCTACCATTGGGCCACTTAATTGTCTCCAGTGAGCTATCTACCATTGGGCCACTTAATTGTCTCCAGTGAGCTATCTACCATTGGGCCACTTAATTGTCTCCAGTGAGCTACCTACCATTGGGTCACTTAATTGTCTCCAGTGAGCTACCTACCATTGGGTCACTTAATTGTCTCCAGTGAGCTACCTACCATTGGGCCACTTAATTGTCTCCAGTGAGCTATCTATCATTGGGCCACTTAATTGTCTCCAGTGAGCTATCTACCATTGAGCCACTTAATTGTCTCCAGTGAACAATCCGGGGTCGCTTAATTGTCTCCAGTGAGCTATCTACCATTGGGCCACTTAATTGTCTCCAGTGAGCTATCTACCATTGGGCCACTTAATTGTTTCCAGTGAGCTATCTATCATTGGGCCACTTAATTGTCTCCAGTGAACTACCTACCATTGGGCCAATTAATTGTCTCCAGTGAGTTATCTATCATTGGGCCACCTAATTGTCTCCAGTGAACTACCTACCATTGGGCCACTTAATTGTCTCCAGTGAGCTACCTACCATTGGGCCACTTAATTGTCTCCAGTGAGCTATCTACATTGGGCCACTTAATTGTCTCCAGTGAGCTATCTACCATTGGGCCACTTAATTGTCTCCAGTGAGCTATCTACCATTGGGCACTTAATTGTCTCCAGTGAGCTACTACCATTGGCCTTAATTGTCTCCAGTGAGCTACCTACAGGCACTAATGTCTGAGCTACCTACCATTGGGCCACTTAATTGTCTCCAGTGAGCTACCTACCATTGGGCCACTTAATTGTCTCCAGTGAGCTACCTACCATTGGGTCACTTAATTGTCTCCAGTGAGCTATCTACCATTGGGCCACTTAATTGTCTCCAGTGAGCTACCTATCATTGGGCCACTTAATTGTCTCCAGTGAGCTATCTACCATTGGGCCACTTAATTGTCTCCAGTGAGCTACCTATCATTGGGCCACTTAATTGTCTCCAGTGAGCTATCTACCATTGGGCCACTTAATTGTCTCCAGTGAGCTACCTACCATTGGGCCACTTAATTGTCTCCAGTGAGTTATCTATCATTGGGCCACCTAATTGTCTCCAGTGAACTACCTACCATTGGGCCACTTAATTGTCTCCAGTGAGCTACTACCATTGGGCCACTTAATTGTCTCCAGTGAGCTACACACAAACCCAACACTACCATTGGGCCACTTAATTGTCTCCAGTGAGCTACCTACCATTGGGCCACTTAATTGTCTCCAGTGAGCTATCTATCATTGGGCCACTTAATTGTCTCCAGTGAGCTATCTACCATTGAGCCACTTAATTGTCTCCAGTGAACAATCCGGGGTCGCTTAATTGTCTCCAGTGAGCTATCTACCATTGGGCCACTTAATTGTCTCCAGTGAGCTATCTACCATTGGGCCACTTAATTGTTTCCAGTGAGCTATCTATCATTGGGCCACTTAATTGTCTCCAGTGAACTACCTACCATTGGGCCAATTAATTGTCTCCAGTGAGTTATCTATCATTGGGCCACCTAATTGTCTCCAGTGAACTACCTACCATTGGGCCACTTAATTGTCTCCAGTGAGCTACCTACCATTGGGCCACTTAATTGTCTCCAGTGAGCTATCTACCATTGGGCCACTTAATTGTCTCCAGTGAGCTATCTACCATTGGGTCACTTAATTGTCTCCAGTGAGCTACCTACCATTGGGCCACTTAATTGTCTCCAATGAGCTATCTACCATTGGGCCACTTAATTGTCTCCAGTGAGCTATCTACCATTGGGTCACTTAATTGTCTCCAGTGAGCTACCTACCATTGGGCCACTTAATTGTCTCCAGTGAGCTACCTATCATTGGGCCACTTAATTGTCTCCAATGAGCTACCTACCATTGGGCCACTTAATTATCTCCAGTGAGCTACCTACCATTGGGTCACTTAATTGTCTCCAGTGAGCTATCTACCATTGGGCCACTTAATTGTCTCCAGTGAGCTACCTATCATTGGGCCACTTAATTGTCTCCAGTGAGCTATCTACCATTGGGCCACTTAATTGTCTCCAGTGAGCTACCTATCATTGGGCCACTTAATTGTCTCCAGTGAGCTACCTACCATTGTGCCACTTAATTGTCTCCAGTGAGCTATCTACCATTGGGCCACTTAATTGTCTCCAGTGAGTTATCTATCATTGGGCCACCTAATTGTCTCCAGTGAACTACCTACCATTGGGCCACTTAATTGTCTCCAGTGAGCTACCTACCATTGGGCCACTTAATTGTCTCCAGTGAGCTATCTACCATTGGGCCACTTAATTGTCTCCAGTGAGCTATCTACCATTGGGCCACTTAATTGTCTCCAGTGAGCTACCTACCATTGGGTCACTTAATTGTCTCCAGTGAGCTACCTACCATTGGGTCACTTAATTGTCTCCAGTGAGCTACCTACCATTGGGCCACTTAATTGTCTCCAGTGAGCTATCTACCATTGGGCCACTTAATTGTCTCCAGTGAGCTATCTACCATTGAGCCAATTAATTGTCTCCAGTGAGCTATCTACCATTGGGTCACTTAATTGTCTCCAGTGAGCTATCTACCATTGGGCCACTTAATTGTCTCCAGTGAGCTATCGACTATTGAGCCAATTAATTGTCTCCAGTGAGCTATCTACCATTGGGTCACTTAATTGTCTCCAGTGAGCTATCTACCATTGGGCCACTTAATTGTCTCCAGTGAGCTATCTACCATTGGGTCACTTAATTGTCTCCAGTGAGCTACCTACCATTGGGCCACTTAATTGTCTCCAGTGAGCTACCTATCATTGGGCCACTTAATTGTCTCCAATGAGCTACCTACCATTGGGCCACTTAATTGTCTCCAGTGAGCTACCTACCATTGGGCCACTTAATTGTCTCCAGTGAGCTACCTACCATTGGGTCACTTAATTGTCTCCAGTGAGCTATCTACCATTGGGCCACTTAATTGTCTCCAGTGAGCTACCTATCATTGGGCCACTTAATTGTCTCCAGTGAGCTATCTACCATTGGGCCACTTAATTGTCTCCAGTGAGCTACCTATCATTGGGCCACTTAATTGTCTCCAGTGAGCTACCTACTATTGGGCCACTTAATTGTCTCCAGTGAGCTATCTACCATTGGGCCACTTAATTGTCTCCAGTGAGCTATCTACCATTGAGCCAATTAATTGTCTCCAGTGAGCTATCTACCATTGGGTCACTTAATTGTCTCCAGTGAGCTACCTACCATTGGGTCACTTAATTGTCTCCAGTGAGCTATCTACCATTGGGCCACTTAATTGTCTCCAGTGAGCTACCTATCATTGGGCCACTTAATTGTCTCCAGTGAGCTACCTACCATTGGGCCACTTAATTGTCTCCAGTGAGCTACCTACCATTGGGTCACTTAATTGTCTCCAGTGAGCTACCTACCATTGGGTCACTTAATTGTCTCCAGTGAGCTACCTATCATTGGGCCACTTAATTGTCTCCAGTGAGCTATCTACCATTGGGCCACTTAATTGTCTCCAGTGAGCTACCTATCATTGGGCCACTTAATTGTCTCCAGTGAGCTACCTACCATTGGGCCACTTAATTGTCTCCAGTGAGCTACCTACCATTGGGTCACTTAATTGTCTCCAGTGAGCTACCTACCATTGGGTCACTTAATTGTCTCCAGTGAGCTACCTATCATTGGGCCACTTAATTGTCTCCAGTGAGCTATCTACCATTGGGCCACTTAATTGTCTCCAGTGAGCTACCTATCATTGGGCCACTTAATTGTCTCCAGTGAGCTACCTACCATTGGGCCACTTAATTGTCTCCAGTGAGCTATCTACCATTGGGCCACTTAATTGTCTCCAGTGAGCTATCTACCATTGGGCCAATTAATTGTCTCCAGTGAGTTATCTACCATTGGGCCAATTAATTGTCTCCAGTGAGCTATCTACCATTGGGCCAATTAATTGTCTCCAGTGAGCTACCTACCATTGGGCCACTTAATTGTCTCCAGTGAGCTAACTACCATTGGGCCACTTAATTGTCTCCAGTGAGCTACCTATCATTGGGCCACTTAATTGTCTCCAGTGAGCTACCTACCATTGGGTCACTTAATTGTCTCCAGTGAGCTACCTACCATTGGGTCACTTAATTGTCTCCAGTGAGCTACCTACCATTGGGCCACTTAATTGTCTCCAGTGAGCTATCTACCATTGGGCCACTTAATTGTCTCCAGTGAGCTATCTACCATTGAGCCAATTAATTGTCTCCAGTGAGCTATCTACCATTGGGCCACTAATTGTCTCCAGTGAGCTATCTATCATTGGGCCACTTAATTGTCTCCAGTGAGCTATCTACCATTGAGCCAATTAATTGTCTCCAGTGAACAATCCGGGGTCGCTTAATTGTCTCCAGTGAGCTATCTACCATTGGGCCACTTAATTGTCTCCAGTGAGCAATCCGGGGTTGCTTAATTGTCTCCAGTGAGCAATCCGGGGTTGCTTAATTGTCTCCAGTGAGCAATCCGGGGTTGCTTAATTGTCTCCAGTGAGCTATCTACCATTGGGCCACTTAATTGTCTCCAGTGAACAATCCTGGGTCGCTTAATTGTCTCCAGTGAGCTATCTACCATTGGGCCACTTAATTGTCTCCAGTGAGCAATCCGGGGTTGCTTAATTGTCTCCAGTGAGCAATCCGGGGTTGCTTAATTGTCCCAAGTGAGCAATCCGGGGTCACTTAATTGTCTCCAGTGAGCAATCCGGGGTCACTTAATTGTCTCCAGTGAGCTATCTACCATTGGGCCACTTAATTGTCTCCAGTGAGCTATCTATCATTGGGCCACTTAATTGTCTCCAGTGAGCTATCTACCATTGAGCCAATTAATTGTCTCCAGTGAACTATCTACCATTGGGCCACTTAATTGTCTCCAGTGAGCTATCTATCATTGGGCCACTTAATTGTCTCCAGTGAGCTATCTACCATTGGGCCACTTAATTGTCTCCAGTGAGCAATCCGGGGTTGCTTAATTGTCTCCAGTGAGCAATCCGGGGTTGCTTAATTTTCCCAAGTGAGCAATCCGGGCACTTAATTGTCTCCAGTGAGCAATCCGGGGTCACTTAATTGTCTCCAGTGAGCAATCCGGGGTTGCTTAATGTTGCTTAATTGTCCCAAGTGAGCAATCCGGGGGTCACTTAATTGTCTCCAGTGAGCAATCCGAGGTGGGTCACTTAATTGTCTCCAGTGAGCAATCCGAGGTGGGTCACTTAATTGTCTCCAGTGAGTAACCTTAATTACTAATTTCTTGTATGTTTAATTATGTGTCTCTTACACTCTCCATATACACTTATTCGGTGATCTAGGTCATACTTTGGACATTGTATCTAGGTCATACGTTGGTCATTGTATCTGGATCACTGGGTCATGCAGTGGACATTGTTTCAAGGTTACTAGGTCAGGTCATAGTTTGGTCATTGTATCTAGGTCACTGAGTCATGCAGTAGACATTGTATCAAGGTCACTAGGTCAGGTCATACTTTGGTCATTGTAGCTAGGTAACTAGGTTGTGCATTGGTCAATGTCACTATGACATACTGTACTCATTATAACTATTGACATGATTTCAATTTCAGGTCCCCGATGGTGCTTACATGGCATTGGTGCCAAAACAGACGCCTTCCATTTATGACCTTTCCACAACGTCGGAGAAGTCTTCCAAGAGTTTTGATTATAAACGTTTTGGTAAAGGTAACTAACTGTTATTTTAATCCTTAACCTGCCAATCATGACCAAAGTCACTTGCAAACAGACATCTTATCAGGCTCTATGCTGTTTGCTATTCAGAAGTGAGCGAAATCGCTTGTCTAAATAGTAAACAACATAGCTGTTTACGTATATAACATATTATATTATTATAATATAATACGTTATTTAACATTTACGCTTTCATCCGCGCCAACGAGAGTGATTACCGTATTTAGCTATGTATAGTGCGCTACCGTGTATAGTGCGCACCCACGATCTGGCACGAAAATCGGCGGAAAAACTGAGTTCCGATGTATACTGCGCACGTGAAAAACGCAATTTTCCAAGTCAAAATTTAACATTTATCAAGAATCGCTAAAAATTGTGCTCCGTGATTTTTACAACTTGTATTAATCACTCGAGATATACCTCATCGAGTAACGGTAACGCACTCAGGCACACCTGCTCAAATTTCTCGACACGTTCTCAAACATCTCAACACGTTCTCAAACATGTCAGCAGATGCTCAAACTTCTCAACACGTGAAGCCTACCTAATTAACTGGGACCCATTGTGAAAGGTTTGTCGAAATTAAGTATCGCTACAATCAATTGAAATACTGCAGCCAAAAAAGTTTTTTTATATGCAATGCATTGTACATTGTACGGCGAAGTACGCGAAAAGTACGGGAAATATTACATACGATAAAACCACGTGATGTTATCAAATCGCCATTTTTTATGCATTTACTAATTTCAATTAAATTCTTCAAAGTTTGCCAAAATAAATGAAATATATGCTAATTTTGTGGTCTTATTCATTTGATTTATTTATATAGACTATCGGCAACTGGTTTTAATAGCTAGTTTATAACGATTGTCGAATGTAACAACTTATAGAATGACTGTGGGCCGTTCGGGTCGAATTTCAGTTTTTTCACGAAATATTGGTCAATTTTGGTCCGGAAAAAAATGTCCTGATGTCTGTACTGGTGTATAATGCGCAGTAGATAAAATGGATGAGGATTTCAGTAAGAAATGTGCGCACTATACATAGCTAAATACGGTAATATAAGTTGTTAGAACTTGCTTCGCAATCGTTGTAAAATAAATAAAGTTTAAAAACAACATAGCTCTTGATCAGGGACGGCGTTACGACACAGCTGATCTGCATCTATGTTGTTTGCACATATTGTCCAATTTATTTGGCCGGTTACTGGATAAACATAGTATATAGAAAAACAGATATGCTACAAGAAGACATCGCCATCTCCATTGATGTTTTCTGTGTAACCCAACTGTAAAGCTGTTTCATTTAGCCATGGATAATGCCAACGTTGTCGGAACGTTAGCCATGAATGTTTCATTGTATATGTGTTTCATATGTTGCGATATATCGCCGCAACATTCACAAACCTGTTTCCGAAATGATTCTAACCAGTATTTGGTCATGCATATACTGACACTTGTTTGTTGTATATTTGATATCCACTTCACCCCATATACCAGTGGATAGTACGCAATTCACACACACATTCCAGCACGCCCCAGCGCCTGTGTAAAATTACATACCATGATAGTATTGAGTTCATAGAAATTAATATTTCTTGTATGTAGACTGCGTTGCCGCGTGGTTACGGTCGTTGACTTCAAATCAATTGCCGTACACTGTGGAGGTTGGAATCCCGGTGCCCATCCGTGCCTGAAGTACTGCTTGATGGGGCATCGGGGGTCTCCTTCCACCAGCGACAGTTGCAGAGTCGCCGTTGACCTAAGCTGTTGGTGCGACTTTAAACACAGAGACAATGAAACCAACTTATTATAAATATTATTTTCAGATGGTGGTGTGATATACAGCAGTAGAAGTCCATCATTAAATAGGACGGCATCGCCGCAGAATGTACATATAGATATAGAAAACTCCAGTAATAATGGCGGAACAAAGTATTATCACCTGGTGAGTTTTTACGTATTGTGATTGTAGAAATGGTTGGGTACAATGCAACCTAGGACCCTCCATAGCCGAGTGGTTAAAAACGTGTTGCCCAGATGATGAACGTATTCCAAGAACGTATTCCTAGAATCTGATTGTATATATATTTGTATATTTAAAAACTTGTCGCCCACATAATGGAACATATTCCAAGAACGTATTCCTAGAATCTGATTGTATATTTGTATATTTCCAGGTAAAGCAACATGATCAAGAGAATGCTAAAGAAGGAGATCGAGGAAGTAAGATGGTCTCGGAAATCTACCTTACACGACTGCTAGCTACGAAGGTATAAAGTGCTACATGTTTGGACAGATAATAAGCAGTGGGTGGGGGGTGGGTGGTTGTAGAGCAGTGAAGAGAAAGAACTGTGGATGTTGAGCTTAAGCTTACCACGTTATTATACTTGATACTGTTTATTGCTGTCCTTTATTGAATATTGACTAACAATCGATCGCATAAATATTGAATGAACTTTGCCCTTAATACATAGTATCAGTCTCCATGGTATCAGTCTCCGTGGTATCAGTCTCCATAGTATCTGTCTCCATGATATCAGTTTCCATGGTATCTGTCTCCATAGTATCAGTCTCCGTGGTATCAGTCTCCATAGTATCTGTCTCCATGATATCAGTTTCCATGGTATCAGTCTCCATGGTATCAGTCTCCATATTATCAGTCTCCATGGTATCAGTCTCCATATTATCAGTCTCCATGGATCAGTCTCCGTGGTATCAGTCTCCGTAGTATCAGTCTCCGTGGTATCAGTCTCCATGGTATCAGTCTCCATAGTATCAGTCTCCATAGTATCAGTCTCCATGGTATCAGTCTCCATAGTATCAGTCTCCATGGTATCAGTCTCCATGGTATCAGTCTCCGTAGTAACAGTCTCCGTGGTATCAGTCTCCGTGGTATCAGTCTCCGTAGTATCAGTCTCCATGGTATCAGTCTCCGTGGTATCAGTCTCCATGGTATCAGTCTCCATAGTATCAGTCTCCATGGTATCAGTCTCCGTATTCAGTCTCCATGGTATCAGTCTCCGTAGTATCAGTCTCCATGGTATCAGTCTCCATGGTATCAGTCTCCGTGGTCAGTCTCCGTGGTATCAGTCTCCATAGTATCAGTCTCCATGGTATCAGTTTCCATGGTATCAGTCTCCGTAGTATCAGTCTCCGTGGTATCAGTCTCCATGGTATCAGTCTCCATAGTATCAGTCTCCATGGTATCAGTCTCCGTAGTATCAGTCTCCGTGGTATCAGTCTCCATGGTATCAGTCTCCATGGTATCAGTCTCCATAGTATCAGTCTCCGTGGTATCAGTCTCCATAGTATCAGTCTCCATGGTATCAGTCTCCGTAGTATCAGTCTCCGTGGTATCAGTCTCCATGGTATCAGTCTCCATGGTATCAGTCTCCATGGTATCAGTCTCCGTGGTATCAGCTCCATAGTATCAGTCTCCATGGATCAGTCTCCGTGGTATCAGTCTCCATAGTATCAGTCTCCATGGTATCAGTCTCCGTGGTATCAGTCTCCGTGGTATCAGTCTCCATGGTATCAGTCTCCATAGTATCAGTCTCCATGGTATCAGTCTCCATAGTATCAGTCTCCGTGGTATCAGTCTCCGTGTATCTGTCTCCATGGTATCAGTCCCATATTATCTGTCTCCATGATATCAGTTTCCATGGTATCTGTCTCCATGGTATCAGTCTCCATATTATCAGTCTCCATGATATCAGTTTCCATGGTATCAGTCTCCTGGTATCAGTCTCCGTGGTATCAGTCTCCATAGTATCTGTCTCCATGATATCAGTTTCCATGGTATCTGTCTCCATAGTATCAGTCTCCGTGGTATCAGTCTCCATAGTATCTGTCTCCATGATATCAGTTTCCATGGTATCAGTCTCCATGGTATCAGTCTCCATATTATCAGTCTCCATGGTATCAGTCTCCATATTATCAGTCTCCATGGATCAGTCTCCGTGGTATCAGTCTCCGTAGTATCAGTCTCCGTGGTATCAGTCTCCATGGTATCAGTCTCCATAGTATCAGTCTCCATAGTATCAGTCTCCATGGTATCAGTCTCCATAGTATCAGTCTCCATGGTATCAGTCTCCATGGTATCAGTCTCCGTAGTAACAGTCTCCGTGGTATCAGTCTCCGTGGTATCAGTCTCCGTAGTATCAGTCTCCATGGTATCAGTCTCCGTGGTATCAGTCTCCATGGTATCAGTCTCCATAGTATCAGTCTCCATGGTATCAGTCTCCGTAGTATCAGTCTCCATGGTATCAGTCTCCGTAGTATCAGTCTCCATGGTATCAGTCTCCATGGTATCAGTCTCCGTGGTATCAGTCTCCGTGGTATCAGTCTCCATAGTATCAGTCTCCATGGTATCAGTTTCCATGGTATCAGTCTCCGTAGTATCAGTCTCCGTGGTATCAGTCTCCATGGTATCAGTCTCCATAGTATCAGTCTCCATGGTATCAGTCTCCGTAGTATCAGTCTCCGTGGTATCAGTCTCCATGGTATCAGTCTCCATGGTATCAGTCTCCATAGTATCAGTCTCCGTGGTATCAGTCTCCATAGTATCAGTCTCCATGGTATCAGTCTCCGTAGTATCAGTCTCCGTGGTATCAGTCTCCATGGTATCAGTCTCCATGGTATCAGTCTCCATGGTATCAGTCTCCGTGGTATCAGTCTCCATAGTATCAGTCTCCATGGATCAGTCTCCGTGGTATCAGTCTCCATAGTATCAGTCTCCATGGTATCAGTCTCCGTGGTATCAGTCTCCGTGGTATCAGTCTCCATGGTATCAGTCTCCATAGTATCAGTCTCCATGGTATCAGTCTCCATAGTATCAGTCTCCGTGGTATCAGTCTCCGTGGTATCTGTCTCCATGGTATCAGTCTCCATATTATCTGTCTCCATGATATCAGTTTCCATGGTATCTGTCTCCATGGTATCAGTCTCCATATTATCAGTCTCCATGATATCAGTTTCCATGGTATCAGTCTCCATGGTATCAGTCTCCGTGGTATCAGTCACCATAGTATCAGTCTCCATGGATCAGTCTCCGTGGTATCAGTCTCCATGGTATCAGTTTCCATGGTATCAGTCTCCGTAGTATCAGTCTCCGTGGTATCAGTCTCCATGGTATCAGTCTCCATAGTATCAGTCTCCATGGTATCAGTCTCCGTAGTATCAGTCTCCGTGGTATCAGTCTCCATGGTATCAGTCTCCATGGTATCAGTCTCCATAGTATCAGTCTCCGTGGTATCAGTCTCCATAGTATCAGTCTCCATGGTATCAGTCTCCGTAGTATCAGTCTCCGTGGTATCAGTCTCCATGGTATCAGTCTCCATGGTATCAGTCTCCATGGTATCAGTCTCCGTGGTATCAGTCTCCATAGTATCAGTCTCCATGGATCAGTCTCCGTGGTATCAGTCTCCATAGTATCAGTCTCCATGGTATCAGTCTCCGTGGTATCAGTCTCCGTGGTATCAGTCTCCATGGTATCAGTCTCCATAGTATCAGTCTCCATGGTATCAGTCTCCATAGTATCAGTCTCCGTGGTATCAGTCTCCGTGGTATCTGTCTCCATGGTATCAGTCTCCATATTATCTGTCTCCATGATATCAGTTTCCATGGTATCTGTCTCCATGGTATCAGTCTCCATATTATCAGTCTCCATGATATCAGTTTCCATGGTATCAGTCTCCGTGGTATCAGTCTCCGTGGTATCAGTCTCCATAGTATCTGTCTCCATGATATCAGTTTCCATGGTATCTGTCTCCATAGTATCAGTCTCCGTGGTATCAGTCTCCATAGTATCTGTCTCCATGATATCAGTTTCCATGGTATCAGTCTCCATGGTATCAGTCTCCATATTATCAGTCTCCATGGTATCAGTCTCCATATTATCAGTCTCCATGGATCAGTCTCCGTGGTATCAGTCTCCGTAGTATCAGTCTCCGTGGTATCAGTCTCCATGGTATCAGTCTCCATAGTATCAGTCTCCATAGTATCAGTCTCCATGGTATCAGTCTCCATAGTATCAGTCTCCATGGTATCAGTCTCCATGGTATCAGTCTCCGTAGTAACAGTCTCCGTGGTATCAGTCTCCGTGGTATCAGTCTCCGTAGTATCAGTCTCCATGGTATCAGTCTCCGTGGTATCAGTCTCCATGGTATCAGTCTCCATAGTATCAGTCTCCATGGTATCAGTCTCCGTAGTATCAGTCTCCATGGTATCAGTCTCCGTAGTATCAGTCTCCATGGTATCAGTCTCCATGGTATCAGTCTCCGTGGTATCAGTCTCCGTGGTATCAGTCTCCATAGTATCAGTCTCCATGGTATCAGTTTCCATGGTATCAGTCTCCGTAGTATCAGTCTCCGTGGTATCAGTCTCCATGGTATCAGTCTCCATAGTATCAGTCTCCATGGTATCAGTCTCCGTAGTATCAGTCTCCGTGGTATCAGTCTCCATGGTATCAGTCTCCATGGTATCAGTCTCCATAGTATCAGTCTCCGTGGTATCAGTCTCCATAGTATCAGTCTCCATGGTATCAGTCTCCGTAGTATCAGTCTCCGTGGTATCAGTCTCCATGGTATCAGTCTCCATGGTATCAGTCTCCATGGTATCAGTCTCCGTGGTATCAGTCTCCATAGTATCAGTCTCCATGGATCAGTCTCCGTGGTATCAGTCTCCATAGTATCAGTCTCCATGGTATCAGTCTCCGTGGTATCAGTCTCCGTGGTATCAGTCTCCATGGTATCAGTCTCCATAGTATCAGTCTCCATGGTATCAGTCTCCATAGTATCAGTCTCCGTGGTATCAGTCTCCGTGGTATCTGTCTCCATGGTATCAGTCTCCATATTATCTGTCTCCATGATATCAGTTTCCATGGTATCTGTCTCCATGGTATCAGTCTCCATATTATCAGTCTCCATGATATCAGTTTCCATGGTATCAGTCTCCATGGTATCAGTCTCCGTGGTATCAGTCACCATAGTATCAGTCTCCATAGTATCAGTCTCCGTAGTATCAGTCTCCATAGTATCAGTCTCCATGGTATCTGTCTCCATAGTATCTGTCTCCATAGTATCAGTCTCCGTGGTATCAGTCTCCGTGGTATCAGTCTCCATGGTATCAGTCTCCGTAGTATCAGTCTCCATAGTATCAGTCTCCGTAGTATCAGTCTCCATGGTATCAGTCTCCATAGTATCAGTCTCCGTAGTATCAGTCTCCATGGTATCAGTCTCCATGGTATCAGTCTCCATAGTATCAGTCTCCGTAGTATCAGTCTCCATAGTATCAGTCTCCGTGGTATCAGTCTCCGTGGTATCAGTCTCCGTAGTATCAGTCTCCGTAGTATCAGTCTCCGTGGTATCAGTCTCCGTAGTATCAGTCTCCGTAGTATCAGTCTCCGTAGTATCAGTCTCCGTGGATCAGTCTCCGTGGTATCAGTCTCCATGGTATCAGTCTCCATAGTATCAGTCTCCATGGATCAGTCTCCATAGTATCTGTCTCCATGGTATCAGTCTCCATGGTATCAGTCTCCATGGTATCAGTCTCCATGGTATCAGTCTCCATAGTATCTGTCTCCATGGTATCAGTCTCCGTAGTATCAGTCTCCGTAGTATCAGTCTCCGTGGTATCAGTCTCCGTAGTATCAGTCTCCGTGGTATCAGTCTCCGTAGTATCAGTCTCCGTAGTATCAGTCTCCGTAGTATCAGTCTCCATGGTATCAGTCTCCGTAGTATCAGTCTCCGTAGTATCAGTCTCCGTAGTATCAGTCTCCGTAGTATCAGTCTCCGTAGTATCAGTCTCCATGGTATCAGTCTCCGTAGTATCAGTCTCCGTAGTATCAGTCTCCATGGTATCAGTCTCCGTAGTATCAGTCTCCGTGGTATCAGTCTCCGTAGTATCAGTCTCCGTGGTATCTGTCTCCATGGTATCAGTCTCCATATTATCTGTCTCCATGATATCAGTTTCCATGGTATCTGTCTCCATGGTATCAGTCTCCATATTATCAGTCTCCATGATATCAGTTTCCATGGTATCAGTCTCCATGGTATCAGTCTCCGTGGTATCAGTCACCATAGTATCAGTCTCCATGGATCAGTCTCCGTGGTATCAGTCTCCATGGTATCAGTCTCCGTAGTATCAGTCTCCATAGTATCAGTCTCCATGGTATCTGTCTCCATAGTATCTGTCTCCATAGTATCAGTCTCCGTGGTATCAGTCTCCGTGGTATCAGTCTCCGTGGTATCAGTCTCCATGGTATCAGTCTCCGTAGTATCAGTCTCCATAGTATCAGTCTCCGTAGTATCAGTCTCCATGGTATCAGTCTCCATAGTATCAGTCTCCGTAGTATCAGTCTCCATGGTATCAGTCTCCATGGTATCAGTCTCCATAGTATCAGTCTCCGTAGTATCAGTCTCCATAGTATCAGTCTCCGTGGTATCAGTCTCCGTGGTATCAGTCTCCGTAGTATCAGTCTCCGTAGTATCAGTCTCCGTGGTATCAGTCTCCGTAGTATCAGTCTCCGTAGTATCAGTCTCCGTGGATCAGTCTCCGTGGTATCAGTCTCCATGGTATCAGTCTCCATAGTATCAGTCTCCATGGTATCAGTCTCCATAGTATCTGTCTCCATGGTATCAGTCTCCATGGTATCAGTCTCCATGGTATCAGTCTCCATGGTATCAGTCTCCATAGTATCTGTCTCCATGGTATCAGTCTCCGTAGTATCAGTCTCCGTAGTATCAGTCTCCGTGGTATCAGTCTCCGTTATATCAGTCTCCGTGGTATCAGTCTCCGTGGTATCAGTCTCCGTAGTATCAGTCTCCGTAGTATCAGTCTCCGTAGTATCAGTCTCCATGGTATCAGTCTCCGTAGTATCAGTCTCCGTAGTATCAGTCTCCGTAGTATCAGTCTCCGTAGTATCAGTCTCCATGGTATCAGTCTCCGTAGTATCAGTCTCCGTGGTATCAGTCTCCGTAGTATCAGTCTCCGTAGTATCAGTCTCCGTAGTATCAGTCTCCGTGGTATCAGTCTCCATAGTATCAGTCTCCATAGTATCAGTCTCTGTGGTATCAGTCTCCATAGTATCAGTCTCCATAGTATCAGTCTCCATGGTATCAGTCTCCATAGTATCAGTCTCCATGGTATCAGTCTCCATGGTATCAGTCTCCGTGGTATCAGTCTCCATAGTATCAGTCTCCATGGTATCAGTCTCCATGGTATCAGTCTCCATAGTATCAGTCTCCATGGTATCAGTCTCCAATAATAATAAATGAAATAATACTATAAAAGTAAATCGAGACTAAATAAACATTGTGACTATTTATTTATAGGGTACGCTGCAACAGTTTGTAGATGATTTATTTATTTATAGGGTACGCAGCAACAGTTTGTAGACGATTTATTTATTTATAGGGTACGCTGCAACAGTTTGTAAACGATTTATTTATTTATAGGGTACGCTGCAACAGTTTGTAGATGATTTATTTATTTATAGGGTACGCTGCAACAGTTTGTAGACGATTTATTTATTTATAGGGTACGCTGCAACAGTTTGTAGATGATTTATTTATTTATAGGGTACGCTGCAACAGTTTGTAGATGATTTATTTATTTATAGGGTACGCTGCAACAGTTTGTAGATGATTTATTTATTTATAGGGTACGCTGCAACAGTTTGTAGATGATTTATTTATTTATAGGGTACGCTGCAACAGTTTGTAGATGATTTATTCGAGAGAATATTCAGTACCTGTCACCGGGGAACGTCGTTGCCGTTGGCCATTAAATACATGTTTGACTTCCTCGACGACCAGGCATTGTTGCATAATGTTCAGGACCAGGATGTTGTACATACGTGGAAATCGAACAGGTACGCTACTTTCCACCATAACATAGTTTCACAAAACACTTTAAATTGTTTTTGATGTTGAATTCAAAATGTGATCAATTTAGTTGTTAGTTTTTATTATTCATCAGTAGTATCTCTTCATAGCTTTGTGGAGACTCTGTGTCATGACGCTGTTCTCCTCATGATCCAGAGGTTGTGAACCGCTCTAGGGACCATGGTTGTGGTGTATTGAGGTAATACACTCGAATCCACATTGCCTCTTCTCTCTCTCTACTATGGATTTCATCAGGAATGAGGTCTCGATGGTGATGAAACTAATGTTGTGAAAACCAGTTTCGCAATCGAGCTAAATTATATTTCCATGAAACTGATAGCGTCGGTGGTTTCAACTTCAAAGCACATGAGTGTAGGCATAAACTCGTATAGTAATTTCAGATTGAATAGGAAGTAGCATGTTGCGTTGTGCCAGTCTTCCATTAAGCGGAAGAGTTTAATCGTATCTGACGTCTGAGAGTAAATGGTTAGAATTCCCCACCTCTGTCTAGTTTAGTTTAAACATAGTTTATTTCAAACCATAAATCATATAAAAATATACAGTTTACACAAATTTAGATACATGAATGAAAAGGGATTAGAACCGAAAGCTATTATAGCTTATAGAGGTCCTCTCCTATAGCAACTTAGTACTTAATGCAATTGCGATATGACAGTGTTGTACTATTTTCTAAACTATTAGCGAGGCACACACAGGCTGCAATTTACATCTGTTTTACATCATGCAAAATATCACATTATGCTCTCACGTTTGCACACAGCCGCTCGAGCGAGTATTTTCAGATTGAATCGGAACGTACAAATTTATGTTTTTTTGTTTTCAGTCTTCCGTTACGTTTCTGGGTAAATGTGATAAAGAATCCTAACTTTGTGTTTGATATTTACAAGTCGAACATCGTGGATTCGTGCTTGTCTGTTGTTGCTCAAAACTTCATGGACTCATGCTCAATGAGCGAGCAGAAACTCGGAAAGGACTCTCCGTCCAGTAAACTATTGTACGCCAAAGATATACCCACATACAAGAAGTGGGTGGAAAGGTTTGTGCTTGTTTCAGATCATTCGATATATAATATAAGTTATGCTGGATATATAATATATGTTATGCTGGATATATAATATAAGTTATGCTGGATATATAATATAAGTAGGGAGGGCAACGAATGGTGATTTTGGTATTCGAATATTCGGATGATCTTCCGAACGAATATTCGCTAATTTCTTGAACTTTCGATTTCCACTTTACTTTCGTCGCTGCGAGGTAACACCGTTCACGGTGGCATGGTAGAATTCATGTGTGTGACAGCTTTCAGCATTACCAACAAGACCAATAAATTACAAATCGAAAGTTAAATAGAAGTTTTATATGCTCAATTATTGCACTCAATATTGAGCAGATACCTGCGTGTTTACAAACTGCAATTGATGTCGCGTAACGTCTTTTGAAGCTTGCCTACAGTAATAGGTTTAACACACTTTAATTACATGCACATGTGTTGACAACAAGCGTTCCGACAAGGGACCGTCGTGTTTTAGTGTGAATCATTAAACCCTTTGTATGTTTTTATGTGCTACAATTAGTATCTGTAAAACAAATGCTTCTCAGTTTGTGTCCGTCAAATAGACTGCATTAATGCACCTGTAAGTATGAGCAACTTGTCATCACCTGCCTTTGTTATTTGGACCCAACTCGCGATAACTTTTCGCACCTTCGGGCATGCATTGGGTCATTCTTTTCTGTTTGAATCTTAATTGATTGAAATTTAAACAAACAGTTATATGATTTAACTGCAATTTATTACAAACAAATTGGAATTTTATTTTTTTATTATTCGAATACGATTTTAACATTCGAATATTCGGGCGTTCGAACGAATATTCGAATATTCGAACATTCGTTGCCATCCAGTTATGCTGGATATATAATATAAGTTATGCTGGATATATAATTGGATTGAACTCGCCATCGCCGAACCAATTGGGCGAGCTAACCATCTTTAATGTTGCATTGTTACAACATCGAGTGACTTACCTCCTTTAATGTTGTAATGTTACAGCATCGAGTGACTTACCTCCTTCCGTTACATTGCGTTATTATCTCCCTGGTTTAGACTATTTGATATGTCTTCCGTTACATTGCGTTATTATCTCCCTTGTATAGACTATTTGATATATCTTCCGTTACATTGCGTTATTATCTCCCTGGTTTAGACTATTTGATATGTCTTCCGTTACATTGCGTTATTATCTCCCTTGTTTAGACTATTTGATATATCTTCCGTTACATTGCGTTATTATCTCCCTTGTTTAGACTATTTCATATATCTTCCGTTACATTGCGTTATTATCTCCCTTGTTTAGACTATTTCATATATCTTCCGTTACATTGCGTTATTATCTCCCTTGTTTAGACTATTTGATATATCTTCCGTTACTTTGCGTTATTATCTCCCTTGTTTAGACTATTTGATATATCTTCCGTTACATTGCGTTATTATCTCCCTTGTTTAGACTATTTGATATATCTTCCGTTACTTTGCGTTATTATCTCCCTTGTATAGACTATTTGATATATCTTCCGTTCCATTGCGTTATTATCTCCCTGGTTTAGACTATTTGATATATCTTCCGTTCCATTGCGTTATTATCTCCCTTGTATAGACTATTTGATATATCTTCCGTTACATTGCGTTATTATCTCCCTTGTTTAGACTATTTGATATGTCTTCCGTTACATTGCGTTATTATCTCCCTGGTTTAGACTATTTGATATGTCTTCCGTTACATTGCGTTATTATCTCCCTTGTTTAGACTATTTGATATGTCTTCCGTTACATTGCGTTATTATCTCCCTGGTTTAGACTATTTGATATGTCTTCCGTTACATTGCGTTATTATCTCCCTTGTTTAGACTATTTGATATGTCTTCCGTTACATTGCGTTATTATCTCCCTGGTTTAGACTATTTGATATGTCTTCCGTTCCATTGCGTTATTATCTCCCTGGTTTAGACTATTTGATATATCTTCCGTTACATTGCGTTATTATCTCCCTTGTATAGACTATTTGATATATCTTCCGTTCCATTGCGTTATTATCTCCCTGGTTTAGACTATTTGATATATCTTCCGTTACATTGCGTTATTATCTCCCTGGTTTAGACTATTTGATATATCTTCCGTTCCATTGCGTTATTATCTCCCTGGTTTAGACTATTTGATATATCTTCCGTTCCATTGCGTTATTATCTCCCTGGTTTAGACTATTTGATATATCTTCCGTTACATTGCGTTATTATCTCCCTTGTATAGACTATTTGATATATCTTCCGTTCCATTGCGTTATTATCTCCCTGGTTTAGACTATTTGATATATCTTCCGTTACATTGCGTTATTATCTCCCTGGTTTAGACTATTTCATATATCTTCCGTTACATTGCGTTATTATCTCCCTGGTTTAGACTATTTGATATATATTCCGTTCCATTGCGTTATTATCTCCCTGGTTTAGACTACTGTATGTTTTTCTCGTTACAGGTATTATCAGGACATCAAAATGATGCCGGCCATCAGTGACCAGGATATGACAGCCATGATGACCGATGAATCTAGGGTAAGTGTCGCTGGCGAGAACTCTCTGCCTGGTATATGTAGCAATATGGAGTAAAATTACACAGTTTAGAACATGTCAGAATAGTATTGGTGTAACAGTGAAATGAAGTCTATTTTCTACATGGTATATGTAGTAATATGGAGTGTAAATTACACGAAACATTTTAGAACATGTCAGAATAGTATTGGTGTAACAGTGAAATGAAGTCTATTCCGAGGAGAGTATCACGTGTAGAGCGGGAGCCTCGTAGATAGGGATCGACCCAATCACTGGACTGGCTACACTTCTTGGAAGTAGATTTTAGTTTGATGTGTTCCATTTCCTGATGTATCTATAGCAATATGTATTTTAATTCTTAACCTTTTTTTTATGTACTTTTCTTAATATCTTTGATAAATATTTTACATCGTTTTATTTTATTTTTTTTGTTTTTATTCCTACCAAAATGTATGTTGTAAAAATGTCTTACTATGCTAAATTAATGCTAAGCACTTTTGAACGTATAATTTCTGTATGAAAAGAGTGCTATACAAATCTGATATAATATTAATAATAATAATAATAGTAATAATAGTAATAATAGTAATAATAAAGTAATAGTATATGTTTGAATCCCCTTTGAAAGTGTGTAGAATTATTTCATGTGAGGTTTTCCTGTCCGTGCCTGCAATACTGCTCGGAGGGGCGCATCCTGTATCCTCGTCCACCGATACTAGCTGGAGAGTCGCCGTCGGACCTGAGCTGTCGGTGCGACTGTAAAACCCCAAATCATTTAAAATGTTTTATCAAAAATATGTGGTGGTCTGATTAGTGCGGTAGTATGCTCTCATCTCACCAATGCAACCTGGGTTCAATCCTCAGAGCAGGAATAATGTGAGATGGTGCTGTTGTTGCCAGATTGGACCTGTAGGTTTACTCTGGGTGCTACAGTTTCACGCCACACGAATGACCACATATACACTTTCATCCACTCCAACGAGAGTGATTAATACAATGTTTCGCAATCGTTGTTAAATAGTTTATGCTTAAAATGATGTAGAATAAGCAGTAACTGGGTAACCATGGAGACTTTATTCTTTTTTTCAGACTCACCAGGATGAGTTCAACATGAATGCAGCGTTATATGAACTGTATAAATACGTGCAACATTATAACGATGATCTCAAAGTGGCTCTAGAGGAAGACGAGTTCGCTCGCAAAAATAGACTCAATTATAAACTAGAACAAGTACATGTAGCAATGAATGGCGAAGCGTATTGCTGACCGTACGATTGGTTTAGAGGACGACGAGTTAGCTCGCAAATATAGACTCAATTATGCACTAGAGGAAGTGTAGGTCGCAATGAATAGCGAAGCGTGCTGATTGGCTCTGAAAGACGATGAGTTTACTCGCAAAAACAGACTGAATTTTACACTAGAGGAAGTGTATGTTGCGATGAATGGTGAAGCGTACGTCCGACCATCGGATAACAGCGGGAAGTTGATTATCCATAAAGTGCAAATATCATTTATTGACTTCATTTTAATTGTAGAATACCGGAAAACGCAGTTTGTATGTCGGTGAAAATACAATGTATAGTGATGACCAGTGCGTATTCTTTCTCATTAGCAAATCATGCAAAATACCATTGATCAGATTCATTTTAATCGTAGAGAACTAGGGGAGGGGGGAAAGAGGAGTATGTCGGCGAAAATATCTGGAAAATGAATGGTTTAATTGTAACATGCACGAAGACAGGCGGTACATATCTCTGGAGAAATCAACGTTTTAATTATAGCATGCAGGAAGACCACTGGTTCAAAATATATACTGGAGTAGTCTGCCTCCGTGGTCGAGTGGTTTCTTACGGAGGTTGGTGCACCCAAGTACTGGTTAACCGCTGGAGCCTGCCAAGGAAAGGTGATGTTAGGTATAACCCAAAATGGTGCTGATGCAGGCGTAAAACCCGAACTAACAAACAAATCTCTAGAACTAACAAACAAATCTACTGGAGTAATCAACCAAAACGTTGGTCATAGCATATCGGAAGATGGCCAAACACATATATGGAAAACCAATACACATTAGTTTCATGCGCAAATAGTGCAAATTCCATTGGAGGATTCGTGTTGGTGTAAAGATCATTTTCAGTACATTCTCATCGTTGGAGACTGGATGAGTTTTCCGATGAAACGAATGCATTCACTACATATGCTGCCAGGTCACGTATATTTGCAGTGACATACAAACAGATTGAACGAGAGTGTTTATTGCACGTGTAGCATTTTATTGTTTAAAATTGTTGCGAAAAGTACGTAGTTAATTACCATTTAAGGATGAGGAAGATGGGGACGGTGGAACGTTTATTGATGAGTTAACAGAAATAGCGGGCGTACAGCACACATCCACGCGTAACGTTATTGTGCACAGAACTGTAGAAACACAATATCCAACCATAGCGCTCATTCTAAAGTGACTTAAACATCAAAAACATACCCCACCCGCACTCTTGGGACACGGCTTTTTTTGTCATAGCAAATATTAACAATGTAATGTCCTGTTGTCGTTGCTATGTACGAAATATTAACAATGTAATGTCCTGTTGTCGTTGCTATGTACGAAATCAAGCTGGAATAGCTAACTGCTGATTTGGTGTCATGTCAAGGTCATATCATAGACGTCTTTGTTTTACATGTTTTCAGTTTCATTATATTTTCCTATGTTGAACATAGTATTTATCATTGCTATGCCAGCTCATACCATGTGTTCATTAACATGTTCTGTGTACTTGTACATTTCTCTGTGTGTCTTGGGTTTGGGGGAAATTGCAAAAGACGAATTATTGTCCAAAGTGCTTTGTTGTTTGAGGAATACGCGCATGTAGTAGTGAATAGTTCGATAATAATGTCATTTAATCATAGTAATCAAAAATACAATTAGTCCATTCTAAGAAGTCTGGTCTAGAAATACGTTTAGTCTGTTCTAGAAATACGTTTAGTCTGCTCTAGAAATATGTTATGTCCGTTCTAAGAATACATTAAAATTTAGTCTGTTCTAAAAATTAATTTAGTATTTTCTAGAAATACGTTTAGTCTGCTCTAGAAATATGTTATGTCCGTTCTAAGAATACATTTAGTCTGTTCTAAAATTAATGTTTAGTATTTTCTAGAAATACGTTTAGTCTGTTCTAGGAATACATTTAGTCTGTTCTAAAATTACATTTAGTCTGTTCTAAAAATACATTTAGTCTGTTCTAAAAATACATTTAGTCCGTTCTAAAAATACATTTAGTCTGTTCTAAAAATACATTTATTCTATTCTAAAAATACATTTAGTCCATTCTAAAAATACATTTAGTCCTAAGAATGCATTTAGTTATTTCTATGAATACATTTAGTCTAATCTAAGTTAAGTGCTAGCTTCTCATTCAAATTTTGTCCAAATTGGTCGAGGGAGGAGGGTTGTGTGCATATTATTAGCATTTTATATTATATTTTGAAAAATATTAATTTTAACAAACTGTACAAGGAGTGGGCGGGAGAGAATGATTGTCTAGCACGTAACTTGTGTACATTTCTGTTCGGACCAATGTACTGACCACATTTAGGTTGCAATAGAAGTTATTGTAATAGAACATTGTGTGAAATATGTTAACCCATAACCTGCCAATCACAACTAAAGTCGCTTTTGCAAACAGCATAGAGCCAGAATGTGCCGTCTGATCAGGCTCTATGCTGTTTGCTATTCAGATAGTGGAGCTAAAATACTTGTCTGAATAGCAAACAACATAGATGCTGATCTGGCTCTATGCTGTTTGTTATTCAGATAGTGGAGCTAAAATACTTGTCTGAATAGCAAACAACATAGATGCTGATCTGGATCTATGTTGTTTGCACATATTCGGCAGGCTACGGGTTAATTACATGCATGCAAGCAATAGTGGCATGGGAGCAATCTACATACAATGCCTTCTATAAGCGTTATTCTGGCCATTTTTCTCCACTTGTATCGAGTCAAACAGATGCTTGTTTCCATGACGACGGTGTTGCTAATTCTTTCTCCGGTAACGGAACATCATCATAATTATGAAATTAACGACCTTCAATTACATGTTACAGATTCGCGCATGAGGATACCTATTTATTTGTGCGCAGACGCGTATGATCTACAGCGTAGTATTTTGTGAGATTTTTATTTGATCGCTGCTTGCACGCCATTGGAGCATAGTGGAGACTTGTTTGTATGTGTGCGAGGCATTGCAAGCTGTCGCAGTGCCGTATGCATGTTGGCTATCTATTATTTGTACATATTACTGCAGTGTCTTTCAATTCTGTAGATTAGCCGCTATATAGCCAATTTATTTTTAGCTAGACTGTTCAGAAATATTATTACGTTAAGCTATTGTATCTGACCGTATGAAGCGCAACTTGGTGGCCGGGTGGATACAGACTTGGGCTTCAAATCACTTGCCCCTCACCACGGTAGGTTCGTGCAGGTGGCCGGGTGGATACAGACTTGGGCTTCAAATCACTTGCCCCTCACCGCGGTAGGTTCGTGCAGGTGGCCGGGTGGATACAGACTTGGGCTTCAAATCACTTGCCCCTCACCGCGGTAGGTTCGAATCCCACTGGGGATGTCGAATTATTTCATGTGAGTGAGGAAGTTATACAGCTTGCTTGCTGTAGGTAGGTGGGTGGTTGTACCTGGGTGCCCGTCCGTGCCTGCAATTCTGCATGGAGGGGCACCCAGGGTCCTCCTCCACCAATAATAGCTGGAGAGTCATGACGTAAGCGGTTGGTTCGACATTAAACCACAAAATGAAACGAACAATGAAGCGTAGCTTGACATCATAACTGTGCCCAAGCTGTGCTGATGGGCCATAACCCATACACTCACTCGTTTATACAATGTTTGTGTTTGTTGGATATTCATCGCAAGTTATCCTACCCGCTCATTTAAATCACCTGCTACACCTATATATTCTAGGTGTGTGTGGGGCTGCTCTATCCTGCTACACAGGACATTGATTGAATGGTCATTAGCCAAGGACATTGATTGAATCGTCGTTTGCCAAGAACATTGAATGGTCATTAGTCAAAGGTCTTTGAATGGTCGAGCATGGTTTTCCTTGCAAACTACTTGCAATTTGTTTTTATCACAAGCATTTTATTATTTGCAATGTCATAGTTTCTCCCATTTATGTCAGTTTTTTATTATTTGCAATGTCATAGTTTCTCCCATTTATGTCAGTTTTTAGTGTTCGTTGTATATACATGTATGTGCAGCTTCTGCATGAGTCCAAAGAATGTAATTTTACTTTGATGTGTGTTTATATCTACTAAACTGTATACTCGTCAATAACAGCCACATAGCTGCTTAGCAACAGTCAAGTAGCTGCTTAGCAACAGTCACGTAGCTGCTTAGCAACAGTCACATAGCTGATTAGCAACAGTCACGTAGCTGCTTAGCAACAGTCACGTAGCTGCTTAGCAACAGTCGCGTAGCTGCTTAGCAACTGTCACGTAGCTGCTTAGCAACAGTCGCGTAGCTGCTTAACAACAGTCACATAGCTGCTTAGCAACAGTCGCGTAGCTGCTTAGCAACAGTCACGTAGCTGCTTAGCAGCAGTCGCGTAGCTGCTTTGCAACTGTCGCGTAGCTGCTTAGCAACTGTCACGTAGCTGCTTAGCAACAGTCACATAGCTGCTTAGCAATAGCAACAGTCGCGTAGCTGCTTAGCAATAGCAACAGTCACGTAGCTGCTTAGCAATAGCAACAGTCACGTAGCTGCTTAGCAATAGCAACAGTCACGTAGCTGCTTAACAATAGCAACAGTCACGTAGCTGCTTAGCAACAGTCACGTAGCTGCTTAGCAACTGTCACGTAGCTGCTTAGCAACAGTCACGTAGCTGCTTAGCAACAGTCACGTAGCTGCTTAGCAACTGTCACGTAGCTGCTTAGCAACAGTCACGTAGCTGCTTGTTTGCCCGTGCGGGCCTAAATCCATCTCTAAAACAAAAGATACAATAAAAAGTAATGGGTAGTGGATGGAGGATAGGCTGTATGGGTGAGGTGTCTAATTTTCACACCAGATTTCAAAGGAAAATGAAAATACGAAATTTTAAAACTCTGATAGATCCACTACAAAATGTGCGAAGTAGTATACAATAAAGTAAATAGCATACTGCCAGACGGACCTGCTGTGCTCGCTTGCTGTCGCTTACTCCTAAATATCCCAACTCCGCGCCTGAACTGAATATCCCAGCTACGCACCTGTACAATATATCCAGCAGGATGTTGCACACAATGTCTCATCTCAAATTGCAGCATGTGTCACTTGTTTTGGTTTCACATCTCATGTGCTTAGCTTGTGTGTTTATTTTGTATGTTTACGTCTATGTAGGTGAGATGTGAAACCAAAATGTTTAGTCCTGTTTGGCGTTAGTGGGCTCTAAAAAGCAACCAGACAACAACTGAGTTTGGGTCTACTTTATTGGGTCTACTTTTCTATAAGTATTAATCCTTTGCACGCTAACAGTCGAATATGTCATGCATGGGGCCTCCTTGACCCAGGTGTTACGCTTGTCGACTTCAAATCACGTGCCCCTCACCGCTGTAGGTTCAAATCTCACTGGAGGTGTTGAATTCTTTCAAGTGAGGAAGCTATGCAGCTGGCTTGCAGTAGGTCAGTGGTTGTACCCATGTGCGCACCTGTGCCTGAAATACTGCTCAGAGGGGCATCCGGGGTCTTCCTCCACCAATAATAGCTGGGAGAGCCGCTATATGACTTAAGCTGTTAGTGGTTAAACAAATACGGCATGCAATGTCGTGACCTACGGTATTTCCAGATTTTTCACTAACAAGTACCATTCACACATTAATGAATTGTCGTCTGCTATTATTATATGAACTATTTATAGCATCTTTTTTTTACCCAGCATGCAAAGAGTCGATCCCTGACCATGTTATCATCAGTCTAGAAAACATTGTTGCCTTATTATTACTGTACCATGCAAAAAGTAGCGTTCCGAACATTTTATAAACGTAATTTATTGTAAGATAGGAATTTTCGCCAAAGACGTAGGTATGTATAATTACATTTCTTAATAAAGCTAGTAAAATATCTTGTTTATTGCAAGAACTTGCTTGCGTACATTCTGTTTATTGCAAGAACTTGCTTGCGTACATTCTGTTTATTGCAAGAACTTGCTTGCGTACATTCTGTTTATTGCAAGAACTTGCTTGCGTACATTCTGTTTATGGCAAGAACTTGCTTGCATACATTCTGTTTATTGCAAGAACTTGCTTGTGTACATTCTGTTTATGGCAAGAACTTGCTTGCATACATTCTGTTTATTGCAAGAACTTGCTTGTGTACATTCTGTTTATGGCAAGAACTTGCTTGCATACATTGTTTATGGCAAGAACTTGTTTGCATATATTCATTAACAATGTTAAGTTACAGTGTCGTATATATGTTTCATACTTTAGCGAGACAGATGTGAATGTTTCTATGTTTTTCTCTTGCCAATACAGTATTGTTATATAATTACGAAAGGTTTTACACAAAATATGTTTTTTAATCCTGGGAATCGTGCATCAACGCAAAATACTAGAATTGTGATTGGACCGTGTATTTCCCACACACCTACTGGCCAAGACACATGTTCCAGCTAGTTCCGACCGTTATCCCTAACTCAACATGACAGTTGTCTTTAACTCAATGTGACAGTTGTCTTTAACTCCATGTGACAGATGTCTTTAACTCAATGTGACAGTTGTCTTTAACTCCATGTGACAGTTGTCTTTAACTCCATGTGACAGATGTCTTTAACTCAATGTGACAGTTGTCTTTAACTCCATGTGACAGATGTCTTTAACTCCATGTGACAGTTGTCTTTAACTCCATGTGACAGATGTCTTTAACTCCATGTGACAGATGTCTTTAACTCCATGTGACAGATGTCTTTAACTCCATGTGACAGTTGTCTTTAATTCTACATGACAGTTGTCTTTAACTCAAGTGACAGTTGTCTTTAACTCCATGTGACAGGTGGCTTTAACTCCATGTGACAGTTGTCTTTAATTCTACGTGACAGAATCGAGAACACATTGTCTATTTACAACATTTATACCATTTTCGCTCGACAACTGGTCTAAATCATAGAATTGGTTGGATGACGAAACTTGTCTGTGTCTGATAAGACGTTGTCATAGTAACACGGCCGTATTAAAGTGGTCATAGTAACACGGCCGTATTAAAGTGGTCATAAATACATAATACACATGTAGACTAGAGTGTATGTTTCCAGTGAAAACTTAGTGTACACCCATTTGCGACTACCTATTCAATGAAACAATGATTGGTCGCGCAGGATGAAAGTTTAAATGTTCCCATCAGATTTAATGATTAACCAAGTTTTCAATAAAACATGTGCCCTGGCCAGAAGGAGTGTGAGGAAAAGTCTACTTCATATGCACTTGTGTGGGACAGGGATATTCCACCCGAGTGGTCAGAACATGTCTACAGAAGCTTGGCAGTGCCTCGTTACTGACGACATACTCTGTTATGCTTTCCGATAAATCTCAGTGAAAGCTAATCCCATCTTTCACTCTTATGACTGAGTGAAAGATTGCATTTTTCTTCTCATTTTTTTCCCGGAACTACTTTTTTTCCCCGGAACTACTTTTTTGTACTTTCAATAGAAGTAGTAGACATATAGTCGCCCTTTGATGCAGTCACTGATTACTTCCCTTTGCTATATAATAAGTATATATCTATTTATATCTCCTTCATATTTCGGTGACACTTGATGAAATAAATTAATGTCTTATACTAATAAAAAAAGACTTGTCTTCAGTTGAATTTAGATGCTGAAATAATTCTTTTGATACAAATTAAATTAAAAAAGTTTGAACTTAAGTCTTGTACATTAGGCAACTTTTGTTTGGCTTCTGCTATATATATACTGCTGTTGCATTTTATGGAACTTTGAATTACTTTATTCTGATCTGGTTGCCTAGTGGTTACGGCGTCAGCCTACATAGCGGGAGGTCGAAGGTTCAAACCTCGTCAGGGGTTCATTCTGATATGGCCGGTTGGTGAGCCGCCAGCTAGTTATATAATGGTTACCGATTGTCTATCAGCCTGGTGCCTGGCATACATGTATAGGATTCGGGAAGTACTGATGTTCATAAAAAAAGGTGTCTCATAAGTCAGAAATGTCTGGCCCTTTCATTAGGGGTAACACTATAATAAACAAACACTTTACTTTATACAATATATTGTAGATGAATTACATCTATATTTCCACACAGCCATTTTGTTTCTGTAAAGGATAAACACCGTTCGATATTGTCCTGTAGCCTTTGAACAGTCGCCGGTATAGTTTCTATCTACATAAAATTTATATATCTTTAAATACCTGTACCTAATCCATTTATAAAAAGCTGCATTGAATTCTTGTAATGGCAAATTGAGTCGTAAACGGGTCAAGTATCTGGAACCGAGTGAGATTTTTACATTTTTTTGCAAGTCAAAAGTTTTGACCCTCATTAACTTTAGCGACAATGTAGGACAATTTATGCAAATGACCATAGGCCTTTGCATTATATCTCACAATATGTTTATATACGCTTATACCCCTGATCTATGCAACATGAATCACCATGATGATCGAGTGATGATCGAGTGATGATCGAGTGATGATCGAGTGATGATCGAACGATGATCGAACGATAATCGAGTGATGATCGAGCGATGATCGAGTGATGATCGAACGATGATCGAGTGATGATCGAACGATGATCGAGTGATGATCATGAGCAGTATAGAGCTCTAGATAGTTCCAAAAAGAAACAAAATGTACGGTTGGACAGAGCTAGGCAGGATGACAAAAAATTATCTAAAAAAATACTGAAAATGATATGCGGTTTTGTGTAAATAAGGTGCTTAAAATATAATGTATCACAAATGTGAAAGAAATATTGTTAAATAAATATCTATAAATTTGTAAATGATTTTAGAAGATTTGTATGCGAGTTGTGTACACAATATTGGTTTTATATTACCTTTTTTTGCATATGTTTAATTTGTTATGCAATCTTGAATTATTTAGAAGGAAATAATATTCTGGAATTTATACTAACAATAAATTGTAAGGAAACCAAGATCTTGTTTGCTGTTGAAATTTTGACCATGTTAGAAATGTAGGACGTTGAAGATTTGATGGTCAAACTGTGATTAATGCATCCGCGACCGAGGTGTCTCGCGTGCCGGTGTTAGAACTCGAGGTTCAACGCTATTGCCAGGGTCTGGGCCTATCAGGGACAAGTGGTAACTGGTGATATGTGAGCAAGTTTTCAGTTGCTTATGGTGGTTGGAGAGTTGAGTACTGGTTGTTACCCTACAAATGCTAGTGGTATACACAGCTTCGTTGCATGATCAAAGGGCAATAACTCTGGATACAAGCTTTGTTCTGTAGCATGATCAAAGGGCAATAACTCTAGATACAAGATTTGTTGTGTAGCATGATCAAAGGGCAATAACTCTGGATACAAGCTTTGTTCTGTAGCATGATCAAAGGGCAATAACTCTGGATACAAGCTTTGTTCTGTAGCATGATCAAAGGGCAATAACTCTGGATACAAGCTTCATTCTGTAGCATGATCAAAGGGCAATAACTCTGGACATAAGCTTCATTCTGTAGCATTGTCAAAGGGCAATAACTCGACATAAGCTTCATTCTGTAGCATTGTCAAAGGGCAATAACTCGACATAAGCTTCATTCTGTAGCATTGTCAAAGGGCAATAACTCGACATAAGCTTCATTCTGTAGCATTGTCAAAGGGCAATAACTCGACATAAGCTTCATTCTGTAGCATTGTCAAAGGGCAATAACTCGACATAAGCTTCATTCTGTAGCATTGTCAAAGGGCAATAACTCGACATAAGCTTCATTCTGTAGCATTGTCAAAGGGCAATAACTCGACATAAGCTTCATTCTGTAGCATTGTCAAAGGGCAATAACTCGACATAAGCTTCATTCTGTAGCATTGTCAAAGGGCAATAACTCGACATAAGCTTCATTCTGTAGCATTGTCAAAGGGCAATAACTCGACATAAGCTTCATTCTGTAGCATTGTCAAAGGGCAATAACTCTGGACATAAGCTTCATTCTGTAGCTTTGTCAAAGGGCAATAACTCTGGACATAAGCTTCATTCTGTAGCATTGTCAAAGGGCAATAACTCTGGACATAAGCTCCATTCTGTAGCATTGTCAAAGGGCAATAACTCTGGACATTAGCTTCATTCTGTAGCATTGTCAAAGGGCAATAACTCTGGCTGCAATAACTCCGGTTACAGACATCATTCTGTAACATGTTCAAAGGGCAATAACCATGGAAATGAACATGCATAGTTTACTTTAGAAATCAATAGGAGGTAACATTGCGCTGATTTCCCTGACCAAGTTATCCCAAAATCGAATCACTTTCTCCTTATATATTCATAACATTTCATCAGAGTCCATCAACAACGTTTTCATCCTGTCCACACACGCACACACGGACGCACCAATGGACACCTCTCACTCATACACTGTGACAGTGACTTGCGTGTGTGCGTGAGGGCGTGCGAGTGCGGGTGTGAGAGCGTTTGGTCGTGTGCAATGGTGTGGGTGAGGGCGTGCGTACGAGTGAGGAAGGGCGTCTGGGTGAGAGGTTGATAGCGAGGTTGTGAGTGAGTATGGTGGGTGTGCGATGGTGTGGGTGAGGGTGTGCGAGCGAGGAAGGGCGTGCGAGTGAGGAATGGCATATGGGTTGAGGGTGAGGTTATGAGTGAATATGGTGGGTGTGCGATGGTGTGGGTGAGGGTGTGCGAGCGAGGAAGGGCGTGCGATTGAGGAATGGCATATGGGTTGAGGGTGAGGTTATGAGTGAATATGAATATGAGTGAGAAGATGTAAGTGGCGGCTTGTGGGGTCGTGTGAGGTGCACGCATGATTAGGGTGTTGAATTCATTCTTTCATATGATGAAGCTATCCGCCTATAACTTTCGGTGGTTCTACGCGGCAACTGCCTGCCAGTGCCTGACGCACTATTTGGAGTGACACATGGGATCTTCATCCACAATAACAGCTAAAGAGTAGACATATATATGACGGTTTTAAACCCAATATGAAGGTTTTACATCCAGACATTTTAACAGTAAAGGGGAGAAAACGTGAATATACAGTTCTGTCTAGGACAGAGTAGTCTCTCTTTGATTCGTGGGTTTTGAAATGTGCGATTAGTTTAATTAAACATACTTGTATAGTATGGCAGTACAATAAACACGTTACAAAAAATAAACACGGTCAAATAAATCCGTAAATAATGATTCAATTGCAGACAGAGACAAACACATGTATCTAGAAGCATTTACACGATGATTTACACCACAGGGATTCGGCACGTTTGGGGGTACTAGTATATATATTTAAGTACAGGGATTCTACTCTGTGGGATGTCAGATTTCGCATCGATCAGTAAAATGGCCCTATCTGAAACAATTGTGTACACATCTGTCCAAATATAACGCCTATCCCGAGTCTTTATATTGTTCTTCAAATAAAACACAACTTTAAGCTGCATGCATGTATACTTTGCAAACAATTGCCACAGACATTGGCCATAGCAGGTCACATTTCCATACTAGGACACGGGCTCAGGCCGTGTCTCATTTACATGAACAAGTTGGCACTTTCTTACGGAGGTTGGTGCACCCAAGTACTGGTTAACCGCTGGAGCCGGCCCAGGAAAGGTGTTGTTAGGTAAACTGCCCGCCGGCTATATAGCCCAAAATGGTGCTGATGCAGGCGTAAAACCCGAAATATAACATAACATAACGTATTGAGAGTTTCTGATAATATCGTCTGCACGAAGAAAGAAAGTGAATAATCGACAGACTGGAACCCAAGCTACATTTCACCGACAAGCGTGTTAATGTTAGTGAAGTAACATATGGGAGAGCAGACTATATACAGAATGATAATAAAAGGGTATACGTTCTATGGTAAGATATATTCAACCTGGTTGACCGCAATACTGACTACTACTGTGGAAGTCGTGATAGAGCAGTTCGCTTCAGGTGCGAAAGGTCCGGAGTTCGAGCCCCGCTGGAGCCGTTACGATTGTGCCCTTAGGCAAGGCATTTAAATTCCACGTTGCCTCTTCTCTCTCCCTCATGGCGATGGATTCCATCAGGAATGAGGTCTCGAGAGTGATTAATATAAGTTGAAAGAACTTGTTTCGCAATCGAGCTAAACTAAATTTGTATACACTAATACTGAACTCGGGGAGGAATAGTACCACTGTAGAAGGGGGGGGGGGCGATGGGGTTCCTGTGAACTATGCATGTGTCTGGAGTAAAAGCGTAAAGCGAATATATTCCATCGCCTATCACAATACAGTCTACATCCATTATGTCAAAGTCGGTTATGTCGAATTATCTGGTTATTTCGAAGTAGGATCAAAGTCCCGTTTCATACACTATCATTTTACATATAACTGGCTCCGTTTATATCGAATTTCGTTTAGTCAAACTTCGGTTGTGTCGAAGTATTTTGTCCGGTCCGACGGAATTAGACATACCGGATGCAAGCTGTATATCTCGTTGATTCCGGGCGGTGACGAGATTTCTTGTCTTCAACTCTTCAGCTCCCAGCTCCATTCTCAATCATTCGAATTGAATACGATTAACAGTGTATCTGAGTTATCTTAGTACGATTGCTACAGACAAGTACCAACCTAGGACACCAATGAGAGACATTACTGGTTTTTTCTATTACCTCCCTTGATGAATAAAGTCAGATTTATCCCGAAATGTATATTTGTCCTTTTAGTTGGAATCCTTTGTTTTACTGTTGTCGTATAACCAGATGAACATTGCGTTAGGATAAATCTAATTTTATCAAAATCATGTTAATTAATTGAACCAATTTTTACAATAAGGTATCCATTGGATATACTAAAGGATATATGTCGAGATTTAATAATTTCATAATTATAAGACAAGAATACAGATAACATGGAAAACATGTGGTGCAAAGGAAACAACGATAAAAACAGAGGAAACCAATTAAGAGGACCAATCTACTTTTAGGAGTATTCAGGTGCAGTAACTGACTAATGTTTCTCATTCACATATATATATGTATAACTTAACCTGGTACCTTATGTGGAGCCTTGTTTTCTAGAAACCCCTGTGCACGTAAATTGCATGTCTCTCTTCCAACGATATACAAATTAGATTAGTGTTCCATTAGCTTCATACACACAGACTATATGAATTATATATGATGTTAATATATATTGTTATACCGCGATAAGTAAAATGCGAATGCGAGTCACGTATAGTTAAGAGATTATGGCTTCTACGGTGTACTAGATGCTCGTTTATTATGGTATATCTGTGTTACATAAAATACCCCCTCTGTTCTAGGGCTTCATTAATTAAAGCGACATTACATTGCAAAAGCAAATATAATGCATTTTTCGCGTATAAATGCATAGCTACCACACATTCTTCTGAATCATTCGAACACTAACATTGAATGAATAAACAATGTTTTGTTGTATACAAACTTTCAAACGTGAAAGTAGGATTTCATATAACGGTCATCCGCGCTCCTGAATTGACATTTGTTTGTCATTTGGAATCAATACTAAACATGCGATACTTTCGTTTACAGATACTTTAACTAGGATTAGTCTACAAATAAATATGCATAGGCACACGTGTGAGATATCACATAAATATGTACCATACCTCGTGTTATTCAGGATAAACGCGTTGTATTACGAATGAATGTCGACTATATTTAAATTATTTTGTTATGTCAACAAACCGCGTATACGAAGTTTGTTTATTTGTTGAAATACTCAGTTTTTGAGGCAAATATTTGGAAAAAGAATTATACCATATAATAGCAAATTACATTCTGCAGACATTTGCTTTTTCACTGATGTAGTGTCGCTTTAACCATACATTACAAACCCAACTTTCTATCTCTATGCATTGTAGTTGGGTAACTAGTTCATTCAATATGTAGTGTGGTGACAGTCAATGCATTAATACTTGTTTTGCTTCTTAAGAAGTTATGTCCCTTTATTCGCCGACAAATTGTTGTATGTGTGTTTTTACGTTTATTTACCGTCGCTACCGGTTACCCATATGAGCGACGCCTCCTGAAGAGATTAGTCATTTTAGATTTTTGGAGGATAGTGCAATGATACAGAGAGAGAGACCCATTCCAGAGTCTCCTCTGGTTCTTTTACGTGGCACGGTGCAAAGCACCGACACGAGACCTCGGTTTAACGTACCATCTGAAAGACTGTTAATTTTATTAGGGTCAGACGGGGGATCGAACCTGCGATCCCTGGATTACCAGTCCAGCGTGTTACCACTGGACTATATATCCGTCTGTACATTGTTATATGACAGCACAGTATATGTTTTATATGAAAATCGGTAGACCTACAATATATATTTAGTCTATACACATTTATTTGAGATCGATTGCGAAACAAGTTCTTTCAACGTATATTAATCATTCTCGAGACCTCATTCCTGATGGAATCCAGCGCCACGAGGGAGAGAGAAGAGGCAACGTGGAATTTAAATGCCTTGCCTAAGGGCACAATCGTAATGGCTCCAGTGGGGCTCGAACTCCGGGTATTTCGCACCTGAAGCGAACGCGCTACCACTGCGCTATCACGACTACCAATAAGTTGCCTCGAATTCTTTCATGCCGGAGTGAGGAAGCTATCCAACTGGACTGCGAACTGTCGGTGGTTCTATCCAGGTGGCAGCACATGTCCGTGACCCAAATAGTGCTCGGAGGGGCACCCGCGGGTTCTTCCTCCACCAGTAACAGCTGAGTGGCACCCGCGGGTTCTTCCTCCACCAGTAACAGCTGTATAAGACTTAATGTATACATATTTATTTTTTGCTTGATAATAATAATAATAATAATGATAATAATAAAGACCTTGTTTTACGAGATAACTCATTTAGCAACCATTAATCTATACCATGAGATCTCAACAAATCGATTGCGAAACAAGTTCTTACAGCGTTAGTTATTCCAAGATGGAGAGAGAAGAGACAATGTGGAATTTAAGTGCCTTGCCTAAGGGCAAACATAAGGCATCTCGCCGGGCCTCTCGCACCTGAAGTGAGCGCGCTATTACGACTCCTACTAGTCACAATATGACATAAGCTGACGGTGAGAATTGTAATCCCCCACCCAAAAAACAAACCAAACATGATATGTGTTGCTACCATCCGCTGTTTGCACAGACGCTTGGGGTCTGGACAAATGGTTTCTGTCGCCAGATCGGACAGGTGGTTTTTCTCCGGGTACTCCGGTTTCCTCCCACACGAATGACCACATTTACGCTTTCACAAGGTTTTGTTAGGTAAACTGCCCGCCGGCGATATAGCCCAAAATGGTGCTGATGCAGGCGTAAAACCCGAAATATAACACACACACACACGCACGCACGCACGCACGCACGCACGCACGCACGCACGCACGCACGCACGCACGCACGCACGCACGCACGCACGCACGCACGCACGCACGCACGCACGCACGCACGCACGCACGCACGCACACACACGTGAAGCTGGAGTTAGCTGATTTTTCATTATGTGGCATTACAGCAGTACTGAGGGCGTTACCAAGATTAGCACTGCATTTTCAGCTAGACACACACGTTTGCCCAGGTGGTTTATAGCAAGCCAGAACAATACCCCAACATGACACCTCATCGTTCCATAGCAGATACCTCGCGGTAGGTCTCGATATTTCGTACCACTATTCCATGTTGTGCGCGAGTATCACCATGTTGCGTGTTGTCAGTGTGTGTATATATATATATAGGTATCTAGCAATCTTACTGATTAAAGCGATGGATTATAATAGTGCGTGCTAAGGTAGGCCTTTGAACTCATATTCTTATTTAATGTGACGTTTCTGATAGCTTAATCATGTTTTATTGCTCGATAAGTTTACATACTAGTATATATAATACAAAACATGACAATTTAAGGCCGGATCTGTAGTACAGTGGTAACACGCTGGACTGGCAATCCAGGGATCGCAGGTTCGATCCCCTGTCTGACCCTAATAAAATTAACAGTCTTTCAGATGGGGCATTAAACCGAGGTCTCGTGTCGGTGCTGTACACCGTACACGTACAAGAACCAGAACCAGAACCAATCTATGTACAGAACGCCTCCGTCTTTGTACACAACGTCTCAATCTCGGTACAGAACATCTCAATATCGGTACAGAACCTCAATAGATGTACATAACTTCTCAATCTCTGTACAGAACGTCTCAATCCCTGTACATAACGTCTCAATCTCGGTACAGAACGTCTCAATCTCGGTACAGAACCTCTATATATGTACAGAACGTCTCAATCTCGGTACAGAACATCTCAATATCGGTACAGAACGTCTCAATCTCGGTACAGAACGTCTCAATCCATGTACAGAACGTCTCAATCCCTGTACAGAACGTCTCAATCTCTGTACAGAACGTCTCAATATCTGTACACAACGTCCCAATCTCGGTACAGAACATCTCAATCTCGGTACAGAACCTCTATATATGTACAGAACGTCTCAATCTCGGTACAGAACACCTCAATATCGGTACAGAACCTCTCAATCTCGGTACAGAACCTCTATATATGTACAGAACGTCTCAATCCCTGTACAGAACGTCTCAATCCCTGTACAGAACGTCTCAATCTCGGTACAGAACGTCTCAATCTCGGTACAGAACCTCTATATATGTACAGAACGTCTCAATCTCGGTACAGAACATCTCAATATCGGTACAGAACGTCTCAATCTCGGTACAGAACGTCTCAATCCCTGTACAGAACGTCTCAATCCCTGTACAGAACGTCTCAATCTCTGTACAGAACGTCTCAATATCTGTACACAACGTCTCAATCTCGGTACAGAACATCTCAATCTCGGTACAGAACCTCTATATATGTACAGAACGTCTCAATCTCGGTACAGAACACCTCAATATCGGTACAAAACCTCTCAATCTCGGTACAGAACCTCTATATATGTACAGAACGTCTCAATCTCGGTACAGAACATCTCAATATCGGTACAGAACGTCTCAATCTCGGTACAGAACGTCTCAATCCCTGTACAGAACGTCTCAATCCCTGTACAGAACGTCTCAATCTCTGTACAGAACGTCTCAATATATGTACACAACGTCTCAATCTCGGTACAGAACATCTCAATCTCGGTACAGAACACCTCAATATCGGTACAGAACCTCTCAATCTCTGTACAGAACCTCTATATATGTACAGAACGTCTCATTATCGGTACAGAACATCTCATTATCGGTACAGAACGTCTCATTATCGGTACAGAACGTCTCATTATCGGTACAGAACGTCTCAATCTCTGTACAGAACGTTTCAATTTACTTAAGGCCCAATTTACTTAAGGCCCAATGCACACAGGGAGATCATTGGGCGATCACTGAGCGACCCAAAATTGCTTAGATCTCTCGTTTTTGTGTAAATGGTTGGGATATCGTTGTGCCCTCGTCTAATATATATATAATTTTTGTGCTCCGCTGAGAGGTTGCTACACTTGGTGATCGTTGAGCGCTTCTTCAGAGACCGTTGAGAGATTGCTTTCATCGACGACCGTTGAGAGGTTGTTTTTGGCAGAGTCAACACTTTGAGGAGACCGTGGCGACCGTTGAGATCACTGGAAGAACATTGAAATCAATTCGAGATAATTGAGAAACCTTGTAGAATGCTTGGCGCTCATTGAAAGATCGTTGAGAGGTCTGGTCACTGTTTCATAGTTCTATTTTACAGACGGATATGTAGTCTAGTGGTAACACGCTGGACTGGTAATCCCGGGCATGGATCGCAGGTTCGATCCCCCGTCTGACCCTAATAAAAGTAACAGTCTTTCAGATGGGGTATTAAACCGAGGTCTCGTATCGGTACTGTACACCGTACAGGTAAAAGTACCAGAGGAGATTATGTAATGGGTCTCTATCTGTATTATGCACTATTCTCCAAAAATCTAAAATGACTAATCTCTTCAGGAGGCGTCGCTCATATGGGCAACCGGTAGCGACGATAAATAAACGTAGAACACACATGTTTTCTTTTAGTTCAGTCAGCCATACATAAATAATATATCACCTAATGTATTATCACCATAACCCATTCAACACCAAGTAACAGACATGGACTGATGCACCCATTCAACACCAAGTAACAGACATGGACTGATGCATCCATTCAACACCAAGTAACAGACATGGACTGGTGCACCCATTCAACACCAAGTAACTGACATGGACTGGTGCACCCATTCAACACCAAGTAACTGACATGGACTGGTGCACCCATTCAACACCAAGTAACTGACATGGACTGGTGCACCCATTCAACACCAAGTAACTGACATGGACTGGTGCACCCATTCAACACCAAGTAACAGACATGGACTGGTGCACCCATTCATCACCAAGTAACAGACATGGACGGATGCACCCATTCAACACCAAGTAACTGACATGGACTGGTGCATCCATTCAACACCAAGTAACAGACATGGACTGGTGCACCCATTCAACACCAAGTAACAGACACGGACTGGTGCACCCATTCAACACCAAGTAACAGACATGGACTGATGCACCCATTCAACACCAAGTAACAGACACGGACTGGTACATGATATTTAACCCATTCAACACCAAGTAACAGACATGAACTGGTGCATGATATTTTTAGACCAATAAATGAAAAAGAAAATTACATTTGGACACGTTCATTTATCAAAAATGGGTAATTTTGTCTAAAAATAGTAATATTACTGGCAAATAGTGCAGATCCAGGTCACGAGCCGGCACATCTGGATCTACACTTTTTGTAAGCCTATTTAGAGGTATGTGGTGTTGAAAGCGTTAAGTAATAAATTATAACATGCATCACCATAAAGTGATACCGCATGAATATAAAACAATCGAACACTCATCAATACTTAACTACAACGCTCTATCATAAAAAGGTGTACACAGTTTCGCCGTAACCTTTTCCTTTATAGAGATTTAGGTTAATATAATATAGTATCACCATACAAACGACAGTCATTTAGCTATCGGGCAGTGGATAAATAGTCGCCATATCTATCCCACCTCCATAGATATTACTGGGACTACATGAGATTCTGGGCTTTATTATGAACATTGGTTTGGCTACTACATTGTCAATGTATGTCATATTGGGAATGGCGTCAAGAGGTGCTTCTATGAGGGAAAGGGTTAATACCAAATCTTGTAAATGTTTTACCAAACGTTCGAATTTAGACAGGGTCGGTTGGTGGGTGGGGTTCATGTGTTATTCGTTTGCCCGTTTAAAGCGACATTACATCGCAAAAAGCCCCAAACATGCATTTTTACATATACATAGCATTGTTACTATAAATTCTTCAGAAATAATTCGAACACTAACATTCTATACATAAACAGTGTTTTTATTGTATACACACTCTCAATAGTGAAAGTAGGATTTCATATAACGGTCCTGAATTGATGTTTGTTTATTATTGGGGTCTATATCAAGCACGTGCTACTGTCGTGTAGAGATATTATAAATCGTATTAGTCTAAAACATAAATCCGTACAGGCACAAAGGGCGAGATATAATGGTATATCTGTACCATAAATCGTGTTATTCAGGATACACACATTGCATTGCGCATGCATGTTGACCCTATTTACATTATTTTGTTATGTCAACAAACGTCGTATACGACGGTTGTTTATTAGTTGAAATACTCAGATTTTGACGTAAATATTCGGAAAACAATTATACCTTATAATAGGAAAATACATTATGTAGAACTTTGCGTTTTCACTGATGTAGTGTCGCTTTAAACCGGTTGATCATATCCCAGCTAAACAGTATTGTTACTAAATATAGCAAATATAATGTAGTAGATAAACCGGTTCTACTACTAACTCTATATACTTACGACGTAATACAATATACTTGGTTGTTTAGTACACTGACTAGACCGCTTTCATTTCTATTCCTTTCAAATATTGTTACGGGTATTGGTTTGAATGTTTGTACTTTATCATAATACTAGAACGGCAACCTGAAAACGGTAAAACCATACACCGTGATGATTGTCCACACGTGCACGGGACCACGTGTATCGTTACATCAATATGCACGAGAATTTCATGGTGGATGCAGAAAATCGATATTCGTGTTAATTGCAATGTTCTATTACGGAAACTACAACAAACACGTTTGTTTCGATGGTTATAATCATGCCTCGTATGAATAGCCAAGAGTGCGCTAGCACAACTGTGATGTTACAGACCGGTCATACCCCGGGAACAGGTAGGTGTTACATATTTTATAAAACACTCATGAATGACGTCATACCTTTGTACTTACAGTCCATTATTATTAATATTGGACGGGTGTCAAAATGCCAGAGTATTATAGTGTTTGTTTATTATAGTGTCACCCCTATTTAAAGGGCCAGCCATTTCTGATTTATGAGACACCTCTTGTTTTATGAACATCAGTACTTCCCGAATCCTATGCTTGTGTGCCAGACGTCAGGCTTGTAGGCAATCGGTAACCATTATTTAACTAGCTGGCGGCTCACCAACCGGCCATATCAGAACGAACCCCTGACGAGATTCGAACCTTCGACCTCCCGCTCCGTAGGCGGACGCCTTAACCACTGGGCTACGGAGACGGTATTATATTAAATACTCTGTGTACATGTACGAAATTAACAATTTTAATTAGTAGGATCTTGTTATATAAGTGTGTGTTTTAAATAAGATATAAGCCTCAAAGGGATCCAATATGTAAATATTGGTACTGTCTTCGGCGCCACGCGCCACGCGCCTCACAGTCAAATAGTTTACATACTGGATCGTTATTATTTTCCCAACTAAAATGGATGACCTTTCCAGAACGAGTCATATATCAGAAGGCTATACAAATGTATAAAACATTACATGGAGCTGCTCCAGACTATTTAAAATCGTCCTTCACTTTTACTTCTGATATACATCCTAGAATTCTTAGATCAACCTCAGAATATCAATTATACACACCAAGACCAAATTGTGAATTATTTCGTAATACATTTGAATTTTCAGGATCATCTATTTGGAATTCATTGCCTCACTCAGTTCAAAATGCTCCAACTATCCAACAGTTCAAAATTCTCTTCTTAAGGTGGAACTATAACAATTCAAACTAATCGCGTACTTCTACTGTTATTATAAGCGTGTATTGCCATTGCTATATTTATTAGAATTGGAAAATTGCTGTCCTTAAGTTGATTTCATACATATTTTGAAGATACCACTACAAGTCAAATCTGCACATTGTTAGATAGATCTAGTATCATTAATTGTCTCATTCCCATTTTCTACTCTGCTAGCCAATTCCATATATCATCATATTCCATTACATACAACCGGAAGAAACGGAGAACATTCTACGAGAATTTATGATTGTTAAGATGAAGGTAGGGAAGAAGATGGTCGATGATATGCAGTTTGAGAGAGTACATAGGATGGGCCAGAAGCATGCGAATGGGGGCAGACAGAGGAACATAGTGGCAAAATTCACTTTATTTAAGGAACGCGAGCATGTGCGCAAACAGTGGAAAGCATTGAAAGACACTGACTATTATGTATATGAACAATTTCCCAAGGAGGTGAATGACAAGCGGAAGAAGCTGATCCCAAGAATGAAGCAGGAGAAACAGAAGGGTAACAGAGCTTGGTTGGCGTATGACACTTTGTATGTAAACGGGCGCCCAGTGAGAGACAGCGATGGCAAGTAGGGGTACACAGAGGGTGAGCTGAAGTGTTTGTCCTGGAATGTCAATGGATTGACTAGCAATAAGAAACATTCACCTGAGTTTCTTAATGTGATAACACATTATGACATCATATTCTTATATGAAACTTGGACTAATAAAGATAATGATATTGACCTTGTTGGATATTGCTCACATCATTTCTATAGACGTTTTCAGAACCGCAATGCCAGACGATGTAGTGGTGGTATGGTTTTATACTATAAAGAGCATCTGCAGCCAGGCATCGAACTTATTAGAAACCACCATGATACTATTATTTGGCTTAAACTAGACCATAACTTTTTCCATTTTGATAATGATGTGTTTATTTGTGGCACTTATATTTGGTGTGAAAATTCACCAGCTTATAATATTGCTACTGTTGATCTTTTTGATATAATTCAACAAGATATTCATGATTTTGAAGACCTAGGTTCTATGTATCTCGTTGGCGATTGGAATAGCCGTACCGGCACCAAACCTGATTTTATTGACCATGATTGTTTAAATACTGATATTGATGATATTGATTATTTACCAGATGGTTACCTGAACAGGGCCTCAATGGATACTACTGTAATAGTTTTGGGATCAAACTGCTTGATTTTTGCAAATCCACGGGCTTTCGCATAGCTAACGGTCGTCTATTCAATGATATGAATGGTAGTTTTACTTATGCAAACAAGCTAGGCGCGTCTGTAATTGATTTATTGTTATAGAAAGAAAATGATTTACATATGTTATGTAACTTTTGTGTTAATACTTTTAACGAATTTAGTGACCATGCAGGTATAGTGTTTTCATTAAAATGTAACGTTAGTGTTGAAGGTGAGCATGATGAAAATGGGTCTCGATTTGTATGGAACGACGATTTAAAATCTGTTTTTCGCTCAGGTATTATTGCAAGCTTGCCGCATTTTAATAATATGACAAATGATATCAATTTAAATAGTCGAGATTCTGTTAATAATGTATTGAAGAATTTTGCCAACACTATTCGCGATGTAGCGGACCCGTTATTTGTGAAATCATTTAAAAGAAATAAGCCACAATCGTCGTTTAGTGATAAACCTGTAGTCAGTCATGCAGAATGGTTTGATAACGAATGTATGCAAGCTAAATCGTTGTATGTAAATGCCCTAAATGTTTTAATAGACTGAACTCTAGTTATAGTCGAGAACAATTTTGTCATTTCAAAAAGTTATATAAAGATTTATGTAAGAAAAAACGAAATGCTTTCAAACGAAATAAATTGATAGAAATTGAAAAATTAAAACATGCCAAGCCTAGGCAGTTTTGGAAATATTTTAAACGAAATAAGAAAAAGTCCACATCCCATAATATTAGTTTGGACGAATTTAAAACATACTTTTCTGAATTAGGAAATGTTTTACATGATCAAAATACAGAAGCTGACTCTTTTTGTGACAATCATGATTTTGATAATTTAGACTGTGCTTTTGAAGAACTTGATAACAGTATAACTATTGAAGAAATTTTAAATGTTGTTAAAAGTTTAAAAACTGGTAAAGCCACAGGTAGTGATTGTATAATGAACGAGTATTTAATTGAAAGTATTGATATTTTGGCAGCTCATATATGTGACATTTTTAATGCTATTTTAGACTCAGGTTTCTTCCCAGATACTTGGACTGAGGGTATTATTGTCCCCTTGCATAAAAAGGGTGATGTTAACAATGTAAATAACTATAGGGGTATTACCTTAGTGAGCTGTTTATCAAAATTATTTACGTCAGTGTTAAATAAAAGAATAGATAAATTTTGTGAAAATAACCATGTAATATCAGACGCTCAGTTTGGATTCCGAAAAGGGCGTTCAACAGTTGATGCTGTATTTATTTTATCAAGTATTGTTCAAAATTATCTTTTCAATAATAAAAGATTATATTGCGTGTACGTCGATTTATGTAAATGTTTTGATACTATTTATAGAAATGCCTTGTGGATGAAATTATATAAAGTTGGTATACAAGGCAAACTTTTACGAATTATTAAAGATATGTACCAAAAGGTTAAGTCTTGCGTCAGGAATTGTGGTAACTATTCTGATTACTTTGAATACACCATTGGCCTGAGACAAGGGGAGATAATGTCACCCATTTTGTTTTCATTGTTTGTTGAAGATTTATAATTATTTTTACAGGGTAACAACGAGTCTGGATTATTAATTGATGATATTTCCCTATTGCTATTGTTGTTTGCCGATGATATGGTCATATTAGCAAAATCACCGCATGAATTGCAAACCAATTTAAATTTATTAAATGACTATTGTAAACTTTGGGGATTAGAGGTGAAACGACAAAAACTAAGGTTATGGTATTTCGGAAAAGGGGTGGATTACTGCAGGGTGAATCATGGACCTATAATGGAACTAATATTGAAATAACAAATGATTTTAATTATTTGGGTACTGTTTTTAATTATACTGGTAACTTTGCCATGAATCAACAGTTTTTGTCAGGCAAAGCATTAAAAGCGTTGAATATTCTCCTCACTAACTGTACAAAAATAAGCCTGAAACCAAAGCTGCTTTGCCAGCTTTTTGATGCCTTTGTGGGCTCTATCTTAAATTATAGTTCTGAAATTTGGGGTTTCACAAAATCAAAGGAGCTAGAACGTATTCATTTGAAATTTTGTAAACGTATTTTAAATGTAAGAGTAACTACTTGTTCTAAAGGCGTATATGGCGAATTAGCCAGATATCCACTTTACATAACACGTTATACTCGAATTGTAAAATATTGGTTTAAATTGTTACATACAGATAATATAATTTTAAAACGTGTATATAGCCAGGCTGTAAATGATTGTGCAAATGGTTCTAGAAATTGGGCGTCCAAACTTAAAGATATTTTAAATAGCTATGGTTTCTCGAACATTTGGGAAAATCCATATAGTGTACAGTGTAGCCAGTTTATAAGTTTGTTTAAACAACGTGTGATTGATTGCTTCATTCAAGGTTGGTTTGTAAGCAAAGAGACAAGTGGTGTACTAAACTTGTATGATAGCTGTAAATTAAAATTTGAATATGAACCTTATATCTTACGTTTTTTAATTACAAGATTAAGAATTTCTGCACATTCATTACGAATACATACTGGTAGATATGGACAAAATAGAATTCTACAAAATGAACGCTATTGTTTGTGTTGCAATAATCACGACCTAGAAGACGAATATCATTTTATACTTGTTTGCCCGTGCTATTCAGATTTGAGAAAACTTTACATAAAGAAATATTATTTTGTAAGACCAAATATGCTTAAGTTTATTGAATTGTTGCAATCTAATAAAAGAAATATCCTATATAATTTAGCTTTATTCTATAATAAAGCAGTTGACATTAAATTAACACTTTTAAATAATATGACATAAATCCAATATCAGCACTAATTATTATTCATCCTCATAATTAGATGCATTTTCTTATTATTATCAGATTCTACATGCCACATGACCACGATAAAATTGTTGTATATATTTACATCATATATATGTGTATATATGTATTTGACGATGTACCATGTACAAGTCTTAATAAAATTTCTGTTCTGTTCTGTTCTATTAAATATAGTTTCTCTATTTTTCAGCTTTTACATTACTATATTATTCCAATGTGCAGTTCTCACTTATAGTGCTATCTTTTGATTGCATTTGATTGTATATATGTTGAGGACCTCATGGTAGATTAACTTTAGTTAAATGAGTACTCTCGTTAAATAAAGTCTTTATTATTACTATTATTATTATTATTATTTACGGCTTAGATCCTCTACTTAAAACCAATATCGTGACGTCATACCTTTATACGTGCAGTCCGTTATTATTAATATTGGACTGGCGTCAAAAGGCTAGAATATTATATAAAATCCTACGCATACTGCCGGCCCGGCTTATTTTTCTTGTCGTTGTTGTGTGGGTCTATGGTTATTGTGTAGTAGTAATGAATGTCAGCTGGGGAACTCGCTTGCTGTGAGGTACCGGGGCGGGTCGGGCTATAATTAAAAGATACAATTTAAATTTTACGAAAAGTTTAATTCTTATTTATTTAACCTGGTTCAGATTCTGGATTAGCGTAATGCAGCCAGAATATCGGGGTATAATAGCTAGTGCTGGATTCGAACGCACACCTAACCAGATTGGGTAGCCAATGGGTGAATTTTGAAACGCCCACCTATCCAGATTGGGCAGCCAATGGGTGAATTTTGAATCTTCATGGACCAGGAATGCCCATGACACGTTTAGTATTATCCAAATATGCAACAGAACAAACAATTAATGTTTATACTGCTTGACACTAATCTCCTGTCATCATATTGCACAGACGAGTAATATAGATGTTGCATAATAACTATCTAGTGTGAATGGCAGTAATTATCTGTTTAAAGATATGAAGTATGTGATGTGCTTAATTGTAACCAACACAATTTCTGAATTATAAATGTATAAACTCTTCGAAATTTAGTAAGGTTGAAAACTGTTACTTATTAGTTATGAAATTGAAGTCTCTATGAATAAATTAACTCCCTTATTGTATATACAAAATGTACATCTAATAGGAATGAACAGGCTATCAATTTGAGCTTGATAGCAATACATGTACGAAATTATCAATTTTAATTAGTAGGATATTGTTATATAAGTGTGTGTTTTAAGTAAGATATAATCCTCAAACGGAACCAATATGTAAAATATTGGTACTGTATTCAGCGCTACGCGCCTCACACAGTCCAGTATTTGACATATTTGATCGTTTTCGGCTTATATCCTATACATGAAAGGGTATTTCATCAGTGTTTACACATACCTTTATATACAAACAATTATGCGGCCTTCGTAACCAAATTGACCATGTCTCTTTCTGCCAATCACATGCTATATAGCTTGCTTATGGTAAATCGGTGGCTCTACCAGGGTTGTCTCGCGTGCGTTAAGGTACAAAGTATTAATTTTGACAGATTTATGCTGTGATTGTGAATGAATGTTCACATTGTTTGAATTGTAGTTGTTCTCATTGAATGTTATATAGTGAATTGAGATAATTAGTACATTCATGACTGGATAATATGGATAATATAGTGGTGGAACATGTGTTCGCGGTATCCTTATGTTCGCGGTATCCTTATGCTCGCGGTATTTTCCGAAAAACACCTTATAGAACAGTACGTGTGCAGATATCCGACTTTTCTTGCATGCAACGGAGACGACCGATAATGTGCTTACACGTTATCCGTATCAATAGCCGCACGCGCGGATCACGTGACAAATTCATCCATTATAATTGACTTCTATAAAGTCCGATCATATTACAGAATATATATCCTATACCGAAAACAGTACCTGCAGTGAATTCTTCTTCCACTAAATACAGTTTGTGATTTTCAAACCTATAAAAATCCGGCTCCGTGGTCGAGTGGTTAAGGTCGCTGACTTGTATACCACTGTAACCTATCATCACTGATGGTCACGGGTTCGAGCCCCGCTCAGGCCGTGTCTCATTTATATGAAAAAGTTGGCAGTTTCTTACGGAGTACCCAAGTACTGGTTAACCGTTGGAGCCTGCCTATGAAAGGTGTTAGGTAAACTGCCCGCCGGCGATATAGCCCGTAATGGTGCTGATGCAGGCGTAAAACCCGAAATATAACGTATAACATAAACCTATAAATGGTTATTTGTTCAAATTTAGCTCATAAACATGTATTCATATGATTAAATAAATTATCCGAAAGCAACACGAGAAACAGGAGTGATGAGTGTATTTCAAAGAATAATAGATAGGTATATTAGATGTCCATCCTTACATATACAGATATATTAGCTGTCCATCCTTACATATACAGGTATATTAGATGTCCATCCTTACATATACAGGTATATTAGATGTCCATCCTTACATATACAGGTATATTAGCTGTCCATCCTTACATATACAGGTATATTAGATGTCCATCCTTACTTACATATACAGACATATTAGCTGTCCATCCTTACATATACAGGTATATTAGATGTCCATCCTTACTTACATATACAGATATATTAGATGTCCATCCTTACATATACAGATATATTAGATGTCCATCCTTACATATACAGGTATATTAGATGTCCATCCTTACTTATACAGATATATTAGATGTCCATCCTTACATATACAGATATATTAGATGTCCATCCTTACTTACATATACAGATATATTAGCTGTCCATCCTTACATATACAGATATATTAGATGTCCATCCTTACATATACAGCTATATTAGATGTCCATCCTTACTTATACAGATATATTAGATGTCCATCCTACTTACATATACAGATATATTAGATGTCCATCCTTACATATACAGATATATTAGATGTCCATCCTTACATATACAGATATATTAGATGTCCATCCTTACATATACAGATATATTAGATGTCCATCCTTACATATACAGATATATTAGATGTCCATCCTTACATATACAGATATATTAGATGTCCATCCTTACATATACAGATATATTAGATGTCCATCCTTACATATACAGGTATATTAGATGTCCATCCTTACATATACAGATAGATTAGATGTCCATCCTTACATATACAGATATATTACATGTCCATCCTTACATATACATATATATTAGATGTCCATCCTTACATATACAGATACATTAGATGTCCATCCTTGCTTACATATACAGATATATTAGCTGTCCATCCTTACATATACAGGTATATTAGATGTCCATCCTTACTTACATATACAGATATATTAGCTGTCCATCCTTACATATACAGGTATATTAGATGTCCATCCTTACTTACATATACAGATATATTAGATGTCCATCCTTACATATACAGGTATATTAGATGTCCATCCTTACATATACAGATATATTAGCTGTCCATCCTTACATATACAGGTATATTAGATGTCCATCCTTACTTACATATACAGATATATTAGCTGTCCATCCTTACATATACAGGTATATTAGATGTCCATCCTTACTTACATATACAGATATATTAGATGTCCATCCTTACATATACAGGTATATTAGATGTCCATCCTTACATATACAGATATATTAGATGTCCATCCTTACTTACATATACAGATAGATTAGATGTCCATCCTTACATATACATATATATTAGATGTCCATCCCTTCTTACATATACAGATATATTAGATGTCCATCCTTACTTACATATACAGATAGATTAGATGTCCATCCTTACATATACATATATATTAGATGTCCATCCTTACATATACAGGTATATTAGATGTCCATCCTTACATATACAGATATATTAGATGTCCATCCTTACATATACATATATATTAGATGTCCATCCTTACTTACATATACAGGTATATTAGATGTCCATCCTTACGTACATATACAGATAGATTAGATGTCCATCCTTACATATACAGGTATATTAGATGTCCATCCTTACTTAAATATACAGATAGATTAGATGTCCATCCTTACATAGACATATATATTAGATGTCCATCCTTACTAACATATACAGATAGAATAGATGTCTATCCTTACATATACATATATATTAGATGTCCATATTTACATATACATATATATTAGATGTCCATACTTACATATACAGATATATTAGATGTCCATCCTTACTTACATATACAGATAGATTAGATGTCCATCCTTACATATACATATATATTAGATGTCCATCCTTACTTACATATACAGATATATTATATGTCCATCCTTACTTACATATACAGATATATTAGATGTCCATCCTTACATATACATATATATTAGATGTCCATCCTTACTTACATATACAGATATATTAGATGTCCATCCTTACTTACATATACAGATAGATTAGATGCCCATCCTTACATATACAGATATATTAGATGTCCATCCTTACATATACAGATATATTAGATGTCCATCCTTACATATACAGCTATATTATATGTCCATCCTTACATATACAGCTATATTAGATGTCCATCCTTTCATATACAGATATATTAGATGTCCATCCTTACTTACATATACAGATATATTAGCTGTCCATCCTTACATATACAGGTATATTAGATGTCTATCCTTACATATACAGATATATTAGATGTCCATCCTTACACATACAGCTATATTAGATGTCCATCCTTACATATACAGCTATATTAGATGTCCATCCTTACATATACAGATAGATTAGATGTCCATCCTTACACATACAGCTATATTAGATGTCAATCCTTACATATACAGATAGATTAGATGTCCATCCTTACATATACAGCTATATTAGATGTCCATCCTTACATATACAGATATATTAGATGTCCATCCTTACTTACATATACAGATATATTAGATGTCCATCCTTACATATACAGATATATTAGATGTCCATCCTTACTTACATATACAGCAGCTATATTAGATGTCCATCCTTACATATACAGATATATTAGATGTCCATCCTTACATATACAGCTATATTAGATGTCCATCCTTACATATACAGCTATATTAGATGTCCATCCTTACATATACAGATATATTAGATGTCCATCCTTACATATACAGCTATATTAGATGTCCATCCTTACATATACAGATATATTAGATGTCCATCCTTACATATACAGCTATATTAGATGTCCATCCTTACATATACAGATATATTAGATGTCCATCCTTACATATACAGCTATATTAGATGTCCATCCTTACATATACAGCTATATTAGATGTCCATCCTTACATATACAGCTATATTAGATGTCCATCCTTACATATACAGCTATATTAGATGTCCATCCTTACATATACAGATATATTAGATGTCCATCCTTACATATACAGATATATTAGATGTCCATCCTTACATATACAGATATATTAGATGTCCATCCTTACATATACAGCTATATTAGATGTCCATCCTTACATATACAGATATATTAGATGTCCATCCTTACATATACAGCTATATTAGATGTCCATCCTTACATATACAGCTATATTAGATGTCCATCCTTACATATACAGATATATTAGATGTCCATCCTTACATATAAGCTATATTAGATGTCCATACTTACATATACAGCTATATTAGATGTCCATCCTTACATATACAGCTATATTAGATGTCCATCCTTACATATACAGCTATATTAGATGTCCATACTTACATATACAGCTATATTAGATGTCCATACTTACATATACAGCTATATTAGATGTCCATCCTTACATATACAGCTATATTAGATGTCCATACTTACATATACAGCTATATTAGATGTCCATCCTTACATATACAGCTATATTAGATGTCCATCCTTACATATACAGCTATATTAGATGTCCATCCTTACATATACAGCTATATTAGATGTCCATCCTTACATATACAGCTATATTAGATGTCCATACTTACATATACAGCTATATTAGATGTCCATCCTTACATATACAGCTATATTAGATGTCCATACTTACATATACAGCTATATTAGATGTCCATCCTTACATATACAGGTATATTAGATGTCCATACTTACATATACAGATATATTAGATGTCCATCCTTACATATACAGCTATATTAGATGTCCATCCTTACATATACAGGTATATTAGATGTCCATCCTTACATATACAGGTATATTAGATGTCCATCCTTACATATACAGCTATATTAGATGTCCATCCTTACATATACAGGTATATTAGATGTCCATCCTTACATATACAGCTATATTAGATGTCCATCCTTACATATACAGCTATATTAGATGTCCATCCTTACATATACAGCTATATTAGATGTCCATACTTACATATACAGGTATATTAGATGTCCATCCTTACATATACAGCTATATTAGATGTCCATACTTACATATACAGGTATATTAGATGTCCATACTTACATATACAGCTATATTAGATGTCCATACTTACATATACAGCTATATTAGATGTCCATCCTTACATATACAGCTATATTAGATGTCCATCCTTACATATACAGATATATTAGATGTCCATCCTTACATATACAGCTATATTAGATGTCCATCCTTACATATACAGATATATTAGATGTCCATCCTTACATATACAGATATATTAGATGTCCATCCTTACATATACAGATATATTAGATGTCCATCCTTACATATACAGATATATTAGATGTCCATCCTTACATATACAGATATATTAGATGTCCATCCTTACATATACAGATATATTAGATGTCCATCCTTACATATACAGCTATATTAGATGTCCATCCTTACATATACAGCTATATTAGATGTCCATCCTTACATATACAGATATATTAGATGTCCATCCTTACATATACAGCTATATTAGATGTCCATCCTTACATATACAGATATATTAGATGTCCATCCTTACATATACAGCTATATTAGATGTCCATCCTTACATATACAGCTATATTAGATGTCCATCCTTACATATACAGCTATATTAGATGTCCATCCTTACATATACAGCTATATTAGATGTCCATCCTTACATATACAGATATATTAGATGTCCATCCTTACATATACAGCTATATTAGCTGTCCATCCTTACATATACAGCTATATTAGATGTCCATCCTTACATATGCAGCTATATTAGATGTCCATCCTTACATATACAGCTATATTAGATGTCCATCCTTACATATACAGATATATTAGATGTCCATCCTTACATATACAGATATATTAGATGTCCATCGTTACATATACAGCTATATTAGATGTCCATCCTTACAGATACAGCTATATTAGATGTCCATCCTTACATATACAGATATATTAGATGTCCATACTTACATATACAGCTATATTAGATATCCATCCTTACATATACAGCTATATTAGATGTCCATCCTTACATATACAGATATATTAGATGTCCATCCTTACATATACAGATATATTAGATGTCCATCCTTACATGTACAGCTATATTAGATGTCCATCCTTACATATACAGCTATTTTAGATGTCCATACTTACATATAAAGCTATATTAGATGTCCATACTTACATATACAGCTATATTAGATGTCCATCCTTACATATACAGCTATATTAGATGTCCATCCTTACATATACAGATATATTAGATGTCCATCCTTACTTACATATACAGCTATATTAGATGTCCATCCTTACATATACAGATAGATTAGATGTCCATCCTTACATATACAGATATATACGTTTCCAATGTGTATTGTAACGTTTTATATTTAGCTCTCCGAAATGTCAACGAGTACTGTTATGAATGAAGATCTTATAAATGTGTTGATAACACTTGAGAATACTATAACGGTACATATATAATTATGTTGATTCTAACAACACTTTCAATTAAAGGAACTCATTATTATATGCTAATCTTAACGAAAACTACATCAACGTTTCAAAATAATCACATTTTCTGGACGAATGGGAATTTATGTGATAAGAATTACTGCTATGTATTCATATTGCAGGTATTAAAATTGTCCAATTGTTTTCAGGGAACTAGTTTCAAGCTTTCACTGGTGTGCGCATAGAAATACAATATTGAGCTGGAATCCAGAAATGGCCAGGTCAATGTAGATTTTGGAGGATAGTGCAATGATACAGACAGAGACCCATTCCAGAGTCTCCTCTGGTTCTTTTACGTGCACGGTGTAAAGCACCGACACGAGACCTCGGTTTAACGTCCCATCTGAAAGACTGTTAATTTTATTAGGGTCAGACGGGGGATCGAACCTGCGATCCCTGGATTACCAGTCCTAAATTATTTTCTTAAGTCTGAAATATGTTTATTTATAATTACAACTGTTTGCAATGTCACGATTCTGATTGGCGAATTCAGCCGATGTTATGGCCGTTCATAACTCGATGTACCGCAACATTGGTCTATTCTCTAAGTATTGAATAGGGGTTAATACTACCGAATAGCGTTCCAACACTATGGGATGATTTGTGTACATGTTGACGAATCGGAAATACAACTTGTTTGTACATGTAATATGTAACATTTCAGTTGTAATTATAACAATTGAATTGCGTTTCATCGATGTATGAAATGTTAAAACCAAATAATTGTGCATTACTGAACCGATCGCTCGCCCACATGGTTCACCGGCGGCGAGGGTAAATAAGCTCGATCATCACATATTGAGCGTAATTGGGCGGCGGGATGGGTAATTCTAAAACACAATATGCTTAACAGTGCTTAATACGTTCATTCATTTCTAACAACGAGATCCTTTAAAAACGAGAAACTTAAGATATATATATATATTTAGAGATAGAGGAATAAGGTGCAGTGTTCTATTACATTTGTTTGTATCTATATAAACATGGATACTTGCATAGTGGTTTACTAAGTGATGTTCAAGTATATATTACATTGTATGGGGAAATGAGAGAAAGATAAACATATAATTGTTGGAGAGAGTTTCGGTGCAAATTACGTATGTAGTAGAAATACCTTATTTATTATAAAACGGGCCCCCGTGGACGAGTAAAGTGCTCGCCCACATGGTTCGTCGGAGGCGAGGGTAAATAAGCTCAATCATCGAATAAAGTGTTTGTTTATTATAGTGTCACCCCTATTGAAAGGGACAGTCACTACTGACTTCTGAGACACCGATTTCATGAACATCAGTATTTCCCGAATCCTATACTTGTAGGCCAGGCGCCAGGCTGGTAGGCAATTATTTAACTAGCTGGCGGCTCACCAACAGGCCATTTCAGAACGAACCCCTAACGAGGTTCGAACCTTCGACATCCCGCTCTATAGGCGGACGCCTTAACCACTAGTATAGTCTATAACGAGTCAAGTCAAGCCAAATCAAAACTATATTTATTAGTAGCTGAAGGCCACCGGCCCACAATACAACATGCAAGGTATACAGTGTACAGAAATGTAAAGTAAGAGTATGCATGTACCAAGTACCGTAAACCGTATTATAACCATTGGCCCCACATTAATACGCTTGAACAGATCATGTCGGAACATTCAAAACGTTGTATTCTTAATACTTCTAAGTTCATATATTATGCATTAATCAGTAGGAGTAGACATTAATACATTTTAATATTTAAATAATCATATTAATACATATACAACTCACCGTAAGCATATTTATGCAGAACAGATCCTTGTAATTGGAACTGTTATCTTTTCACAAGATGTTATTAAAGAGACCTCTAGGTAATTACTTTTGTGTACCCACTACAATGTGTAACTATTGTATTTGCTCTAAGCATCTTATAGATGTTTTACGCAATAAACTATTGTTGTTGTTGTTGTTGTTGTTGTTGTTGTATCCCATATAAGCATACCCATACTGCTCATACAGCTTCAGTATAGTGGGTACTGTTTAGCTTCAAATCACTTGTCCCTGACCGCTATAAGTTCACATTCCACTGGGGTGTCGAATTATTTTAACTTGGGGAATCGATCCAGCTGTCTTGCGGAAGGTCGGTGGTTCTACCCGTGTACCCGTCCGTGCCTGCAATACTGCTCGGAGTGCACCCGGGTCTTCCTCCACCAAATAATACCTGGAGAGTCGCCATATAACCTAAGATGTTGGTGCATCTATAAGCCACAAACAGACACAATTAAATCATTATAAAATATGTACTGAATATTGTCTCATCGACTATAGTGTAGGGTAAGGTATTGCATTATTTGTTTCTGGAGTGTGTGCACGTGTAAAGCACTCTATGTGAACTTGTCACGTGATTTGCATAATTTATGTGCACGCATAAGCACTCTGTGTGAACTTGTCACGTGATTTGCATAATTTATATATCGTGCATAAGCTTCTTTAGAAGCAAAGCTGTCAGTTTTAAAATTGTATTGTACAATCTTTGGTGTATTTGAAAAGGTATATTCCGAAGCATGTGTTAAGAATGTCCAAAATTTTGTCGGCCATCTTGAAAACATATTAATAAATTTCTTCGTTTTATGAAGTATTATTATGTGTGATAAATTGTTGCTTAAGAGGAAAAGAAATTACCACACTTGAGTTTATAGTTGCAGTTATAATGTTTATCTTTTATCTTTATGAAAAGAGGTAATACTTTTGAAATTTAAAATACATAAACTATATTGGTTGCTATGGTAATATAATAAGCTTTCTTTTGCATGCCGGCAACATTCATTATTTAGAATTATGCACGCGTGACACGGATGCACCTTTTGCATTATTTTGAAAGTCATATTCCCGTTCAACGTGACTGTCACATAATTTCTAAGCATTTTGCGGTCATATAATTGTAACCGGTAATACCCAGGTGTTTCAAAACCGGTAATACCCAGGTGTTTCAAAACCGGTAATACCCAGGTGTTTCAAAACAGGTATTTCACAATAGTTTCAAAACCCGTACTACACAAGTGTTTCAAAACAGGTATTACACAAGTGTTTCAAAACCCGTACTACACAAGTGTTTCGAAACCGGTATTTCACAATAGTTTCAAAACCCGTACTACACAAGTGTTTCAAAACAGGTATTATACAAGTGTTTCAAAATCCGTACTACACATGTGTTTCAAAACAGGTATTATACAATAGTTTCAAAACCCGTACTACACAAGTGTTTCAAAACAGGTATTACACAATAGTTTCAAAACCCGTACTACACAAGTGTTTCAAAACAGGTATTATACAATAGTTTCAAAACCCGTACTACACAAGTGTTTCAAAACCCGTACTACACAAGTGTTTCAAAACCCGTACTACACAAGTGTTTCAAAACCCGTACTACACAAGTGTTTCAAAACAGGTATTATACAATAGTTTCAAAACCCGTACTACACAAGTGTTTCAAAACAGGTATTATACAAGTGTTTCAAAATCCGTACTACACATGTGTTTCAAAACAGGTATGATACAAGTGTTTCAAAACCGGTACTACACAAATGTTTCGAAACAGGTATTACACAATAGTTTCAAAACCCGTACTACACAAGTGTTTCAAAACAGGTATTACACAATAGTTTCAAAACCCGTACTACACAAGTGTTTCAAAACAGGTATTATACAATAGTTTCAAAACCCGTACTACACAAGTGTTTCGAAACCGGTATTTCACAATAGTTTCAAAACCCGTACTACACAAGTGTTTCAAAACAGGTATTATACAATAGTTTCAAAACCCGTACTACACAAGTGTTTCAAAACAGGTATTATACAATAGTTTCAAAACCCGTACTACACAAGTGTTTCAAAACAGGTATTACACAATAGTTTCAAAACCCGTACTACACAAGTGTTTCAAAACAGGTATTACACAATAGTTTCAAAACCCGTACTACACAAGTGTTTCAAAACAGGTATTACACAATAGTTTCAAAATCCGTACTACACATGTGTTTCAAAACCGGTATTACACAAGTGTTTCAAAACCGGTACTACACAAGTGTTTCAAAACAGGTATTATACAAGTGTTTCAGTAAATAAATCATATTTAAGACATGTGTAATGCTCATGAAAAGTATGTTATTAATTTTTGCTAAGATAGTCTTATTTTCGTTCGGCTTTCGTCGCAGCTTCGTTTCCCCGAAACAAAGCTGAATAGCAAAGCATTTTAATGTGCGCAAACTACATACACACTAGGTCAATAGTAATGAAACAAATGTGCGTAAGCTACATACACACTAGGTCAGTAGTAATGAAACAAATGTGCGTAAACTACATACACACTAGGTCAATAGTAATGAAACAAATGTGCGTAAACTACATACACACTAGGTCAATAGTAATGAAACAAATGTGCATAAACTACATACACACTAGGTCAATAGTAATGAAACAAATGTGCGTAAACTACATACACACTAGGTCAATAGTAATGAAACAAATGTGCGTAAACTACATACACACTAGGTCAATAGTAATGAAACAAATGTGCGTAAACTACATACACACTAGGTCAATAGTAATGAAACAAATGTGCGTAAACTACATACACACTAGGTCAATAGTAATGAAACAAATGTGCGTAAACTACATACACACTAGGTCAATAGTAATGAAACAAATGTGCGTAAACTACATACACACTAGGTCAATAGTAATGAAACAAATGTGCGTAAACTACATACACACTAGGTCAATAGTAATGAAACAAATGTGCGTAAACTACATACACACTAGGTCAATAGTAATGAAACAAATGTGCGCACACTACATACACACTAGGTCTATAGTAATGAAACAAATGTGCGTAAACTACATACACACTAAGTCAGTAGTAATGAAACAAATGTGGGTAAACTACATACACACTAGGTCAGTAGTAATGAAACAAATGTTCGTAAACTACATACACACTAGGTCAGTAGTAATGAAACAAATGTTCGTAAACTACATACACACTAGGTCAATAGTAATGAAACAAATGTGCGCACACTACATACACACTAGGTCAGTAGTAATGAAACAAATGTGCGTAAATTACATACACACTAGGTCAATAGTAATGAAACAAATGTGCGTAAACTACATACACACTAGGTCAATAGTAATGAAACAAATGTGCGTAAACTACATACACACTAGGTCAATAGTAATGAAACAAATGTGCGTAAACTACATACACACTAGGTCAGTAGTAATGAAACAAATGTGCGTAAACTACATACACACTAGGTCAGTAGTAATGAAACAAATGTGCGTAAACTACATACACACTAGGTCAATAGTAATGCAACAAATGTGCGTAAACTACATACACACTAGGTCAATAGTAATGAAACAAAGGTGCGTAAACTACATACACACTAGGTCAATAGTAATGCAACAAATGTGCGTAAACTACATACACACTAGGTCAATAGTAATGAAACAAATGTGCGCACACTACATACACACTAGGTAAATAGTAATGAAACAAATGTGCGCACACTACATACACACTAGGTCAGTAGTAATGAAACAAATGTGCGTAAACTACTTGTAAAATGAGTTGCTTAGATTGCTGCATTAAAAGGTAGAGTAAGACACTCACATAACAGTGCAATTTCGTAATTCTCAACAGGACTATGGCATGGACACCCATAGCGTGTACAAGCCGAATATCGCAACACTTATTCTAGCTTTTTGTTCCACGATCACATAATGATACGTGTCTGAGAATCAATGAAACGTTATTATATGTTGCCCCATGACAAACTAATCAGTTGATTAATGAATAAATATGTAAGTAGATCCACTGCTGTTATTGAAAGTACCCCACCCCCTTCCAATTGGCTGTGAAGTGCACGCCGTGGTGAGGTCATGCAGTAGAGGTACTAAAGTACCCCATCTCTATAATTCCAACCTCACTTGCAACAATGTTTTTCATTGGCCTAAAAAGGTCACATGACGTGATTTTCGCTGATGATTATACATCGATAAATAACAGGTAGACAAAAACAACAATATGTCGTTCGGTTACAATAGGCAGACTAACGTGTTTAGAACAAACTTGACGAATTAATTCTACAAAATAAACACACGGGGGTTCAACTAGAACATAACACTTTGATTATTTGTCTAGGGCACCTCGCCATCATACAGGAACTCGGCGAGTCAAGAGAGCAGATCGCCAGCAGAGTTTTGTTAATTAGCCGGGATCAATTTTATTAATTTCACACTCGTGTTCATTCATACACAAATAACAACTGTATTCATTTCATAGAGATGCATACCGTGTGGGTGTTTGTTTTACGTTTATTTATCGTCACTACCGGTTGCCCATAAATTATGAGCGACGCCTCGTGAAGAGATTAGTCATTTTAGATTTTTGGAGGATAGTGCAATGATACAGACAGAGACAAGGGGGTGCTACCTACACACTCAAACGCTTAAGTTGCGACCCATAACACGGGTATGTAAATAAATTTACCTGTAAATAACAATGCATATATAGTGACAGAATGAGCAGATTTGTCAGTGCTAACGGTGCAGGTTCGAAACCGGGTTTATTCCTATATAATAGGGCATTAGTTTAGTTTAAACAATATTTTATTCAAGAATAAGACATAACACAGGACTGGTTAAAACAACACGGTTAGAATTGGGCCATAATGCATAAGCACGTGAAGCACAAGAAGAAATAGTATTTTTAAGAAATTGACCAGTTTTAAGCAGGTGGGTGGGGTAAGTTAAAAATGAATATTTATTTTATTTATTGTTGGTAGTCAAATGCTTGTTTTACAGCTCAATGGCGTGCATTCCAGTGTAAGTGAAGGTTACCTGGTATAGAACTGTATCCTGCTATATGCTTGTAGAACATTACATATTACAGGTACGTTAATATACACAACGTGATTCGATTGCGGTGCACAGGATGGTTCGTAAATCAAATAATTGTTGTAGAAAGTGCAAGTGATGAAAACACGTTCGTATGCTTTGAACTTCCACAGGGGGCTGTTGGATAATATCGCGCAAGCACAAACACACATTGTAATAAATGTCGCAGATGAATTTCATGGTGTCGAAATCTTATACACAGTGTTATCAATTTGTATATTTATATTATTTCCTGCCATATAAACTTTTATTAATCAAGCTTAGAAAACAGTATCTTTCGAGCTTAATAATATTCTTTTCTGGACAAGTTTAATAAACGTTTATATAGAATAATATATAATAAAATACGAGCCACACATTTATGTATCATATAAAATACGTCCTTTGCACCATTTTAAACGATGTTCCAGTCTGGCTAAATTCATTGACCTAACAACACACCCATGAGTATATACATACACATGTAAAGTTGTTCCCAATATATGTACCACTTTGTTCAGCATACAATATTTGTATTTTAAATACAGCATGTCAATATTATAATATACTTATCGTATTGCTGTGCCAATAGTATTATAAATATACTGGAAACACGAGACACAACATCGATGCCGTCAATATTTTTTCATTTTCTAACAGTACAACTTTATCCAGCATACAATATTTGTATTTTAAATACAGCATGTCAATACTATAATATACTTAACGTATTTCTGAAAGCATAATCTAAGACCCCGTGTCAATAGTATTATAAATCTACGGGAAACACGAGCCCCAACATTTGTTTCCACAAGAAACATCAACTTCGATTTGCTAGCACAACTTTACACCGCTTTAATGGCACACTCTAACCGTCCATAATTTTTCATTTTCTCCGGGTACTCCTGTTTGCTCCCACACGAAATTCCACATTTACGATTTCATCGCGCATACGAGAGTGATTAATATAAGTTGTTAAAACTTGTTTCGCAATCGCTGTAAAATAAATAAAAGCTTAAACTTTAACAGTAAGGTATACAGCACCTTAACAAGCAATGCTTATATTGGCTTTCCGATTAGCGCAGTGGTTAGCTCACTCGCTTCTCACCAATGCAACCCGGGTTCAATCCTCGAACCGGGAAGTATGTGAGATCCCATTAGCTAGCACGATTGAACGGCTTCACTCCATATAATAAATGATCGCATGCACCAATACGAGACGGAAATTAATACAGACGGATATGTAGCCCAGTGGTAACACGCTGGACTGGTAATCCAGGGATCGCAGGTTCGATTCCCTGTCTGATCCTAATATAATTAACAGTCTTTCAGATGGGACTTTAAACTGAGGTCTCGTGTCGATGCTTTACACCGTGCACGTAAAAGAACCAGAGGAGACTCTGGAATGGGTCTCTCTCTCTGTGTATCATTGCACAATCCTCCAAAAATCTAAAATGACTAATCTCTTCAGGAGGCGTCGCTCATATGGGCAACCGGTAGCGACGATAAATAAACGTAAAACACACACACCAATACGAGCCCCTGTGCGTTTTTCATCAACTGATATCGAATTCCTCATTGTTACCACGATATAACGATACGAGGAGTTTGTTGAAATGTAAACTATTTTACGAGGGCGTGCGAATATCGGTAATTATAGTAATTATGGTAATTAGACCCACATGACATATTAAAACAGATACATCATAAATCAGTCATTGATCAGCACATATTCATTCTGCATCAATCAGCCTGTTCCGAGAATAAATCTTGAGTAAAATAGTGACGATAATACTGAAAGTTATCAAACGCTACAACAACACGTGCGGTTGCGCGGAGGAACTACGTGTTGTGGACATGAAAGTGGAATCTTTGAGTATGCTGTTCGAAACTGACAGGTGGGATTTGTTTTACTTGTTTCATTCTTTTTAGATTGTTATTTACTTTCTGATATTCTTGGTACAATTCTAGTAATGAGAGGGTAGGCTGTATAGCTGTCAGTCCAAATACTTAGTTCATTTGTTGTAACTAATCATGTACATGATACAAAATAAATATGCTTAAATTGGTGTTTTACGTTTATTTATCGTCGCTACCGGTTGCCTATATGTGAGCGACGCCTCCTGAAGAGATTAGTCATTTTAGATTTTTAGAGGATAGTACAATGATACAGACATATACCCAGAGTCTCCGCTGGTTCTTTTACGTGCACGGTGTATAGCACCGACACCTCGGTTTAAAGTCCCATCTGAAAGACTGTTAATTTTATTAGGGTCAGACGGGGGATCGTACCAGTCCAGCGTGCTACCACTGGGCTACAGATCTATCTGTCTGTATTAAAATGCTTAATCTAAATTATAGTACATGTTATGTAATTGCTAGGATATCATTAAACAGACTTAATTAAGACCATACAATAAGTTTGAATGTATCATCGAATGTGCCATACACTGAGACATTTCTTAGAAGCAGATGGTTACACATTCTGATTTACAGTGTTATGTTTCATTTTTCACTTTTACGTACATGTAGGTAGATCAATAGTTCTTATTATTCGTGACATTCGTATTTAGACATATAAACAGTTTTACACACATTTATAACTTTACAAACAAGCACCCGGCACATTGGGTCTATATGTCACCAGAAATTAGTTTCTTTTTCTTTAATAATATTTTATTGCATTTTTTCATACAATGAAATACATGGAAAACAGTTAGAAACTAAATTAGGATTAATTTTAGTTAAATTTGCTATAGTAACACGACCAATGTTTATGTAAATATATATAAGCTAGATGCCATATGACCCAATTCTAAATCAGTGTGCAATAGTACCCATATTTTGTATGTCAGTGTTTTATAATTGTTTAAGAGCAGTTTTTAGTATCCGATTAGCAGTGATATTGCAGCTTTATCCCTAACATACTGTGATAAATGATTGTGTATCATTTTGTTCATCTCTTATAACTCCATGTTGGAGTGGCAGTGTACTTTTATGATGTAACCTATACTTGTAATGTTATTGTAAATACTGTATGTACAATGCTGAGATGTAAATAAAGATTACTATATAATATAGGACAAATACTCACGCGGTAATTACAAAACATATATGTACAATATGTTGTTGATAACAATCGTGATTAGACATACATTGGAAATATGGAGTCAAGTACATTTAATGTAACATGACGAATGAACTGGTTAATGCGAAATTGCAATTTGTAAATTACCTCCCTTTACTTATGTTGGTTTTATGAATAAATTATAACATCTATAACTGGGGATTTAAGAGTGTCAACACTAGCATCAATTTGTAAATAAGTTAGGCTTAATTCTTCAATGTGGTGTAAACAATTATAGGGCAAAGGCAGGTATCAAAGATCATAATCTAAGGGAGATAATCCCATCAAGCGAAATGGAATGATAAACAAGGGAGATAAAACCCGATATGTATTCATAAAAGCTGGACATGAAAGCAAAGGAAGATATTAAGGCTGTTGTGCCTGGTGTGTGTTTGTTGCTAGACAGGAAATGTCAAGGTCATGCAGGATATAAATAGAAAGTATTGGTATAAATACACATAAATTAAGGTATGTGAAGATGGCTTGTAGATGGTAGTTGGTTATTGAGATGTTAATTGGCGAATACACAGCCAGGTGTTTATTCAGATGTTTATTCAGATGTTAATTCGCGAATACATACCTAGATGTTTATTGAGATGTTTATTGGCGAATACATAACCAACTATGTATTCAGATGTTTATTGAGATGTTAATTGGCGAATAAACAGCTAGGTGTTTATTCAAATGTTTATTCAGATGGTAATTCGCGAATACATACCTAGATGTTTATTGAGATGTTTATTGGCGAATACACAGCCAGCTGTGTATTCAGATGTTTATTGAGATGTGTATTGGCGAATACACAGCCAGCTGTTTATTCAGATGTTTATTCAGATGTTAATTCACGAATACATACCTAGATGGTTATTGAGATGTTTATTGGCGAATACACAGCCAACTATGTATTCAGATGTTTATTGAGATATTAATTGGCGAATACACAGCCAGCTATGTATTCAGATGTTTATTGAGATGCTAATTGGCGAATACACAGCCAGCTATGTATTCAGATGTTTATTGAGATGTTAATTGGCGAATACACAGCCAGGTGTTTATTCAGATGTTTATTCAGATGTTAATTCGCGAATACATACCTAGATGTTTATTGAGATGTTTATTGGCGAATACACAGCCAGCTATGTATTCAGATGTTTATTGAGATGTTAATTGGCGAATACACAGCCAGGTGTTTATTCAAATGTTTATTCAGATGTTAATTCGCGAATACATACCTAGATGTTTATTGAGATGTTTATTGGCGAATACACAGCCAGCTATGTATTCAGATGTTTATTGAGATGTTAATTGGCGAATACACAGCCAGGTGTTTATTCAGATGTTTATTCAGATGTTAATTCGCGAATACATACCTAGCTGTTTATTGAGATGTTTATTGGCGAATACACAGCCAGCTGTGTATTCAGATGTTTATTGACATGTGTATTGGCGAATACACAGCCAGGTGTTTATTCAGATGTTTATTCAGATGTTAATTCGCGAATACATACCTAGATGTTTATTGAGATGTTTATTGGCGAATACACAGCCAGGTGTTTATTCAAATGTTTATTCAGATGTTAATTCGCGAATACATACCTAGATGTTTATTCAGATGTTAATTGGCGAATACACAGCCAGGTGTTTATTCAGATGTTTATTCAAAAGTGTATTTGCGTGAAATTCACTCAACTTCAAATATTAAGGGAGATTTAAGGGAGAAAGATAGTAATGTGGAATAAAGTGTGTTAGTATAAGTGATTAATGCCACACAGGATTGTGTAGTTTTAATTTCTTATCCGCCGGCCCTTCCGTCTGAAATTAATTTGTTCCGGTACATAACTAATGCTAAGATCATTATTATTCAAAGCTGTAACAATAAGTCATACCTTATTTGTGACCCAACTGGATACAGTACCTACCTGAATCATACGTATTCACGTAGGTGTGGGTATCTGTTATAGAATAAGACCACAGTTTGACTAATTGCTTTCTGTGAGTTGCACAGTATGGCAACCTAAGTTCGAATCTTTCATTTTTTAAAAATTATCATAGAGTGTCAGCTAATATAAAGCCATATGGGTAGTATACCATCCTCTTTTAATGTTTAATATTTTTTGGACTAGACACATATTAGTTTTTCCGACATTAACATGATTTAGGACAATATATACGTATGTCCGTCTGTACGTGAATGTTAATGTTAATCATCAATTATAACCAAACGTTCGCACATTTCTCGTGTAATTCACTCAACTTCAAATATTAAGGGAGACTTAAGGGAGAACAATATTACAATGGGATAAAGTGAATCGAAACATGTGATTAGTGTCCTAAAGGACTGTTGGGTACTAATTCCGTATTCGACTGCCGTTCCTTCGGAATTAATGCGCCTGTACCATAAAAATCACTAAAAATCGCTATTGTTACATACTAATATAACATCAGTTCAGATCTTATTTGTGACCCTATTTGATATAGCACCACCTGATGCATAGGTGTTCACGTTGGTATGTATCATATGTGACCAAATCCATGTTCATAGGTGGACACAAGGAGTTCAGGGAGCTCGCAGAGTATGGCAATCCATGTTCGCATGTTTCATTTTTACTACATTATGATATAATTTAAGATTATTTAAGGTCCGTGGGATACCTAAGCTACATGTTTGATACGTGTTCACGTATTAGCAGATGTTGGGCATAGACTAAGACCACCACTGTGTTTCTAGGTACACTCTTTAAGCTCAAGGAGCTCGCAGAGTATGCCAAAGTAAGTTCAACATTAGAAATACACAAGCTCGATCCTGGGTTGGGCTGCCATGCAAGTCCCTGGGATCTCAATAGTGCACCTGTATACACGGGGTGGTCTTGTTCTATAGATAACACCAATACATACATTATCATTTGTCAAATATATAGGTCTTGAACCCATATGAACTCTGAACCCTCGAAAACCACTCAAAACACTAAACAATCACAAGTTCGATCCTTGGTTGTGATACTTTGCAAGGTCCTTGGTCAACAGTAGTCAACCAATGACCCTCCAGATGGTCTTACTACATAGTCACTACTCATACCTACATAATTATGTATTACATTTATAGGTGATACACCCATGGGGACTTGAACCCCCTAAAATCCCATTGCCAAGAGTAATAACATGAAGGTTCGAACCAAGGTGGCCATACTTTGCCTCCCCACTGAGACCTCACTTATCCACATGTGGCACACGGGATGGTCTAGTTCTGTAGGAACCATCTGTTCCTACGTAATGATATATCAAACTTACAGTTGGTACGCCCATAGGGGTTTGAACCTCCTGAATCCCCATAGTCTGTAGGTAGAACCTAGGTGGCCATGCTTTGCCACCCACTGAGACCGGACGGTCAAGTTCTGTAGGAATTATTCATACATACCTAACCATGTATAACACTTAAAGGTGATACACCAATAGGGGCTTGAACCCTCGTAAAACCCATTGTCAAGCGCGAGAAAATGAATGTTGGAACCTGTGTGGCCCTACTCTGCCATCATCTGAGACCTCATTGGTCGAAATATGACCATCTGGGTTATATTGTTCTGTAGGTAACATCCATACCTACACAACCAAGTATCACACTTATAGGTTATATGCCCATATGGGCTTGGGCCCCATTAAAACATATTGCATATGTCAATAAAGTATTCAATAGAGCACACAATTCAAGTTCTGTCTTGTATGGGCATACTCTGCCAGCAGCTCCTGGCACCTCAGTGGTCAACCTATAACCATGGGGATAGTTTTGCTCTGGTAGGTATCACCCATACCTACATAACCAAGTATCACACTTATAGGTTATATGCCCACGTGGGCTAGGGCCCCATGAAAACGTATCGCTTATTTCAATAAAGTATTCAATAGAGCACACTATTCAAGTGCTGTCCTGTGTGGGCATACTTTGCCAGCTCCTGGCACCTCAGTAATCAACATATAACCATGGGGATAGTCTTGTTCTGTAGACAATACCCATACATACATGACCATGTGTCGCAAATATAGGTTATTCGCCCATATGGGCTCGAATACTTAAAATACTAATCAAATCATTAAACAAATATACAAGTTCGATCGTGTTTCTGGAAGCTCTACAAGTTCTTGATATCTCATTGGTCGACCAATGACCTTCTGGATGGTCTCGTACTGTAGTAACCACCTATTACAACGTAATGATATATCAAACTTACAGTTGGTACGCCAATAGGGGTCTGAACCTCCTGAATCCCCATAGCCTGTATGTAGAAAATGAAAGTTCGAACGTAGGTGGCCATGCTTTGCCACCCACTGAGACGTGACTTATCCACCTATGATGGTAACGTTCTGTAGGTAGTATTCATACATACCTAACCATGTATAACACTTATAGGTGATACACCCATAGGGGCTTGAACACTCGTAAAACATTTTGCCAAGCGCGAGAAAATGAATGTTAGAACCTGAGTGGCCCTACTCTATCAGCATCTGAGACCTCATTGGTCCACATATGACTGACTATCTGTGTTGTTTTATTCTGTAGGTAACATCCCTACCTACATAACCAAGTATCACACTTATAGGTTATATGCACATGTGGGCTTGGACCCCATGAAAACATATCGCATATGTCAATAGAACACACAATTAAAGTTCTGTCCTGTGTGGGCATACTTTGCCAGCTCCTGGCACCTCAGTAGTCAACCTATATCATTGTGGATAGCCTTGTTCTGTTTGGCAACCATACCTACATGATCTTGTGTCACAAATATAAGTCATTAGCTCATATGTGCTCGGATCCTTCAAAAACCAATCATATCATTAAACAATACACAAGTTCGATCCTGTTTCTAGAAGCTCTGCAAGTTCTTGAGATATCATTTGTCGACCTATGACCCTCTGGATGGTCTCGTTCTGTAGGAACCATCTATTCCTACGTATTGATATATCACACTTATAGACTTGAACCCCCTGGATACCCATAGCCTGTAGATAGAAAATGATGTTGCCACCCACTGGCACCCCGAATGGTATAGTTCTGTAGTTACTTCCCATAGCTACACAATCATGTATCAAACTTATATGTCATATGCCCATATGGGTCCCATGAAAACATATCGCATGTGTCAATAGTATTGATATTGAAAACCGTTCATATGGGCCAACCCAAAACCAAACAAAAAAAACACAACCATCCTTTGTCTGGAAGCTCTGCACGTATCCGATACCTCATGTGTCGCCCTATGACCCTCGGGATTGTAATGTCCTATATATACCACCCATGCCTACGTATTTCATGAGTGTAGGTTGTATGCCCATAGAGGTTTGACACCCCTGCACACTTATAGTTTGTAGGTAGAAAATGAATGTTAGAACCTATATATATAGGTGGCCACTCTTTACCACATGCTGATACCTCATGTGTCGACATGTGGCACACCGGATGGCCAATCAACAGTTTTTAATCAGAACTTGTTTATAAAACTCGAAACCAGCACAAATATCATGATCTGGGATCGCGGAACCCCTGAATGTTGATGCAAAGTTGGATGCCTATCTTTTTGACACATGATCATGTAAGTATGGGTGTTGTCTATAGAACAAGACTATCCCCATGATTATAGGTTGACAACTGAGGTGCCAGGAGCTGGCAAAGTATGCCCACACAGGACAACACTTTAATTGTGTACTCTATTGATATATGCTATAGGTTTTCATGGGGCCCAAGCCCACATGGGCAAATAACCTATAAGTGTGATAATTGGTTATGTAGGTATGGATGTTACCTACCGAACAAAACAACCGAAGTTGTCATATGTGGACCGATGAGGTCTCAGATGCTGGCAGAGTAGGGCCACCCAGGTTCTAACATTCATTTTCTCGCGCTTGGCAATGGGTTTTACGAGGGTTCAAGCCCCTATGGGTGTATCACCTATAAGTGTTATACATGGTTAGGTATGTATGAATACTACCTACAGAACTCTTGACCATCCGGTCTCAGTGGGTGGCAAAGCATTGTCACGTAGGTTCGAACCTTCATTTTCTACCTACAGGCAATGGGGATTCAGGAGGTTCAAACCCATATGGGCGTACCAACTGTAAGTTAGATATATCATTACGTTGTAATAGGTGGTTACTACAGAACGAGACCATCCAGATGGTCAATGAGATATCAAGAACATGCAGAGCTTCCAGAAACAGGATCGAACTTGTATATTTTTTAAATGATTTGATTGGTTTTTTAAGTATCCGATCCCATATGGGCTCATGACCTATATATTTGACACATGATCATGTAGGTATGGGTATTGTCTACAGAAAAAGACTATCCGCATGGTTATAGGTTGACAAATGAGGTGCCAGGAACTGGCAAAGTATGCCCACACAGGACAAAACTTTAATTGTGTGCTCTATTGATATATGCTATAGGTTTTCATGGGGTCCAAGCCCACATGGGCACATAACCTATAAGTGTGATACTTGGTTATGTAGTTATGGATGTTACCTACCGAACACAACAACCCAGGTTGTCATATGTGGACCAATGAGGTCTCAGATGCTGATAGAGTAGGGCCACTCAGGTTCTAACATTCATTTTCTCGCGCTTGGCAAACTGTTTTACGAGTGTTCAAGCCGCTATGGGTGTATCACCTATAAGTGTTATACATGGTTAGGTATGTATGAATACTACCTACACAACTTTACCATCATATGTGCCACAGGTGGATAAGTCACGTCTCAGTGGGTGGCAAAGCATGGCCACCTACGTTCGAACTTTCATTTTCTACATACAGGCTATGGGGATTCAGGAGGTTCAGACCCCTATTGGCGTACCAACTGTAAGTTTGATATATCATTACGTTGTAATAGGTGGTTACTACAGTACGAGACCATCCAGAAGGTCATTGGTCGACCAATGAGATATCAAGAACTTGTAGAGCTTCCAGAAACACGATCGAACTTGTATATTTGTTTAATGATTTGATTAGTATTTTAAGTATTCGAGCCCATATGGGCGAATAACCTATATTTGGGACACATGGTCATGTATGTATGGGTATTGTCTACAGAACAAGACTATCCCCATGGTTATATGTTGATTACTGAGGTGCCAGGAGCTGGCAAAGTATGCCCACACAGGACAGCACTTGAATAGTGTGCTCTATTGAATACTTTATCGAAATAAGCGATACGTTTTCATGGGGCCCTAGCCCACGTGGGCATATAACCTATAAGTGTGATACTTGGTTATGTAGGTATGGGTGATACCTACCAGAGCAAAACTATCCCCATGGTTATAGGTTGACCACTGAGGTGCCAGGAGCTGCTGGCAGAGTATGCCCATACAAGACAGAACTTGAATTGTGTGCTCTATTGAATACTTTATTGACATATGCAATATGTTTTAATGGGGCCCAAGCCCATATGGGCATATAACCTATAAGTGTGATACTTGGTTGTGTAGGTATGGATGTTACCTACAGAACAATACAACCCAGATGGTCATATTTCGACCAATGAGGTCTCAGATGATGGCAGAGTAGGGCCACACAGGTTCCAACATTCATTTTCTCGCGCTTGACAATGGGTTTTACGAGGGTTCAAGCCCCTATTGGTGTATCACCTTTAAGTGTTATACATGGTTAGGTATGTATGAATAATTCCTACAGAACTTGACCGTCCGGTCTCAGTGGGTGGCAAAGCATGGCCACCTAGGTTCTACCTACAGACTATGGGGATTCAGGAGGTTCAAACCCCTATGGGCGTACCAACTGTAAGTTTGATATATCATAACGTAGGAACAGATGGTTCCTACAGAACTAGACCATCCCGTGTGCCACATGTGGATAAGTGAGGTCTCAGTGGGGAGGCAAAGTATGGCCACCTTGGTTCGAACCTTCATGTTATTACTCTTGGCAATGGGATTTTAGGGGGTTCAAGTCCCCATGGGTGTATCACCTATAAATGTAATACATAATTATGTAGGTATGAGTAGTGACTATGTAGTAAGACCATCTGGAGGGTCATTGGTTGACTACTGTTGACCAAGGACCTTGCAAAGTATCACAACCAAGGATCGACCTTGTGATTGTTTAGTGTTTTGAGTGGTTTTCGAGGGTTCAGAGTTCATATGGGTTCAAGACCTATATATTTGACAAATGATAATGTATGTATTGGTGTTATCTATAGAACAAGACCACCCAGGTGTATACAGGTGCACTATTGAGATCACAGGGGCTTGCATGGCAGCCCAACCCAGGATCGAGCTTGTGTATTTCTAATGTTGAACTTACTTTGGCATACTCTGCGAGCTCCTTGAGCTTAAAGAGTGTACCTAGAAACACAGTGGTGGTCTTAGTCTATGCCCAACATCTGCTAATACGTGAACACGTATCAAACATGTAGCTTAGGTATCCCACGGACCTTAAATAATCTTAAATTATATCATAATGTAGTAAAAATGAAACATGCGAACATGGATTGCCATACTCTGCGAACTCCCTGAACTCCTTGTGTCCACATATGAACATGGATTTGGTCACATATGATACATACCAACGTGAACACCTATGCATCAGGTGGTGCTATATCAAATAGGGTCACAAATAAGATCTGAACTGATGTTATATTAGTATGTAACAATAGCGATTTTTAGTGATTTTTATGGTACAGGCGCATTAATTCCGAAGGAACGGCAGTCGATCGAATACGGAATTAGTACCCAACCGTCCTTTAGGACACTAATCACATGTTTCGATTCACTTTATCCCACTGTAATATTGTTCTCCCTTAAGTCTCCCTTAATATTTGAAGTTGAGTGAATTACACGAGAAATGTGCGAACGTTTGGTTATAATTGATGATTAACATTAACATTCACGTACAGACGGACATACGTATGTATTGTCCTAAATCACGTTAATGTCGGAAAAACTAATATGTGTCTAGTCCAAAAAATATTAAACATTAAAAGAGGATGGTATACTACCCATATGGCTTTATATTAGCTGACACTCTATGATAATTTTAAAAAAATGAAAGATTCGAACTTAGGTTGCCATACTGTGCAACTCACAGAAAGCAATTAGTCAAACTGTGGTCTTATTCTATAACAGATACCCACACCTACGTGAATACGTATGATTCAGGTAGGTACTGTATCCAGTTGGGTCACAAATAAGGTATGACTTATTGTTACAGCTTTGAATAATAATGATCTTAGCATTAGTTATGTACCGGAACAAATTAATTTCAGACGGAAGGGCCGGCGGATAAGAAATTAAAACTACACAATCCTGTGTGGCATAAATCACTTATACTAACACACTTTATTCCACATTACTATCTTTCTCCCTTAAATCTCCCTTAATATTTGAAGTTGAGTGAATTTCACGCAAATACACTTTTGAATAAACATCTGAATAAACACCTGGCTGTGTATTCGCCAATTAACATCTCAATAAACATCTAGGTATGTATTCGCGAATTAACATCTGAATAAACATTTGAATAAACACCTGGCTGTGTATTCGCCAATAAACATCTCAATAAACATCTAGGTATGTATTCGCGAATTAACATCTGCATAAACATCTGAATAAACATCTGAATAAACACCTGGCTGTGTATTCGCCAATTAACATCTCAATAAACATCTGAATACATAGCTGGCTGTGTATTCGCCAATAAACATCTCAATAACCATCTAGGTATGTATTCGCGAATTAACATCTGAATAAACATCTGAATAAACACCTGGCTGTGTATTCGCCAATACACATCTCAATAAACATCTGAATACACAGCTGGCTGTGTATTCGCCAATAAACATCTCAACAACCATCTAGGTATGTATTCGCGAATTAACATCTGAATAAACATTTGAATAAACACCTGGCTGTGTATTCGCCAATAAACATCTCAATAAACATCTGAATACATAGCTGGCTGTGTATTCGCCAATAAACATCTCAATAAACATCTAGGTATGTATTCGCGAATTAACATCTGAATAAACATCTGAATAAACACCTGGCTGTGTATTCGCCAATTAACATCTCAATAAACATCTGAATACATAGCTGGCTGTGTATTCGCCAATTAACATCTCAATAAACATCTGAATACATAGCTGGCTGTGTATTCGCCAATAAACATCTCAATAAACATCTAGGTATGTATTCGCGAATTAACATCTGAATAAACATCTGAATAAACACCTGGCTGTGTATTCGCCAATTAACATCTCAATAAACATCTGAATACATAGCTGGCTGTGTATTCGCCAATAAACATCTAGGTATGTATTCGCGAATTAACATCTGAATAAACATCTGAATAAACACCTGGCTGTGTATTCGCCAATACACATCTCAATAAACATCTGAATACACAGCTGGCTGTGTATTCGCCAATAAACATCTCAATAACCATCTAGGTATGTATTCGCGAATTAACATCTGAATAAACATTTGAATAAACACCTGGCTGTGTATTCGCCAATTAACATCTGTGTATTCGCCAATAAACATCTCAATAAACATCTAGGTATGTATTCGCGAATTAACATCTGAATAAACATTTGAATAAACACCTGGCTGTGTATTCGCCAATAAACATCTCAATAAACATCTGAATACATAGCTGGCTGTGTATTCGCCAATTAACATCTCAATAAACATCTGAATACATAGCTGGCTGTGTATTCGCCAATAAACATCTCAATAAACATCTAGGTATGTATTCGCGAATTAACATCTGAATAAACATCTGAATAAACACCTGGCTGTGTATTCGCCAATTAACATCTCAATAAACATCTGAATACATAGCTGGCTGTGTATTCGCCAATAAACATCTCAATAAACATCTAGGTATGTATTCGCGAATTAACATCTGAATAAACATCTGAATAAACACCTGGCTGTGTATTCGCCAATTAACATCTCAATAAACATCTGAATACATAGCTGGCTGTGTATTCGCCAATAAACATCTCAATAAACATCTAGGTATGTATTCGCGAATTAACATCTGAATAAACATTTGAATAAACACCTGGCTGTGTATTCGCCAATTAACATCTCAATAAACATCTGAATACATAGCTGGCTGTGTATTCGCCAATAAACATCTCAATAAACATCTAGGTATGTATTCGCGAATTAACATCTGAATAAACATCTGAATAAACACCTGGCTGTGTATTCGCCAATACACATCTCAATAACCAACTACTAAACTAAGCCAACTTCACAGACCTCATAAAGTATATATACTAACCCACTATATTACAGTTATTTGTAATCCGGAACGAAGTGATCCGATTATATTTGATTTGTTGTGCATGCAATAATCAAATTGAAACGGTTACTAGTATATCATTCAAATATTTGGGAATTAATTTCTCTACTAAGTGTATCTGGTACAATACCGGGACATCTTTATTGCAGCATGCGACGGATCTGTAGTCCAGTGGTAACACGCTCGACTGGTAATCCAGGGATCGCAGATTCGATCCCCCGTCTGACACTAATATAATTAACAGTCTTTCATATGGAACTTTAAACCGATGTCTCGTGTCTGTGCTTTACACCGTGCACGTAAAAGAACCAGAGGAGACTCTGGAATGGGTCTCTGTTTGTATCATTGAACAATCCTCCTAAATCTAAAATGACTAATCTCTTCAGGAGGCGTCGCTCATATGGGCAACCGGTAGCGACGATAAATAAACGTAAAGCACACACGCATCATGCATGTTTCTCTTCAGTTAAATCATTTTCAATCCTGCGGAACACAGAACTACCGCTATCACGACAGATGTAGCTATTTGACTAATTTGAATTATGGCTTTATGGGACAGAAATATGGGGATATGCATGCATCTGCAGACATTCTGCAGATCCACATTAACGTTTGCGGATTGTTTTCTTTGCAAATCAACACATCTCGCTTCTGTTTATGGCTAATTAGCACGTGTCCCTGCATATTTAAATAGGTGATTCAAATTTTAGAAAGAAATTATGCTTCACTAGTGAAGACAAACGTATTTATTTCTAAAGCAAGACAGCGATATCGGTCGTAATCATGTTCGTAACCATGGAGGAAGAAATTGCGCCTCGTATCCATGGAGGAAGAAATTGCGCCTATTATAAGCAACAACTGCTTTTCAAATGTTTGGATTCACTGATCAGCTATAAACCTTCTTACTCAATTATAATGCAGGGAATAATTGATAAGTATCTACAGAGTTGCTATGCTAGCACAAATAATTCACACAGTTTAGTCTTACTGTAGTTTTTTAAACACGGTTTAGAGATATCGGAAACTATTTATAATATTTGATAGATACCTAGTAATAGAAATGCTCTCTCCCCAGGCTTAGAACTTTCTCTCTTATAATGTATTGATGGAAACTGGCAGATATGAAAACATACCACTTAACTAAAGAACCTCCGAGTCGTGTAATATGAATTTCAAGATTGCATGCCTAGACGTAGAGATTTAAGAAATCCATAATTTAGACCTTATTGTTTTCATTGTCTAACAATCCATAAGTTCATACGCTTCAGGTGCGAAATGTCCGGAGTTCAAGCCCCCGCTGGAGCCGTTACGATAGTTCCGCTTTAAGCACATAAACATAAGATGACACGACTCTTGTTTCACTTTAATGCTCATTCAACTTCTTTTATCTTCGTACATCCAGTTTCAATTTTGATCTCTTCAGAAAGTTATAACAAGTTTATTGGCATTATCAGCATTATATTACCTTTGGCCATTTAGCCTTTCAGCCAAGTTCAGGAAACCATGGTGGGGTGTACCATAAAAATGGACAAAACGGCACTTATATATTTTGGAAGATATACATCTTGACATAATAAAAATGTGTTGTGGCAAGCAATTGGGAGTAGCTTAACAACATTTTTTGCCATTTGAAAAAGTACCTTCGGATTGAAAAAATATTGCTTACTTTTGAGGGTATGGGAAGCACAATTGGGCTCAAATGACTAAAAACAAACATATTCTATCATTATTTGGTATCAAATTATTCAGAACACCGTTGTCTACCATATTCAACAATGCTTTTTGGTGTGAGTTATTTAATGACGTAAATTATATGCTTAAAGCGACTTGTTTCGCTACAAAACGGAAAAATATTGCTTATATTTTCCGTCTAATAAAACAATTGCAAAAATCAAATGATTTACACATGATGTTAAAGTTTGATTTATTAGTACAAACTATCCAGTTGAAACACATGAAATAACCAATATACAAGGGGTCATTACACACTGCAATACTGTATAGGGACGTAATTCAAATAATTATAAAGATTTTTACAAATATTTATCCGTAAGACTGATCATTGATTTTTTTGTATCAGTTTGTGTTTTATGTGTCTGCATATTTTTTAAAGAGTACTTGTAAATTTGAGCAAAGAGATTTCTATCTGCCTTAATAATAGCATTTTGTGAACTGTTTTTAATAACCTTTCTTTTGCTCATTGAAGTAAAACTTTTCAGTTTATTCTTCGTTATTGGATCATGGAATTTTTTCTCATGTCCTGGTTCCAACCTGTCTTTTCTGAACTTCTCACAGGCCTGTAGACCGATACTTTTTGCATTGTGCAGATCGTTCAATGCATCACTTGTGGCAAGTGTACCTGTCGATAAGCTGACAAGTTCCTGATCTTCAGCGTTGAAAGGGTCTATCCAATTATTCTCAAGCATATCCATTAGGCTCTTGACATCTGCTTCATCCCTACCTATTCTTGATTCTCCCAAGTCTGGATGGCGACTATTTGGATCCGAAATGTTTACGCTTTCTTTCAGTTGTCGCAAATATGATGTTCGATATTCTGATGTGAGGTAGAATCGACTCACAGCAGAGGGTTGCAAACTGAAACCTTTAGTACCTCATTGTGTATGTGTGTCTTTGTTGACTGTTTCCTCCACAGTCTGGTCAACAGGAATCCTCCCAAATGGGTTGGATGATCCAATCTGTACAGAGAAACCTCCCTGTTCCATGTATGCATGCACTTGTGGATGTTCTTCTGGTAAATGCGACATGTCTGAAAAGTACGCACTCAAGAAACGGGCATAGTTAACATTGTTGTATGCAAAGCACCATGGTATTAGATCATGTATTGCTTGTAGGTGTAATTTCCAACTTCCCTTGATGCTCTAATCAAATTCAACATCAGTTCAACCAAGTCTATATAGGTCATCCAGAAAGCTGAGAGATCCCCTTTTCGTCTTAGAGTATCCAGATACTGATTGAATTCCTTTGATACATCCGCAAACTCAGTAGTACCTAATGTCTCAGAGAAGGTATCTCCACAGATATTGTCACTCATTTCATCAATTCTCAATCCAAGTTCATATACTTTCTCTTTCAAACCTTCATCTTCTGAAACACAAGAGGCATAAAATCCTTTCCAAGCTATTCGAATTAATGACTCATACATTAACTTATGAAACCTAACAGCCCGATTATACTTTCGCCCCTCTATCACATCAGCAACAGACCCGTCTGCTATTACACCTGATTCTATACACAAGTCTTTTATCCCAGCATCTGTAAACGTTTTCCAATGATACCGAGCAGTGTGCAAATCGTATGGAACACTCCCATTCTTGGTACTACTCCATTGAATATGTCTGGGTATTTCCATATTAGATCAGTGGCTTTCGCATAAGGAGCTTGGTCAAAAACAACAACAATGTTTGGTAGTTCTAGGGACTCCATTACCTGAACAGACTGTGTCAGGACTTCATTGACAGTTTTCAGCTGTGTTGCAGGAGAATTTATCGTTGGTATATAACCAATGTTATCTTGCTGTATGTCTACATTGTCTCTAGTTAGTATGTTGAAGCCTGTCCAACTGCTGACTGTTTGATTAGAGGAGCAGTGTAGTCTTGTCAGTGCCCAAATATGGTTTTTCTTGACACTATCTTCGATGACCTCAGTTTCATGTATAGGTATATACTGTCTACTGAGTGGACCGACACGCTCACCAGCATTATATTCAGGAATGGTCGGTAACGAGTGTGCAATAGATCGCTTCCTTGTTTTCTCAATACGTCTCCATGGGGCTGTGGGCAAGAAAGGACCATATGACTTCATCTGAACGGCGATTCTGTTCACTCGGTGTGACGTTTCCTTACCGCTTAATGTCTCTTCTAATCTATCAATGTTGTTCCAGGCTAGAGTCGTTGGAATATTAGGTTGAATACATTCCGGTATAGGCACATTGTCTTCAAACCTGTTGAGTTTTTCTATGCATAATGCTGTATCGATCTCCTGTAGCTGATCGTATGAGACACCATGGTCAAGCCTATTCACAATTTTCACAAGTTCAACATTTCCAGTTAAAGACTTAACCGCGAATGGAAGCAAAATATGTTTTGGTGGTTTTCTTCTTCCACTGTTGACACTGTATACAATATCTTGTCCAATAGAACTAGTTGCACGTGCAACCTTTTCAGATGGGACAACTTCACCTCGCTTACCAGTCAGAAGAACTTTCAGGAAACTATGCAAATCAGCAGGGATGTATTCCGTTGCATCTGTCAGGTCAGATGGGAGTGGTGGCCAAGGTTCTTCTTTAACATGATCTTGAATGATGGATCTCAGTTTAATGGCCACATTACCAGAGTCATCATTACAATGAACATTCTTTGACAAAATGTCCTGAATTTCGTATTTTAAATCTTGATTCTCTTTCACTAGCTGCTCTACCGTCAGATTATCCGGGAAAATTAGCACTTTGTTTTTAGAATCTTTAGTATAGTTCAGACTTTCCTTAAACTCGAAATTTATCTTACGGAGCATGTGAGTTCTGGTAGATTCCTTTATTTATGATATTCCACTTTCTTTCACCATATGTGACTTCAAACTCTCCCTTAATTCTGAAAGTTTTTTGACTTTGGGTTCAGAAAACATGTCTCTCATTTGTTTAAAAAGTTCAACATATGCATTTTTTCAGCTTCAACATATAACTGGTGTTCTGGATCTTGATCCATTGTACTGCTAGACTTGCACTTATTCTCATCTGGATATGGTCTTGTGTACTCCCTATAGCATGAATGGTGATAGTGTCCTTCTGCAGCAACTAATTCTCTCGATAGAATAGCTATGATTTTAGTGTCATTAATAGCTATTGCTCTTTGTCTCACTGTGGTATCTGCTCTCAGTTCTCCACATCTAGTCAATGTTTCTCTCGTACGTGTGCCCTTTTTATACTTGCCAGTTTTGTCACAGAATATGCAAGCAGGGGCGTACACTCTAGATGGTTGTGGTGACTGTATTCCTGACTCAATCTGACTTCTTGTCTGACGTATATCAGATGTAGAAGGACACGCTTCCTCCTCAGATTTACTGGATGATTCATTTAATTTCTGTAGTGTTTCAAGGTCTCGTTTATGGGTAAACGTTCTTCTACACTCTCTATGATAGTACACTGACTGTTCAGGGACTGTGTCGTCTGACAATGTTCTTGCTATATCAAGAATGCCTTGATGGTTTCGAATTCTTGCAGCATTCAGAAGTGTCTGCCATGATGGCAAATCCCTGGGAGAGGTAAGTTTAGTTGCTACAGGATTATCTACACAGTGTATTATGCACGATGCTGCTACTGTGGAATCTTGCATCGACTCGTCATCACTGCCCTCAATGTTTGCAGCCATCGTCCGATATGCTGGTCAAATTATGCAATAAAATAAAAATTTGTAGCACACTATGTTTTATTTGTTAATGTATTAGTTAAAAGCCAAAATAGTATATTTTATGTGTGTTTCAATGAATAAGTCTCATGAAAGGTTTTTATGATGCTACATTTAAGAGATTATAATGTTTTATCCGAAAACTGTCATATCCGAGTACTACTCTAGTTTTAAAAATCCACTAAAATGACTTTTCTCCCTACTGTGTCGTTCCATTTATAATTAGTACATGTAGATAATGTATCAGTAGAGAGACAACAGTTTTGCAAAATAATGTACACTTACAGTCACAAAGAATCGACATTTGATGACTAGAACATTTCTTGTTTCTATTTGTTTACATCACAAATGGCGTTATTTATAAAAGGGAGATAATCCATAGAAGTGACTTGCCAGGATTTCAGTTGCATAATTATCTAACAACAGTTTAGCACATTTGGCTTGACAGAAAATATGTTTTTCATGTCTTCTGGTATGAAAAACAGCCTTTTTTCAGTATTTTATATCCAATTTCTAACAATCTAATTAATATTCATGGATATGCAAATGAGTAAATTTACATAAATTATCATCAAATGAAAGCATTATCAATACTGTTTAGTTTGAAACTAATATGAACTTTCTACAATGAAAGATTGCCTAGTTCTGGCATATAATTGATACCATATCCCACTATCTGAATTTGGGATACCGTTGCCATGGAAACGGCCCAACAGGCCTATTAGCTACCCGATACAGCTTGCCACAAACCATTTTCTGTCTTCATATTTGATATATAATCAAGCTAGGTAGGTGTCGTTTTGTCCATTGTTATGGTACACCCACTTCATCTTACCTGGAATACTAATTTACACAAGCATACAATATGGCAAAAAGACATACTACACAAATACACAAATACATACAAAAATACATATAGACACATTTTAAATAAACACATTGTTCTCAACATAATTCGTTAATGTAATGAAATGTATTGTATTGTGCACATCTGTATTGTATTGCACACATCTGTATTGTATTGTGCACATCTGTATTGTATTGTACACATCTGTATTGTGCACATCTGTATTGTATTACACACATCTGTATTGTATTGTACACATCTGTATTATATTACACACATCTGTATTGTATGGCACACATCTGTATTGGATTGCACACATCTGTGTTGTATATATATACTGTTAGTTTATACAAAGTCATTTTAACTCGATTGCGAAGCAAGTTCTTTCAACTTATATGAATCACTCTCGAGACCTCATTCCTGATGTAAATCCATCGCCATGAAGGAGAGAGAAAAGGCATGTGGAATTTAAATGCCTTGCCTAAGGGCACAATCGTAACGGCTCCAGCGGGGTTAGAACTCCGGACCTTTCGCACCTGAAGCGAACGCGCATCCACTGTGCTATCACGACTTCCACAATATATATGTTCAAACAATTGATGAACTCGATTGCGAAACAAATTCTTACAACTTATATGTATCACTCTCGAGACCTCATTCCTGATGTAATCCATCGTCACGAGGGATAGCATGGATACAATGTGGAATTTAAATACATTGAATAAGGGGCACAATCGTAACGGCTCCAATGGGGCTCAAACTCAGGCCCTTTCTCACCAGAAGCGAACGTGTTACCACTGCGCTATCACGACTTCCATAACGTGTTGTTTCGCATTAAGTGCCCGTATCAAACCAGAAAAAGTCGTACCAAACTAGTTCCTGAGAAAATAACGCATGCGCACTCGGTGTTAGTTTGGTTTCTTCCCGTAGCGTCACAAATTTGACAGATAACATATATTTGTAGCCTCATGGTAATATTTCAATAGATTTCGTCAGTGTATCTAATTCAGTAATGGTGATGTATTCCTGATAAATGGACAACGGAGAGCATGATTTCAAAATAAATGTCCAACTTCATACGAAACTATTCGGTCCCAGGCTGACATCATATATTAACAGTCTTTCAGATGGGACGTTAAACCGAGGTCTCGTGTCGGTGATATACACCGTGCACGTAAAAGAACCAGAGGAGACGCTGGAATGGGTCTCTGTATGTATCATGTCACTACCCTCCAACAATCTAAAACAACTAATCTCTTCAGGAGGCGTCGCTCATATGGGCAATAAACGTAAAACACACACACACACTGACATCAAGCTACCTCGGGTCGATACCTATGCTGATATGAATCTAGCCTCTAAGTATCGAATATTAATGATCGAGAAACAACAATTACTGTCGTTGGGGAATTTCTGTAATACGACGCTGTTGGAATGGTTGTAGTTGCACTTCGCGAAGGAGCGTACGGTATCATAGCATGTAATATTTATTTAGTTATGCCTAAAACATGCAACAAAACAGATTTGTAAATTGTGATCCATGATCCATGAAGAACACTGTAACATAAGCATTTGTTCTTTGTTTAGTGCTATCGTCTAGTTTAAACTTTATTTATTTTACAACGATTGCGAAGCAAGTTCTAACAACTTATATTAATCACTCCTCGTTGGCGCGCATGCAAGTGTATATGTGTTCATTCGTGTGGGAGGAAACCGGAGTACCCGGAGAAAACCCACCTGTCCGATCTAGCGACCACCGTACCATCTCACATACTTTCTGGTCCGAGGATCGAACCCGGGTTGAATTGGTGAGAAGCGAGCGCGCTAACCACTTCGCTAATCAGACAGCCGTTGTTATAATTATACCGATATTATTAAAACAGAAAAAGACAATATGAAACAAATGTTTTATCGCATAATTTACTAGGTGTTTGTAATCCGTTCTATTTCTATATATCACAGATTATATTAAGGATATAACAGATCAGCACAATGGTGCCAGTGATGATATTAATATTGCCAAGAGACATTGTTACCAGCGAGCGACATTTCCATAGAACACAACAAAATGTCGCCGCTGGTGTATGGTACATTTTAATTATGTGAGATATAACAAATATATATGTATATGGAGGACATAGAAAACGCACACCTACATTATATTTGTTATTATTATATTAGTAACAAATTTGTATCTCTTATGAATGCTAACAGCGATAGAGTTATTAACAGTACAGCTACATTTGTATATCATGCTTTCAAACTTAGCACAAATAAGGTAATATATATTACTATGAAGTTTCATCCCATGCAGCATTATTTGATTATGACTGGTATATAATGAGTTCTTCCTTGCTAATGCTAGTTACCCATGCAGCATTATTTGATTATGACTGGTATATAATGAGTTATTCCTTGCTAATGCTAGTTACCCATGCAGCATTATTTGATTATGACTGGTATATAATGAGTTATTCCTTGCTAATGCTAGTTACCCATGCAGCATTATTTGATTATGACTGGTATATAATGAGTTATTCCTTGCTAATGCTAATTACCCATGCAGCATTATTTGATTATGACTGGTATATAATGAGTTCTTCCTTGCTAATGCTAGTTATACTTGCGTATATAATGAGTTCTTCCTTGCTAATGCTAGTTATACTTGCGTATATAATGAGTTATTCCTTGCTAATGCTAGTTATACTTGCGTATATAATGAGTTATTCCTTGCTAAGGCTAGTTACCCATGCAGCATTATTTGATTATGACTGGTATATAATGAGTTCTTCCTTGCTAAGGCTAGTTACCCATGCAGCATTATTTGATTATGACTCGTATATAATGAGTTCTTCCTTGCTAAGGCTAGTTACCCATGCAGCATTATTTGATTATGACTCGTATATAATGAGTTCTTCCTTGCTAAGGCTAGTTACCCATGCAGCATTATTTGATTATGACTGGTATATAATGAGTTATTCCTTGCTAATGCTAGTTATACTTGCGTATATAATGAGTTCTTCCTTGCTAAGGCTAGTTATACTTGCGAATTTATGTTTCACCATATTGATTGATGTTTAAGGCTATAAACATGTAAATATTGTATGCAAATAAACTTTATGTTATGTTATGTTATGTTATTAGTTTATACAAATTAATTTTAGTTCGATTGCGAAACAAGTTCTTACAACTTATATTAATCACTCTCGAAACCTCATTCCTGATGGAATCCATCGCCACGAGGGAGAGAGAAGAGGCAACGTGGAATTTAAATGTATTGCCTAAGGGCACAATCGTAACGGCTCCAGCGGGGCTCGAACTCCGGACCTTTCGCACCTGAAGCGAACGCGCATCCACTGCGCTATCATGACTTCCACATATATTATATTAATTACTCAATTGTGGAATGTATTACTTTAAAAAGTGTGAACTTATATTATGTTGAAACACAATTACCTCTACGAAAATACTGTTACTGTTTAAAAAAAAATAGAATAATTTTATTTCTTAAAGTAAGCCCAAAAAGTTGGTTCATCACGTTCAAGTTTGCATTCTAATTACAATTAGCCAAACATGTTTCTTTCGATTTGTGGAGCACTATCTATATCTTACGATAATTTCTTTATTACTACATCAATTTTAAATATTTTGGTATCAAAAGGACGACAATGAATTGGTCTTTAAGAAAATGCATATATGTATTTATATAGTTATTGTTTTTCATGTAAAAACACACTAATCCGAAGTGTGCTTTTTCTATGTCCGCTAGTATATATATTATGTAACAACTAATACAGATATACTGCTGGGCAACCTAGTTCGTTTTTTCTCAATAATATATACTTTGACCGATTTGTCTCAGTAGTATATAAATGTTCTTGCCACCAAGGAGACAATCCTAATATTTTCATAGCACCAGCTGGCAAATAAAACAGGAAACGTTGCATGAATGTCAAGGTATCAGGAAAACTAAGGTCACATATGTTCTAATAAAGATTTCACTGTTGAGATATTGGCAGTTAAACACATGTGACATAAGATGAGTTGTAATACAGCACGTAATGATGTTCCATTCAAAGTCGTCTGCTCACAAAATTGCCATTACAGCATCGATGCTACGTGGATGGTGTCATTATCATTGTTCACATAATTTAGAAATATACGTTGGTAGGTTTGCGGAAATAAATAGGCAATATCGAATTTTGTAAACTGTGTTCATGAAATAGGCAATATCGAATTTTGTAAACTGTGTTTATGAAATAGGCAATATCGAATTTTGTAAACTGTGTTCATGAAATAGGCAATATCGAATTTTGTAAACTGTGTTCATGAAATAGGCAATATCGAATTTTGTAAACTGTGTACATGAAATAGGCAATATCGAATTTTGTAAACTGTCTTCATGCAATTCCATTGAATCGGAATATCACATTTTATTGTGTTGTTCTAAATTTGCAAATATATGAAAGAACTATTTTGTTAATACACATCGGTGTATAGTCCAGAAATTCTTAAACACTATGTCATCATAGAACAAATAAAATGTATGTGATACCCAGAACAGCTAAATGTGTGATACCCAGAACAGCTAAATATGTGATACCCAGAACAGCTAAATATGTGAACGATGCTTTTGAAAGCAATCCCTCGACAATTGAACTGCTTGAATTGACTGACACTCAAATTGAAATTCTGTTACTTTTGTGCTCGCTATATGTAAATGGCCAAAGGCATTGATTTATGGTGTTTATGCAATCAAATGTGTGTGTGTATTTTACGTTTACTTATCGTCGCTACCGGTTGCTCATATGAGCGCGTCCTCCTGAAGAGATTAGTCATTTTAGTTTTTGGAGGATGGTGCATTGATACAGACAAAGACCCATTCCAGAGTCTCCTCTTGTTCTTTTACGTGCACGGTGTACGGCACCGACACGAGACCTCGGTTTAAAAAGTCCCATTCTGAAAGACTGTTAATTTTATACGGGTCAGATGGGGGTTCGAACCTGCGATCCCTAGATTACCAGTCCTGCGTTTTACTACTGGACTACAGACACGTCTGTTGTTTTAAATGTAAATTCAGTTTTATACTATATCAATTGGATGATATAAAATGGGGGGGGTGTGACTATAGCACATGGAGCACTAAGTCAGGATATGTGCAGCTGCTTTTTAACTCTTTCAACACCAAGTAACTGACATGGACTGATCCATGATATTCTTAGACCAATAAATGAATAAGAAAATTACATTCGGACCAGTTCATTTATCAAAATGGGTAATTGTGTCTAAAATTAGTAATACTACTTGCAAAAAGTGCAGATACTGATGAGACGGCTCGTCACGAGCCAGCTCATCTGGATCTACACTTTTTGTAAGCCTATAAATAGAGGTATGTGGTGTTGAAAGGGTTAAGTGAAGCTAGGGAAGGAAGGTAGATACGTTATCTGATAGGAACAGCTTATATCTCGGGGAACACAATAATTGCAATAACAGTTATTGTTCTCGAATATAACATATATATACATGGATGAAGATTATCTGGGAACTATTCTAACATGACCCAATATAATGCTATGCACGAATACATGTGTGTATTATTTTGTCTCCTTGTCTGTTATTTGGCTGATGGCTTTACAAAATACCTCCCTATATAATATCTTCTGTATTCTAGTGGCACTGAAAATCATTCTCCAGCCATCAACACTATAATTCCTGCATGGCTGGTTATTAACACTACAAATTATGCACACTCGTTGTATTCAATTCCAATGTAAAATTGTTAAAAGTTGTGCATATCTACGTCCATAAATAACTTTTAACGACTTCCGCTTCCGATAATGGCGGTTCTCAAATTTATGTAAACAAACGAAAAAGTTGAAATGTGATAAAACTGCCGATTGGGGGACACAGACTTCGTAAGATATGATGATATGAAGTTATAGACTTTCATAATTTCGACTTGTAATTGTTGAAAAACTTCGGAAATGTAATTGAACAATTGAACATTTTATTGTACCATTATTGCACCTGATAGTTTTTCGCACGTGAATTTCATGGAAGTCGTGTATAGGACCTCCCCGTATAATTCAATCTAAACCTATACTGAGCATAAAAAGTTTGTAACCAAATTAATCAACCTTCAAAATGAGTAAATATAACTCTGTATGTGCAACACCTTCATCGGAAAGTAAGAAGAGAGAATTATCATCACCACTTGAAAGTTCTGATTTGAAGAAATCTAAAACTCACGAAACACATTTTGTTCTTTCAAGTGAGGATATTCTCGCGATTAGCACTGCTCTAAAAGGCACATTTCGCGACGAACTTAGATCGGAACATGAGATTCAAGTACAGGCTATAATTGACGGGGTTATAGCTGGTCTAGAATCAAAAATCCACGACCTGCAAAATGAAAATGAAAACCTTCGCAAACGTGTGGTTAAGTTAGAACTCGATGCTGACAATGCTGAACAATACAGCAGGAGAAATTGTTTGCGCATTAGTGGGGTGTCAGAGGTGGGCCTGGACTTAGTGTCAGAGGGCATGAAAGGAAAGCCCTATGAAACTGACAAAGGTGATAAAATCTCATCCGTGAATGGTGATGATGAACCCAAACCGGATGGCAAAACTGATGGTAAAATCGACACAAGGGATGCAACTGGCAGTAAAATCCTCCAACTTGCTATTGTCATGGAGGCTAATATATCCCCGACAGATATTGACCGTTCCCATCGTATTGGCCTTACAAAACCCGGAAAGCCACGTGACATCATTGTTAAATTTACGTCATATAGAGCAAGAAACAACTTCTACCGGTCGAGATTTGGCCTAAAGCCTAATGGGTACCCAGGTGTATTCGTGAATGAGGACTTGACAAGATCACGCTCAACCTTATTATATCAGGCGAGACAACTCTTCAAATGTCGGTATCTCTTGGGCGCCTGGACCTATGACGGTTACATCATGGTGAAGGACGCTGGCCGAAAGATTCACCGTGTTACAACCGAGGCGGACCTGATGAAATTGAAAAGCAGTATGCCAATTCCTTTTGAACTAGCGACAGCGGCTCCCAAATGGGCAAAGTGAATATGTAGACTTCAACAATAATATTGTGGCAACGTAACTTTGGTGAACAGTATAGTGATACTAGTTTTACATAAATACTGACTGACTAGATTGATATAGTTTAATCCGGAGTGGCTGATCACTGATTTATACGTAGTACAATTAATTATTCTGGTGTGAAATGACTGAATGGAGATTTTCTTGTATTGTGTAGTAGACACATTTATAGATTGAAATAATAGTTCAGCATATACTTCATGAACTTATTTTATTAACATATTAAAAGTTGTAGGATTCTTCAAGATACCAAATCGTAACCATTGCAATAATTGTTGAAGTCATTTTCTTTTGAAGTCAATTGTTATTTAGTAATGCCCTCGCTGTATGTTCATTGTACCGTCTTCTAGTAAGTATAGGATATAAGCCGAACAACGTTCTAGTATGTATAATACTGGGCTGTGTGAGCCGCGTAGCGCCGAACACAGTACCAATAATATACATATAGGGTCCGTTTGATGCTTATATCTTACTTAATATAATACTCTGGCATATTGAAAGTAGTCCAATATTAATAATAATATACGGCAAGTACAAAGGTAAGACGTCACGTCAGTGTTTTAATAGCAGTTATCATTCAACATAATCAATACATGTATACCTACATGTAAATTGTACGCTACCGTACTTATCCTGTCGGAAGCACTACAATCGGATACAATCTCACAAAAAGACTGTGGAAGATTGTAAAAGGATTCATAGCATCCAATGAGAAACGAACAATACCAGCACTTAAACACATACACACGCAAGAACTCGTCTTTGATACTAAATCCAAATCCGATCTCTTAAATGAATTCTTTTGTAGTCAATCTTCTTTGAACAACTCAGACAAAGACCTTCCTAAAAACTATTATCAAGAGCCCACACACAAACTCCTAACTATATATGTTACTCCTCTTAAAACACTCAAAATTAACAAAGCCTCAGGTCCTGACGAGATCAGTAACCGCATTCTTCGAGAGACTGCTTCAGTACTAAAATACCCGCTTTGTTCCTTGTTCAATCATTCATTGCAATGCTGTAAAGTTCCGCAGCTCTGGAAAGACGCTCATGTTTGTGCTATCTTCAAGAAAGGCGACCCTTCATTGCCTAACAACTATCGCCCAATTTCGCTTCTTTGCTGTGTTGAAAAGGTCTTTGAAAGAATCATCTTCAAGTACCTGTACAATTTCATGAATGCAAATAATTTCATTTCACATCTACAATCTGGATTTAAGCCAGGGGATTCATCAGTGAACCAATTAACATATCTCTACAATACATTTTGCAAGGCACTTGATGACGACCTTGAAATTCGCACAATCTTCTTTGATATAAGTAAAGCTTTCGACAAGGTCTGGCATAACGGTCTCCTATTGAAACTTCGTAAAGCAGGTGTTGATGGGCCTCTTTTGTCTTGGTTCTCTGATTATCTTTCCAACAGACGTCAAACTGTCATTCTTCCTGGCACCAAATCTAACTGGTGTTCGCTAGGGGCTGGTGTGCCCCAAGGATCCATCCTCGGTCCACTTCTGTTTTTAGTATATATCAATGACATCGTGGAAGACGTAGGTGCTAAGATACATCTATTTGCCGATGACACGAGTCTACACATTGTCGTCGACCAACCTGTAATTTCAGCCCAAATACTGCAATCTGATATCAATAAACTATCCAATTGGGCGGAGGCATGGTTAGTCACATTTAATCATTCAAAAACTGAATCTATGATCATCTCACGCAAAACACATAGACCACATCACCCAGCATTACTCATGAATAATCAACGAATCTCATCCGTCACGTCTCATAAACACCTTGGTGTCCACTTCTCAAACGACGGCTCTTGGCATACTCATGTAACTCATATTACTGATAAAGCATGGAAGAGAATTCATATCATGCGAAAGTCCGCCTCCGTGGTCGAGTGGTTAAGGTCGCTGACTTGTATACCACTGTAACCTATCATCACTGATGGTCACGGGTTCGAGCCCCGCTCAGGACGTGTCTCATTTATATGAAAAAGTTGGCAGTTTCTTACGGAGGTTGGTGCACCCAAGTACTGGTTAACCGCTGGAGCCTGCCCAGGAAAGGTGTTGTTAAGTAAACTGCCCGCCGGCGATATAGCCCAAAATGGTGCTGATGCAGGCGTAAAACCCGAAATATAACATAAATATAACATAACATATCATGCGAAGATTCAAATTCCTATTGGAAAGACGATCACTTGAAACCATTTATACTTCTTTCATCAGACCAATTCTAGAATATGCCGATGTTCTGTATTGCAATTGCACTCAGTATGAAAAAGACGAACTCGACAAGATCCAGAATGAAGCTTCTCGAATTGCTTCCGGTGCAACAAAACTTGTTTCTCTTCATAAACTACATAGGGAAGTCCGGTGGGAATCATTAGACAAACGTCGACTTAACCACAGACTTACTCTTTTGTATAAAATGAAAAATGGTCTTACTCCCAAACATCTATCTTCTCTTGTGCCACAAAGTGTGGGTGAAACTACCAGATACAACCTAAGAAACGCAGCTAATATTAATGGTATTCCATCCCGTACTGCGCTCTACTACAACTCGTTTCTACCTTCTACCTTAAGAGATTGGAATAATCTATCTATGCAACAACAAAGCTCTCCTACACAGTCTTCGTGGAAATATATCTAAAACTCCTAAATACTTTTATGTTGGCTCCAGGAAATGGCAAGTTTATCATGCCCGATTACGTACTGAGTGCTGCTCCTTAAACCAACACCTGTACAGCAAAAACTTATCTCCAACATCTCTTTGCCAATGCGGTCTTGTTGAAAGTAATCACCATTTCTTCTTGGAATGCACACTATATACCAACATCAGAGCAATACTAATACAAGCAACTTCTATATACTGTACAGTAACTTTGTACACTCTCTTACACGGATATCAAAACCTTTGCGACAACATCAACAGCAGAATCTTTCTTGCTGTACAGGACTATATAAGGGACAGTAAACGTTTTCCATGAACTTGAATGACTGACCTGTTCCTGGCTCTCAACATTCCAAATCAAATCTCAAGATCTTATTTCTTCTACTTGAATTGAAAACAACTAGGATGATTTATCGTCAAAGTTGAATGACTCTTTTATTTATTATTACTTAATTTTATATTTAGTATTACTTAAGATGAACACTAAGTGTATTAGTTATAAATACCATACATTTTAAGCCACTGAGATACATATCTAGCAAACTATATCGATATCATATCATACCTCACTTTACCTAATAATGTTACTTTCTTCTTACAATAATTGTTGTGAGTCTGCACATAGTATAGATTAGAACAATCTATTACACTTAGACTCAACCATATTCTTTTTATTAGCATTCCTCATCATTATAATATTCTGACCTCTATTATTTATAATGTCTTTTTTCTTATCTCAACTACAATATCGTATTTTTTCTATCTAAATCGTATTATGAATCTTGTATTGTTAAACATTTCAAGCACATTATTTTACCGCCAACTTTACAGCAAACGAGTTTCGAAGGAGAAGACCTTTATAAGCTAATCTAGCTTTCGGATCTAATCCTTTTTCAAAACATAAACTATTATAGTGTAATGTAATTGCTATATGTATATATGTTACATTGTTTGAAGATAAAATATGTTTAAACTAAATAACTTTTACAGGGGGAGCAAATTTCAACAGCCGTAGCCGTAGTTTATTGCAGATTTAACAAACGGTATATTTTTTCTTTTTTATAGGAACACAATTATCAAATCATTGTAGAATAATAATTTCTTAGTTTATACAAATGTATATTAGTTCGATTGCGAAATAAGTACTTGCAATATTAGCTTAGTGTCTCTCGATACCTCATTCCTGGTGGAATCAATCACAAGTGTCTCTCGAGACCTCATTCTTGGTGGAATCCATCACAAGTGTCTCTCGATACCTCCTCATTCCTGATGGAATCCATCACCACGCGGGAGAGAGATACGGCAATGTGGAATTTAAGTGCATTGCCTAAGGGCATAATCGTTACTGCTACTGAACAGCATTTGTATTAATAACAAATGACTGTCTGTGATTTTCTGTTGCTTAATCCTATGTTAAATACGATCATGTGTATGATATATAACGGAACATGATACAACGTTTCTTGGTATAATGTTTGTTAGACCCCATAACATAGGACATGACAGTCGGACCTATTTGAACTCGCCCCAGGAGACAATGAGAGATATCGGTCAGTTACTGCCTCTGAATACCACCCATAAGTATATAGTTCATCTTAAGTGGTTTCCTCTGTTTTTATCGTTGCTTCCGTTGCACAGCATGCTATCAACATTATCCACTTTCTCATCTTTTAAATAATTATTTTTATTATTAAATTTATCATACCGCAACATCTGGGAACAACAGTAAAAACAAAGTGTTCCAACTAAAAGGACCGATATAAATTTAGTGATATAGCGGATTTATCTGCCAAGGGAGGTAATAGAAAAGTATTGGTAATTAAACGTAAACGCTAAAGTCTAACAACTACAATGCAGACTAACATATATATTGTTAATTATCATACTATATAGGTAATATACGAACTAGACACATTGTCACAGACTTGTTAAACAGACATTGTACAAATACGATTTGTTGCTTATATATTTTCGCGAGGATATCAAGAAATTAATACTGACACATGCCACTTGAATTTGAACATGATTATTTCGTGCACGATATGACAGATGAGCAACATTTGTCTATGAACATTTGTCTATGAACATTTGTCTATCATTTGTCTATGAACATTTGTCTATGAACATTTGTCTATGAGAATTTGCTTATATTATTTCATTACATTTAATTAATGGCAGAAAAAGCATATAATTGTCAGTGCCTTTGGGCAAACATATATCCAAAGCGTGTTTACTGTTAGCCGAGACGGGCCAGTATACGTGTAGGACCAGGCTAACACAGTTTTATGTTAGTATACTATGCTATACACTGACATACGTCTATTGGTAACAAAGCCACAGACGAAAGTACGAACCCCTTAATATCTTTAGTATTGTTTCAATAATAGCTCGAAATAAAGCTAAATTGATTGTTTATCAACGTCCAATTTTGTCATTTAATATACAAAGAAGTTAGTGGACAGTTTATTTAATAGCTCTGCTCGCAGTTAGTACCATAGCAGGAGGTAGGCTGGTGAATGTGGGCGGATCTACTTGCGCCTTTGCATTTTGGTTTGCCTGTGTATTGTTATCTGAACCAATCCGCTTTGAATTGTTTGTATTGTTGCTTAAAGTCACACACACAGCTTAGATAATACGGCCACTCTCCAACTAGTATTGGTTGAGGAAGACACCGAGTAGTATTTCAGGCTCGGACGGGTATCTACATGTGTAGAACCACTGAACTTCTGTAAGCCAGCTAAATATCTTCTTCATATGAAAGAATTCGACAGCCCAGTGGGTTTCGAAACAAGCAGCGGTGAGTGGCAAGTCGATTGAAATCAACGAAATTAACCGTTCTATATCTACCTTTGAACCAGTCTGTATTAATCTTTGGCAAGTCATTGACAGTAGTTCCTTGTAGTAGACTATGTACTGTAGATATGCATGCTCTGTCCTTCAGGTGCGAACGTCCCGGAGTTCGAGTCCCACTGGAGCCGTTACGATTGTGTCATTATGCAAGACACTTAAATTCCATGTTACCTCTTCTCTCTCCCTCCCTCGTGGCGGAGGATTCCATCAGGAATGAGGTCTCGAGAGTTATTAATATAAGCTTGTTAGAACTTGTTTCGCAATCGAGTTAAACTAAATTTGTATAAACTAAGCTTTCCTTTGCCGAACTACTTTTTATATAATATGGTTTCTGGCATTTTAACATAGAACTGTCCTTTGCCAAGCAATCAGGTTTTATTATTTTATATGATTTCTGACATTTTAACACAAAACTGTCCATTGCCAAGCAATCAGGTTTTAGTGTGTGCTTCTCTCGCCAGGCTTTCACCGAGGCTATCACATTCTATGCTAGACGACGTTTGAACATAAATGAATTGACTTTCCAATTTCATTGTTGTGTTCGTATTATTTCCTGTAAATTGACTTCCAGACTTATTTATGTCTACATGTTTTCAAGCTTGCTGATTGGTTGTTTCTGTGCCGCATACGCCTGTACTCATTGCAATTGTGTTCAACAAACTCCTCGTATCGTTATATCGTGGTAACAATGAGGAATATTCGATATCAGTTGATGAAAAATGCACAGGGGCTCGTATTGGTGTGTGTGTTTTAGGGTTTTTTATCGTCGCTACCCGTTGCCCATATGAGCGACGCCTCCTGAAGAAGCAAGAGTGAATAAAAAGAAAGTAATAGGTATTAAAAACATACTCATGTTCCATTTAACTGTCAACATGTCCACAGGGGGTTATATTGTATTCCTTACAAAACGATAAACTTTAACAGTAATTTATTTTCTCAGAAAGCGCTGAAATTATTTTGCAATAGGATTTGCAATATGTCCGTTTTATGTTTATTTATCGTCGCTACCGGTTGCCCATATGAGCGACGCCTCCTGAAGAGGTTCATCATTTCGTATTGCGAACACTAGTGTTATATATGTGGTGCAAAAAACAAACCATTAACCTAATAAAATGGTAAATTATAATTATTCATGCATTACATTATACTAAGTACATGTTTTAGTACTTGTAGTTTATATCTTATTTGAGTTATTTCCTATGAAAGTCTTACTGGTTACTGTTTACATGTTTCATTGTGCTATTTGATGTATTAATTTGTTGAGGGTATCATGGTAGATTGACGTAATTGTTCAAATGCGTTCTCTCGTTAAATAAAGTATTAAATAATACAAATATTCATTTGCAACAACAAGCGGGGCCTCCGCGATCCAGTAGTTATGGATGTTGACTTAAACTCTCTTGCATAGTGTGTTCGCTTCATATGCGAAATGTCTGGAGCGCTCTGATACAGCCGCTACGACTGTGTCCGTAGGTAAGACATTTAAAATTCACATTGCCTCTTTGGAGAGTGATTGGAAATCGTGATAGCGCAGTGATAGCGCAGTGATAGCTAGTTCGCTTCAGGTGTGAAATTCCCGGAGTTCGAGCCCCGCTGGAGCTGTTACGATTGTGCTCTTAGGCAAGGCATTTAAATTCCACATGCCTCTTATCTCTCCCTCGTGGCGATGGATTCCAACAGGAATGATGTCTCGAGAGTGATTAATATAAGTTGTAAGAATTTGTTTCGCAATCAAGCTAAAATAAATTTGTATAAACTAAGACACAATACATGAACATGTTACACTAATATCGCATGCATTTTTACAGAAATTAATTGGTGCAATAAGACGTTAAATGGCGCAAATAATAATTAAACAAATACTAATATTGTAATTAATAACATTAACAAAATCTGTAATTGACAAAAGGTGGATTATGAAGTTCAAACTATAACACTAGCACAATGTTCGGTTTATTTACAATGAAGCCTTCGGTGATGATGATCGGGAAAAAAGGTGAAGATGATGATACCCCATCGAAACATGAATATTAACCTCGGCTGACCCCTCGGTTGGTTTAAACATATTTTATTCGATAATAATGTACATTACATATACATTGTATACAAAACGAAAATGGATTAAATCGGAAGCTTAAAGCTTATTGAGATTTTCTCTCTTTGACCCCTCGGTTAATCGCCTCAGTTAGTATTCATGTTTATCGGTGTGATATTTTTCATATTGCCTACTAAGGAATGCGCTATTTACATATTAGTTGACGTCCGCCTCCATGGTCGAGTGGTTACGGTCACTGACTTGTATACCACTGTAACCTATCATCACTGATGGTCACGGGTTCGAGCCCCGCTCAGGCCGTGTCTCATTTATATGAAAAAAGTTGGCAGTTTCTTACGAAGGTTGGTGCACCCAAGTACTGGTTAACCGCTGGAGCCTGCCCAGGAAAGGTGTTGTTAGGTAAACTGCCCGCCGGCGATATAGCCCGAAATGGTGCTGATGCAGGCGTAAAACCCGAAATATAACATAAAATATAACATATTATTTGACTGATTTTCTTTAGTTTCCAATTATGTCGATATGAAACAAAGGAAACATTGTAACCCAGGTCAAAGGAAACATTGTAACCCAGGTCAAAGGAAACATTGTAACCCAGGTCAAAGGAAACATTGTAACCCAGGTCAAAGGAAACATTGTAACCCAGGTCAGTCACCTAATCCTCACTTACTCTGCAAATATTTATTTTGCACTTTAACTGGACAGAATGAAACGGCACCATATAGCGTACTTCAATAAACGGTAATATATGTCCTTGTATCTCAAACATACACCTAGTTGACAGTAAAGTGACAGTACATTTCTTGTCACATTGCTTCTCGAACAATTACTTTAATGGGAGGCAACACGCTAAATGGCGCTGCGGCTGCCATATGTTACGGTAAAAACTATTAACCATTAGGGGAATATCGCGCACACGACATGAGCACATCTATCGTAAGCATCAGTGTACGTGGCCAGACACCACGATTTCAGTTTACCCCAATTTACTACAAACAACACACGTGTGGTGAGGATTGTTATTTTACGTTTATTTATCGTCGCTACCGGTTGCCCATATGAGCGACGCCTCCTGAAGATATTAGTCATTTTAGATTTTGGAGGATAGTGCAATGATACAGAGAGAGAGACCCATTCCAGAGTCTCCTCTGGTTCGTTTACGTGCACGGTGTAGAGCACCGACACGAGACCTCGGATTAACGTCCCATCTGAAAAGACTGTTAATTATATTAGGGTCAGACGGGGGATCGAACCTGCGATCCCTGGATTACCAGTCCAGCGTGCTACCACTGTATTACAGATCCGTCTGTTGTGGTGAGGATTGAGTTCAAGTGATACATATATTTAATATTGCCGTTCCTTTCCGCCGAAGTACCAATGTTTGTTTACTCCGTGGCCGAGTAGTTAAAAGGTAGTTGGTTCCATTTCACCTGCCCCTCACAGATGTAGTTTTCGAATTACACTTGGTGTGTCGAATTCTTTCATACTAGCAAACTATCCAGATGGCTTGTGGAAGGTCGGTGGTTCTACCATGCTGCCCGTCCGTGTTCGTTTCTGGAATAGTACTCGGATGGGCACAATAGTTCGTTCTACTCCAATAACAACTGGAGAGTCCCATATGACATAAGCTGTTGGTGCTACTTTCAACATGCGTAAGCGGTCGTCTGTCTCTCCAATATATACTGAAGTGTCGTCATATGACCTAACGTGTTGGTGCTACTTTCAACACCAAACCAATACAGCCAAAAACCAGAGTGCCCGAGTACTCCTCGGAGGTGCGTAAGCGGTCGTCTTTCTCTCCAATATATACTGAAGTGTCGTCATATGCTAGTACTGTAGACTTTGATAGTAGATTTGTAAGTTCCATGTTCTTTTTCATGTATAGTTTGGGTATATATGTTTCGTACATGTTATCTATAGGTGGTAAAAGCCTTACCGGGCCGTATACAGGCCCATTCCCCAGTATTAAATACAGTAAATGATCATTTGTTCGGATTGGAACGGCAATGCTAAGTATCACTTGCATTCAATCCTTACTGCAAGTAGTTTGCTGGCAATCTTGTTTGCTTGTTGTTTGGGATTTTAAGTAGCACCAACACGTTAGGTCATATGACGACACTTCAGTATATATTGGAGAGAAAGACGACCGCTTACGCACCTCCGAGGAGTACTCGGGCACTCTGGTGTTTGGCTGTATTGGTTTGGTGTTGAAAGTAGCACCAACACAATAATGTTTCCTAAGCATTTCTCACAGTTATTATATATTACACGATGTCACCGCTTGGACTTGTTCACGACAATCCGATTGATCACAACTATGTGTAAATTGAGCTTGAATTCATATTATATAGCACTAGATATATGTTTCGTTGATAAATGTAATAAAATGAACGGCAGTTGCTGTGTTATGGGCGCAGTCATTTTGATCTTTCGGGGTATTGGGCTCACAACGCTGTTCGATTTAGAAGTCATTATGCTATTCTGAATTAGAATTTATAGCTTAATCGTACCGGGCTCATGTATCCCTGATTTCTGTACGTAAGTCTAACGTCTACAAGAAAAGCACAATCGTTGTCATCATCATATCTATTCGTCAACCCTCGACCCTCGCGGGGGTGCACTCCTATTCCTCGTATAATGTCTAGTTCAGTAACTGGTAATTGGAATTTTCAACTTAACGAATTCTCGATTTGAACTTATTTTAATTTAAGTTGAAATCGTGAATTCATGAAGCTGAAATTATAATATAAAAATAGCGAATGTCAACGCATGTCTTTCGTATGAATTACAATTACAGTTAATTGTTTCATGTGAAGAAATAAAACCCACATAGAGATTTTAGAATTAATTATACGGAGTTCGCGCCCGGCTGTAGCGGTTACGATTGTGACATTATGCAAGACACATAAATTCCACATTGCCTCTTCTCCTTCATGGCGATTGATTCCACCAGGAATGAGGTCTCGAAAGAGATTCATCTAATTTTGTAAAAACTTGCTTCGCAATCGAACTAAATTAGGCCTACACCTTGTACATGTCTATTGTCAATGTGCTGAAACTGTTGTCCAGTTCGTTGATCGTCGGATTTTGAACAACGGTTATCGGAGTTCAGAGTCTAGGTCACGGCATGTCTGTAGCGGCCTTGGGCATGTCACCTCACACACATTGCATAGTACTGGTTAACCGTTTAGGTCGAACAACAGGAACACATGTCTAAGTGCCCGTAACAGGGGTTTGACGTAAATGGAAATAAAAAATATATAAACCTAAATACGAAGCTCTAAAATATTACTCTCCATTACTTCTCCATTACTTCTCCATTACTTCAATATAGGAGTGTAGCTGCACTCTTACTTCACGACGTCTTGGGAGAGATACATACTGAATAAAGAATGTACCACGGGCGTACTGGTAATCGGTCACCTAAGATTTGATTGTGAATAACTTCTAGTCGCTGTTATAGTAGATGATATGTAAAGTGGTCATTCTTGCATTTAATGTGCTTAATTAAACTCAGATTGCTTTTATAATAAAACCACAATTTCACTCGCATGTGAATTCAAAATGGCGTAGAAAAATAGGACCTGAGCCTCGGTCACCAATCAAATTCCATGCACCAGAAATGTGTTTTCCGGTATTGTCACATGATTGACACGTGACCTTGTAAAGACAAGCATTTGACTTTCCCCGTTACAAATATAAACAAACATGTGTGGGTACACATGAATAAGACTCATCAACGTTTACATATTTTCGAAATATTGATCTGTTTTTGGTCATTTCTGTGCTGGGAGTCTTAACAATGTATACCTGCTATGACAGCGATGCCGTCATTTGTAAACAAATTCGAAAACAGGGTCGGAGGTTATAAAACGTTTCTCCAATCTCAGACTCAAGCTTCTGATTGGTTCTGCTGGGTGTAAAACTCAGACACAACCAATCAAATCCTTTGAGTTAGAGTTTGAGATCCTAGAAGAGTTTTATAACCTCGGGGGTAGGTGGTGTCCGGAAATAGGGTGATTGACGATAAATTCCAGTATATAATATCTACAGCGCCATTATGGTATATCGAATTTGCAATTCGGACGAGTTCTGACGATAAACAAAAGAGGATATTTGTTTGTTTCAGTGAATTATCGAATTAGACCTATATTTCACCAAATGAACATTGTAAGCATTATTATTACGAGTGATGCAAGAATGTCGTGTTTAGACTATTATAAATGACGTCATTAAAGACGTCATAAGTGAGGACACTGACAGCTTATGTCAGAAAACGTTCGGTTGACAGCATTTCAACTTGCGGCGGATAGATGCTACACGTGCAAAGCGATGAGTAATAACGTGTGTTATTCCGCTGCATTCAACCAGTGGACTAAGACATTTTATTTCACTTATACAATTTCATTGGAGAGAATAAAATAAAACCAATTTAACCTTCAAATATTCATTTTGCGCAGTCAGCAGAAACAGATGACTCCATGTACAGTCAAACCTGTATTAGTGGGCACCTCTATTAAGCAGTCATCCTGCATTAAGCAGCCAGTTGCCAGATTCCCAATATGTTACTTTGTTATACATTATACCTCGATTAAGCAGCCACCTGTGCTAAGCAGCCACTTTCTGTGATTCCCTTTGGCTGGCTGCTTAGTTTATACAAATGTATTAACTCGATTGCGAAATAAGTTCTTTCAACTTATACATGTTATACAACTTATACACTCTCGAGACCTCATTACTGATGAAATCCATCGCCACGCGGGAGAGAGAAGAGGCAACGTGGAATTTAAATGCCTTGCCTAAGGGCACACTCGTAATGGCTCCAGCGGGGCTGGCTGCTTAGCACAGGTTTGACTGTACAGCTATCCAGTATACGGTACTATACATGTAACTGATCGTAATTATGTCCTTGTGGAGCAATCAAAAGTAATGTTGACAGCATCGGTACGTCATATTTCTGCAGCGCCATTGTGGTATTATTAAAAACGATATTTTCAATGACAAATTAATCGTGGGAGGATATTGACAATTTCAAAATAATGGCATAATTTCTAATAATAAAATCTCTACAGCGATATTCTAGTACTACGTATATTCAATGGCAGCTATCGCTTACCTATCAGTACAAGCAATTACTGCTATTAAACATCCTAATGTCAATTCTGGCGCTATAAAAAGCTTGTTCCAGGCTTTTGAAATACACTCTCTATGGTCACAACTCATTCATCGTCGTACATTCAATCTAAAGTTATTAAACGATCGGAGAACAGTTGACAAAACCCTGGAGAGTCTTTGCAACAATTATAACCATTAAAAGCAATTCTATTTCTGAGGAATATATTGTTTGAACACAAACCATCACTACATAGTTAGAGGATAGGGCTAAACAATCAGCAGACGAAAGTGAACTCTCTAAGGATAGATGGAAACGAGGTCGGTAACGTAAGCGATTACGTCTGTTCTTGAAAAACAGTTTCCGTTGCAATGTGTGACAAAGACTTAAATTACATTTTACAACAGAGTTCCAAGGACACATACAACCACAATCGAGTTTCAAGGGCACGTGTGTGCGGCAATTGTGATTACATGTATTTCACATGGGTTTTCGGCTTTTTTAACCCTTTCAACCCCACAGGCCTCTAAATAGGCTTATGAAAAGTGTAGATCCAGATGAGCCGGCTCGTGACGAGCCGTCTCATCAGGATCTGCACTTTTTTGCCAGTAATAATTATTACTATTTTTAGATAAAATTACCCATTTTGATAAATGAACTGGTCCAAAGGTAATTTTCTTATTAATGTATTGGTCTGAAAATATCACGCACCAGTCCATGTCAGTTACTTGGGGTTGAATGGGTTAAACTAGAACTTAATCAAGGTAATGGGAATAGAACCAGAGCAAGAAACCGTATGGGTTAACCACAAATCTACTAGACAGGACATGCTAGTATGGAACGCCATAGCTGTCTCAGATTGTCGATTACTATGTTGTCTTGTTTGAATAGCGTGTAACATAATAACACGCTATGTAGACAAGTTCACACGCGCCTCTGACGAGACAACATAGTAGCTTAGCATAACAACACGAGTAGCTTAACATAACAACACTCTATGTAGACAAGTTCACACGTTTCTCTGACAAGACAAAATCGTAGATTACAACCCCAGGCAGCTACGGCGCTCCATATGCTAGGATGCGTATACTTATGTTAATCAATGGTTGATCGTCTGAGTTGTCGTGCACTAACTCTGATCTTGACCCACTGACCCAGATACTCGATCCAGTGATAACAATGGTTGTTGCGTCATATCATTACCAATCCTGATAATGCTTACATCGCTATCATTACCTTCAGTTTGGGTGTTATTGTCGTACTCTCGTTGCATTTTTGATGCCTGTTCAATTTCAAGCGGTGAGGTGGCCTTCTACTTATCGCTTGAGAAGGTATATTTAACGGTGTGTGATTCCAAACATTGTCGTGACTGAAACTGCTTGTTAAGCTTTATGCCACCGTGTACTGTAGTCTCTTTGGCAGGGTGTCTGGTTGGACGCATATTACTGTTCGTAAATGTTCGTGACCAATTTGTATTACTGTCGTACATGATTAAATTGGCAATATTTTTTACATGGTTTTAAAAATAGATCACACATGTAAACACATCAATATTGGATATTTGGGGGTATTAAATACAGATAAACCGCCTAATATTGCCAATTTAATCATGTACGACAGTACATACATTGGAATCACGACTATGCTGTATTGGTACTTGACTTAGTTACTCGCACCGTTTTAAGTGCTCTGGTAAATAACGCACAAAGCACCATTGATGATGATGAACAGTGTGGCCCTTATCGGTCTGATTAAGTTGTTTTTATCCTTTCTGGCCTCGCTAGCTTTTGAGTCAAGTTTCTTTCGTTCTCGCTCTGTCTCATGTGTGATTTGCTCTCTAATCCACATATCACTCACTGTTTTCTAGGTGTGTGGACGCACTTTGTTTAAAAAATTTTTTTAAAAAAAGGTTAAACTTTCTAACAAGTTCTAACAACTTATATTAATCAGTCTCGTTAGCGCGGATTAAAGCGTATATGTGGTCATTCGTGTGGGATGAAACCGGAGTAGGCCTATCCGGAGAAAACCCACCTGTCCGATCTGGCGACCACCTACCATCTCACATACTTCACGGTCCTAGGATCGAACCCGGGTTACATTGGTGAGAACCGAGCGTGCTAACCACTGCACTAATCAGACAGCACTTTGTTTCATAAATTCACTGTCCTTATATTATGTGAATTTATCAACTATTGGCCATGGTGGTGGGTCTGTGTTTGGTGTTGTATTTTCCCAGACGGTGTGCAATCTATGGACACTGGATTTAGGTTCATCTTAGTTTCAATAACCTCTTTAACGTTTTGTTCACAGTTCTCGTGGTTGTGTTTATATTCGTCACTGCTTACGTCATAGATGCCCGAGTATATCTAGTGTGCTCTCATACCGCGCCATGTGAGGTCAACCACTTGTTCACCTTTGTTACATTGTATCTCTTCAGATAGTATATTGTACATTTTCGTGTTTTACGTTTATCTATAGTCGCTACCGGTTACCAATATGAACGACGTCTCCTGAAGAGATTAGTCATTTTAGATTGTTGGAGGATAGTGCAATGATACAGACAGACACCAATTCCAGGGTGTCCTCTAGTTCTTTTATGTCTTCAATTTAATTTCCTGGCGTTAACAATTTGGGTTTATCTTTTGTTTCTTTTACATTATACAAACGTATTCGTTAACGAGCCTAACATCATGTATGTATAACAAGAAACCTACGATATGTCTATTTTGTTTTATAATAACGGAATATTAACTGTGTATATGCCGGTACACATGTACCCTGCGACCATGCAGATACGCCCTATATAATGCATATAGATGACCTGTGTATATACCGGTACACATGTACTGTGTATATACCGGTACACATGTACTGTGCGATCATGCAGATACGCACTGTATAATGCATATAGATGGCCTGTGTATATGCCGGTACACATGTACCATGCGACCATGCAGATACGCCCTATATAATGCATATAGATGACCTGTGTATATACCGGTACACATGTACTGTGTGATCATGCAGATACGCCCTGTATAATGCATATAGATGACCTGTGTATATGCCGGTACACATGTACCCTGCGACCATGCAGATACGCCCTGTATAATGCATATAGATGACCTGTGTATATACCGGTACACATGTACTGTGTGATCATGCAGATACGCCCTGTATAATGCATATAGATGACCTGTGTATATGCCGGTACACATGTACCCTGCGACCATGCAGATACGCCCTATATAATGCATATAGATGACCTGTGTATATACCGGTACACATGTACTGTGCGATCATGCAGATACGCCCTGTATAACGCATATAGATGACCTGTGTATATACCGGTACACATGTACTGTGCGACCATGCAGATACGCCCTGTATAATGCATATAGATGACCTGTGTATATGCCGGTACACATGTACCCTGCGACCATGCAGATACGCCCTGTATAATGCATATAGATGACCTGTGTATATACCGGTACACATGTACTGTGCGACCATGCAGATACGCCCTATATAATGCATATAGATGACCTGTGTATATACCGGTACACATGTACTGTGCGATCATGCAGATACGCACTGTATAATGCATATAGATGACCTGTGTATATACCGGTACACATGTACTGTGCGATCATGCAGATACGCCCTGTATAATGCATATATTGCCGGTACACATGTACTGTGTATATACCGGTACACATGTACTGTGTGATCATGCAGATACGCCCTGTATAATGCATATAGATGGTCTGTGTATATACCGGTACACATGTACTGTGTGATCATGCAGATACGCCCTGTATAATGCATATAGATGGTCTGTGTATATACCGGTACACATGCAGATAAAGTTTTTAAATAAATTATTGTAAGGATGTCTCTAGAAATTAAGAGAAGTTCGTCTTACACGATATGTTTAAGACACTTCCTAAGTTCCAACTTGTCTTATAATTGCGAAACAGTTTAGGATATAACTAACGCAGCACCTAACATTTATCTTAAGTTGTAACATACGCAGCACCTAACATTTGTCTTAAGTTGTAACATCCGCAGCACCTAACATTTGTCTTAAGTTGTAACATACGCAGCACCTAACATTTGTCTTAAGTTGTAACATACTCAGCACCTAACATTTGTCTTAAGTTGTAACATACGCAGCACCTAACAGTTGTCTTAAGTTGTAACATACGCAGCACCTAACATTTGTCTTAAGTTGTATCTTATGAAGAAACTTATAAAAAAAACTTATGATATTTCGTGAAACGGGCCCCATTGTTTTATTTTAATTACTAGATCACGTGACTAGAATGTGGGTGACTGCCGAAATAGCCAACCGATTTTCAGCCAAATTCTGGATAATATTTGTCGTAGTCAAAGGTCGAACACATTAAAATTGTCTTTGATTTAATTTATTTACTGAGGCACCTGGGTAATAATGGTTTATAATGACGACAATTACATAATAACAACTGTTTTAGAAATTGTGACAGTGATTTTGAGATGGAATACATCTATTAAAAGCAATTTCGCATGCAGGTGGGAGTTGACATAGTGGATATGTGGTATGATTAAGAACAAATACAATGCGTACGTGGTTGTAATTGCGCATTGTTTGTCTGGAAAAAGAACAAACTGGAATTGCAGTTCGTCGAGTACGTATTGTCGATTGCTTGGGGTGGTACAGAGTGGCTAGACGTGCAATGCATAATACTGTAGCAACTTGCTAATAAAGCATTATATATTGATTAGAACGAGAAATAGTGAAATATTTGCCATTATCTTTACACAAAATTATTTTAGCTCGATTGCGAAACAAGTTCTTACAACTTATATTAATAATCACCGCTCTTCCCACCAAGCAAGCACCGCTCTTCCATACACTCCACCTCCATTCTCCAAAATGCAAATACACCCACCGCAATACCCGCCAAGCAATCACCGCTCTTCCCGCCAAGCAATCACCGCTCTTCTATACACTCCACCTCCATTCTCCAAAAGCAAATACACCCAACGCAATACCCTACCAAACAATCACCGCTCTTCCATACATTCCACCTCCATTCCCCAAAAGCAAATACACCCAACGCAATACCCTACCAAGCAATCACCGCTCTTCTATACACTCCACCTCCATTCTCCAAAAGCAAATACACCCAACGCAATACCCTACCAAGCAATCACCGCTCGTCCATACACTCCACCTCCATTCCCCAAAAGCAAATACACCCAACGCAATACCCTACCAAGCAATCACCGCTCGTCCATACACCCCACCTCCATTCTCCAAAAACAAATACACCCAACGCAATACCCTACCAAGCAATCACCGCTCTTCCATACATTCCAACTCCATTCTCCAAAAACAAATACACCGAACGCAATACACCGCCAAGCAATCACCGTTCTTCCTGCCAAGCAATCACAACTCTTCCATACACTTCACCTCCATTCTCCAAAAGCAAATACACCCAAAGCAATACCCTGCAAAGCAATCACCGTATATGCATTCTTTCTCAAACTAGTGCACCACATCATATATGTAAGCCAAAAATCAACAACAATGTAGAACTTGCGTTAAAGCTAACTACATACTAGCCTGCTTCAATAAGCAATCGTAGCTTGGAGGCCATTGCATTGAATGTGGCATTGCGGCCTTGGTGTGTGTGTTGTTGTTACTGCATTATGTGGCTGCGTAATGTCACGTACAGCGCGGCTTTCATTGTTTCAGACAAGATATTTCCGCTTCACGGTGTTTTAGATGTGTTTAGCTGTTATCTCAAAAGTGGTGCATTATAATAGCTTCAAGATCATTGAATGCTGTCTCTTTGTAATGTATGGCAGTCTGTAGTATGGAATGCTGTAGGTTCATGTATATGTGTCGAATCGTGCTTCGCACTTAACGAGTAGCAAACGAACTAGATGTTGGACAGCTATATATGGTGACAGAAGACCTGAACTCGCCATATGCAACCATAAACAAACAATCAATCGTGTTTACTTGGGAACTTTCCAGAACAGTAAAATTAAACACATTGCCAGACATAAGAGTTTAGCCCTTTAATGTGTCACAATTGTTCTACCTTCAAAGTCATACAGCTGATGTCAATGTCGTGATATCGCAGTGGTAGTGCGTTCGCTTCAGCAGCGAAAGGCCCGTAGTTCAAGCCCCACTGGAGCCGTTACGATTGTGCTCTTAGACAATGCATTTAAATTCCACATGCCTCTTCTCTCTCCATTGCGGCGATGGATTCCATCAGGAATGAGATCTAGAGAGGTATTAATATAAGTTGCAAGAACTTGTTTCGCAATCGAGCTAAGATAAATTTGTATAAAAAAATCTATATAGCTAATGCATATAAAGAGTATCCTTGCATTAGTTTCACTATTTATGAAGATATCCAGTTGTCAGTGAGTTTGTAAACAAATATCCATAAATGGAGGTCATGTGACAAATACCCTGGAATTGTACAAGAATGTACCAAGCGCAATGCTCATTCAAATCCTTTTCTCTGAGAACCTGCCCGAGAACCGACTAATCTAAGTCACGCTACCCTGCACCCTAACGAACGCCAAATCCCGTACCCGGCCCATGTCTCTGTGTGCAGCACATTCTAAGTAAACGTATATTGTGCCATTAATGTACACCAGTGAAACGGTCTGGCCGCCTGCCACTCGTATCACATAAGCGTGCATTTTCTTTCTTGCACGACGAAAGTTTAATTTCCGTTGCTATCATGATACGACCATCAGCTGTCTGCTTCTGCGATCATTTTATAAGCGTGCGTAACATTTTGGGGGCGGTGTGGTGATGTGTGAGAGTTGTGGTTGTGACACTCGTGACGATGATATCTCTAAAAAAGTGAGGCATCGAGAGCGATTAAACTAATGATGTTGCTTAGCATTGGAACCAACCATCAGCAATTTGTATAAACATAAATTGAATCATGTCGTTTCTCGTCTCAACTTAATTTTTGTTCATGATTGCGTCAGAAAACACTTACCGTCTGTGAATATACGAGACTACTATATCATTGAAGAATATAAACTGTTTCTATGACGTAGTAGTGATGCGTATTGAAAGATAGATAGATAATTGATTCATTTATGCTATCCAATGAAATATAGAAATTTAAATGTGAAATGAAATGTTTCATTACACTGGTTGAAAGTGTGTGAATTGTGTTTTACGTTTATTTATTGTCGCTACCGGCATCGTCGTTGTAGTTTTGTTTAGTCGCCACCGCATAAATGCATTTGGGCGACTGTATTTTCTAAGTTGTTTGTGTTGATATCTTCTAAGATGCTTATGTAGACGTTCGTTAAAGGCAACTTCTTTCCTCGCAGGGTGACAAGTTCTGTGTGTTTCTTCTTTCTTTCGTAACGGTCCTTTGTAGGGCCACCCTCCTCACTGTTGGTCACCCCGCAGCAGCATTAATACGGATCTGACAGTTAAACATCTGGTCGTCGATTGTCGCAAACAAACATAAGATATTCGTGCGAGCGTAAAGTGGATGCCACGGCCGTTGCTGCCCCCTCAGGTCCGCCGTCTCGTCCATCCGCCGGAGAAGAAAGGTCGAAATAAACCAGCGAAGCTAGAAGAGATGGTGGATCTGTCCTGATGTGCCATGGCCGTGGATCCACATGCTGGCGAACGTCCCTATATGCAAGATCGACAACCAGAAGATCCCAGAATCCTACGCTGCTGCTGCGGGATGTGCACCGGTCACGACGTGCACGTCGTGAGGAGATCGACCGGCTCGCTACCGACAGAACCAGTACCACACGTATGTAACAACGAGCGGCTTGTGAACCAGACGAAACCCAAACCGACCCAATCAGGAGAAACAATCTTCCTCTCTTTAGCCGATTTCCAGTCGGAGAGAAATCAAGAACCCAGATTCAGCTGTCGTCGCTCAAGAATGACTGCTCACTATTATCCCGGTTGTTCATTGCGTCCCAGATGCGTGATGGAGGTCTCGACGACTTCTTTGCTCATGAGAACCACACATGTCCCCCTGCCCTGTCACAGATGGGACAAATGAGACTGGGCAAAACGTCTGACCGCGTCGTATGCTTAAAAGATATGATCCCTCCACAAGAGAATGTTGCCAGTCCTCACGTTGAAATCACCATCCTTGATGGAGCAGCTATCATCAATATGCTGGCGCATGGTGGTGCAAAGACCTTCTCTGAGTATGCAACACAAGTTTTTTACCGTACATCGCAGGTACAGCATGTAATCAGAGTGGATGTCGTCTGGATGAATACCTGCCATATAGTTTGAAGGCCGACACTCGAACAAAGAGAGGTAGAGGTATCCGGAGACGAGTCGAACCATCTAGCACCATACCAGGAAACTGGCAGGCCTTCCTACGGATCGACGAGAACAAGGCAGAGTTGGTCTCCTTTCTAGCGACGAGATTAGTCACTCTAGAGACAGAGAAACAAGTAATCAGCACTCTCCACAAATATGTGGTATGTACACACCCCAGAGATATCAGTGGTCTTTCTCCATGTACACATGAAGAAGCAGTTACCAGGATGCTGCTCCACGTGAAATATGCTGTGAAGCAGGGCTACACAAAGGTGTAGATCCGCACAGTTGACACGGATGTCGTAGTCCTTGCGGTAACAGCAGCCAAACGCCTCAACATTCATGAGCTGTGGGTTGCATTCGGTACCGGGAAGCGCTTTAGGTTCTTAGCAGTTCATGAGATGGCCCAGGCATTGGGACCTGACAACTGTCAAGGATTACCCTCATTTCATGCCTTCACTGGGTGTGATACGGTGTCAAACTTTGGAGGTCACGCCGACCTGCTGTGCCTTGGGCGCTACACCAAACCCATCAATCATAGATGACAGCTGGACACATTGGAGCGTTTCGTCGTTCTCCTATATGACCGAACTAGCAGCCACGAGCATGTCAACAATGCACGTAAGCACCTTTTCACTCAGAAGGGCCGAGCAATAGATGTTCTCCCACCAACTCGAGACGCCCTCAGACAGCACATCAGAAGAACTGCGTATCAAGCTGGCTATTGTTGGGGCCAGACAATGGTTGCTGCTGCAGAGTTACCATCACCAAGCGAATGGGGTTGGGTGAAGTGAAGAGTGACACTGGCTGGGACGTATACTGGACAACCCTGCCGGAGGCAACGCAAAGCCATGCCGGCAACTTCTTAAATGCGGCTGCAAGAAGGGATGCAGAGGACAACGTAAACGTAGGACGGCTGTCCTCCAGTGCACGGCACTATGCTACTGCGGCGGACAGTGTGCTCGAGAGTAGAACTAATAATACCACCCAATGAGAATAGTTTGTTAGCTGATGTGTGTAAACGGATGGTTGTCATTATTGTACGTTTAATGCTCGTGTTTCTCACCTAGATCGACTTTTCCACATGGCCGATTGTTATATTTTAATATGATTTAGACATGTACGCACTGACAATGTATGGGTAAGTGACAATTGTATTATTAATATGTATGGGAAAAAGCACTTTCACAGTGGCAGTAAATTTAATGTTAACACGATCGTTTTCAGTGTGCAAAATACGGACAAATCTCACACAAAAACACATTTTATACGTAAATGTTGCATAATATGTCAAATAAATCGGTTATATCATGTATATGTCCTTTACTTGGCATCCCAGATTATATTTTAATTGATATTACATCACTTACATGCATCTCCAGTTATAAATACGTGCACAATGCCTACATATGATATGCTATGTAATACCAGATGGCGGCCATTTTGAAAAATGGCCGCCATTTTGTCGGCAGGGGAAATATGCAATGTCCCTATATCCAAAAATCGTCCTAGTGATATGTACTAAGTACGTGCCATATATTATGCTGTTATCATCAAACCCACACACGTTTCACATATCTGCGGCACTAATACAACTGTGTTTTATGGTGCGAGATACAACTGTATGTTTTATGGTGCGAGATACAACTGTATGTTTTATGGTGCGAGATACAACTGTATGTTTTATGGTGCGAGATACAACTGTATGTTTTATGGTGCGAGATACGTAATTCAAAATTCAGATAATGGCCGAAACAAGATTCCGTCCATCGTTTGCCTAAAGTTGTACTATTTATGCGTCTGGCGTTGTGTTATAATTTTATTATGTTATTCTATTAGCGACATGTTGACAACCAAATTCACAGGGACTCGTGAATCTAATAAACGTTGTCATTGATTTTTTAAGACATTTTATTCCGTAATGGATTATTTTGTTACTTTGATGTGGCATTAGACAGTACCAGGAAGTAAGCACAAACTTATTTCTTAGAAGGTACATGACCCCTAGTTGTTGTTGCAGCTGAACGGCTTCTCCAATGATCTGTCCATTTCGAGTGTCGGGAATGTAATATAAAATGAAATCAAACAATACACTGTTTAGCGAAATGAAAACTAGATGTTTCAGGACATTATCGCATTATGCCCATTGGCTTCTGTTAACGGTGGAGTTAGTTTTTAGGAAACCTTGTATTGTATATTAGTGCAGTACAATTAGCCAAAAAAATGACCGAACCAGAGAAAAAAATTGAACAGATAGTGCACCTATATTGCCATCATCTATAAGGTTTCATCTTTCAGAAAAAATAAAATCTTTTTTTCTGAGCGTGGTGGAAATGTAATTATTTTCAAGGTCAAGGTCACCAGGAATGGTAAAAGCGTGAAGTGGAGATATATAGCATTAGCCAGATATATGTAGGCATAAACAGTTAATACTCCCTAAATACTCATTTGAGTATAATGATGTAAACAAATTAAGAAAGTGTACAGTCATTTAAGGATGACCTTGACACCCATTTTCAAGGTCAAGGTCAAACTTCTGACATTTTTGACAAAGTTTCACTTGCTTTACTGCTGTTATATTTATTATTATATTCAAAACGATTTATATAAGCTTTTTTCGGATACATTAATATTGTGTATGTAAACAGTAGTCTTAGGATTCAGTTTGAAGTATTCCTATGCGTGATGATGCAAATACAGAGATGAAAAATTAAATGATCATGGTAGACCCACAGTTTCTTTTTCAAAGAATGATATCAGCAGCTCACAACGAAGTCCCAGAGGAGGATTTAGACATGTTTTTCTCCCATGAACTGTGTTCCTTCCCACCAGCATTGTTCGAGAGCCCCAGCCTGATAAGTCAAGCAAACAAGTCAGCTCTCCAAACTGAAATGCTCAAGACAGTTTCCAACAAACACAAACTAACTGGCCAGAATGCAAATGTATGTAATGTATGCTATGTCTTAGAGTGTGGTGCTCTATTGCAAAAGATCCCATGGGAGAGATGTCAAACATACAAGGCCCTATACTAGATGTATGTTAAATTTTGCATTGAAATGTACAAGTCATGCTCAGTCATTTTTGATGTATATGAAGATGGAGCATCAACGAAAGACAATACACACATGAGACGAACAGGCGGTCAAATTTGAGCTGAAATTAAAATTGAACTGGATATGATAATGAGTTCATAGAAACATCAGGTACGTCTAAACAAAAGGAACAGACAGAAGTTCATAAACTTATTGTCAGGTTATTTGGCGGAGGCTGGAGTGAATGTGATTAATGCCAAGTCAGATGCTGACTACTTAATAGTGAAATCAGCTCTAGATGCTTTGCTATGCCAGAACACAATTGTCGTTGGTGAGGACACTGATTTATTAGTAATGTTGTGCTACCATGCCAGGAACCTTGAGAATAGCATACAACTCATTTCAGAAGGAAAAAAGAACAAATGCTGCAATGTCAGCGAGGTCCAAGAACATATTGGCCCTGAAATATGTAACAATATACTTTTTCTACATGCATTTCTGGGCTGCGACAGTGTCCAAGCCTAGTGGCATTGGTAAGTCAGCAGCTCTGAAGACTTTCAAAAGAAGTCCTTCATTTCGTAAGTGTGCTTCAGTTTTCAATGAAAATCTAGAAGACATTACCAAGGATGATATTATTAATGCAGGTGAACCTACAATGATATGCTTATATGGAGGCAATCCAGACCAAGTTACATTAAATCAACTGTGTGTTGACTCGTTTCTGCGGAAAGTAGCCACTAACAATGTCTACATTGACCCGAAGTCTTTGCCACCTACAAGAAATGCCTGCAAGTATCACAGTTTACGTGCATATGCACACATGTTAGAATGGAAGGGAATCGTTATTGATCCAACTGAGTATGGCTGGGAGTTGCACGGAAACATGCTTGTTCCCCGACAAACTGATATGCCACCTGCTCCAGAGAAATTGAAAATAGTACGCTGTTCCTGCAAGATGGGCTGTAAAACCTCAAGTTGTAGCTGCAGAAAACTAGGGTTACCGTGCAGTGTTGTATGTCGGAACTGAGATCAGTCTTGTACAAACTGGCCTAGACCTGATGACATTAACGAGTGACAGTGACCAACAGTTGATGGATTAACCACATTATACTAATAATTGGTATGATTCCTGACATTGTCTACGAATTTAAACATGGCTGAAAATGATATACGTTTAAAGTAATATATTGCAAACACATAATACATGTATATTATAGCATGACGAGGGTTTTTAATCGAAAGCACTGACCGATAATGCGTTCCATTTATATCCCTGAATTATGTTGTAGTAAACACTAAATGTTTAGACAAACAATGTAACGAAGTTGTCCTTGGAATTTAAGATATTTTACAGAGCACAAATCAATCTGCAAATAAAACACTGCATATGTACGCAACTTTTAAAAAATTTGATATTTCTGAAAATCATTAAAGAGCGTAAAATGCCCATAAAGGCAAGTATTTTTGTTCAGATAACATTCAAATTGCATTTTTGCTATGTAGATATATTATATTCATTACTTCCAAACTCTAAATCAAATATGCGTAGCTTCATATTTTGTAGAAAAATTAATTCCAGAAATTCCTGGTAAAAATTTCGAAAATATGTGAAAGTGCCAAAAAAATTTATTTCCACCAAGAGTTGAGAAAAAGATTTTATTGTGTCATATTACACAGGCCTTTGACATAACAAAACCAGTATTCCCATTTCTGTTCAAATTGTTCCTACCTCAATGTCCTATTTGTACTGTACTATATAGAGGACAAAGAAAACGCACACATAAGTGTGTTTTTACATGAAAAACAATAACTATATAAATACATATTTTTAAACATTTTGGAATATTTTTAGTTGTTCAGTTTGTGTTTTGTAATAAAGATGTGCTTATCTTTGATGGAATCCTTCGTATTTCGTTTTCATGTAATAATAATCATATAATGTCGCCAGCGACTACAGTGCTATTTTTGCTTCGTTTGTTTATTTGTTATTGTTTTTTTGTTGTTGTGTTTTGGGTATGTGTGTGTGTGTGTGGGGGGGGGGTTAAAGTCGCTGCAACAACTTACGTCATATGGCGACTCTTCAACTAGTATTGGTTGAGGAAGACCCCACATGTCATTGCATTAAAGTACCACAAGAGAGGGCAGAATATCATAATGTTGTACGAAATCTAGAATATTTTATTATCGAAACTAGAAATATTAGAATATTAGATAGTAATCGCGCTATCCAATCATCCTCTCCATAGAATTCTCTCAAAATGCACCATGTTTGTAAGCGCATTACGGGGCTTTAAGCATTTATAATACCCAATCCTGAAACGCGTGCCTTAAGCATTTATAATACCCAATCCTGAAACGCGTGCCGAGCTTAATGGGAGAACAGAAAATTACACAATTACAAAACGGTGCAGCATTACAATGGATACTATCCAATCATGTTTGGTTATATTTCTTCCAATTTGCATCGACTTTAATTGAATGCATGATGCGTTAATGGATATTCGAAATAAACTTGATGGGTTCGTTTTCTCTTGAAATTGGTGTTAATAGCTCTCCATAGCGAATATTTTGTTTGTGTTATTTCTAGGGATGGCAACGAATAGCGATTTCACAATCCGAATATCCGGTCAGTAAGGTATTCGAATATTCGGTTTATTCTATTAACAACTCAAAATCACTCAAACCAGTCCAGCGGGGACAACATCATAAAGATCGTATTTTATATAGTACTTTTGGGTAATATTGAGCAGTTAATTATAAATTTAAGAAACACGGGGTGGATGTTGCAGCATGTCTAATATTTCAAAGGAATTTTCTCGTCTAAACAGTTTTGACATCATAATTAAACACCTTAGCACCTACTGTAATTATCCAATTACATGGCAGAGTGTCAATTAACACGTGTCGTGGATGTGACCACAGCATTGTTTATTCAAACATCCTGGGGCATTTTCTTTTGTATTGGAAGGTTTTATGATGGCTTCAAATTGTAAAAGAAAGCAACGTATCGGATTTCTGACTGTTTATGCAAATATTATATATTTTTACTGGAATAGTATTCGGACGTTCGAGCGAATATTCGAATATTCGTTGCCATCCCTAGTTATTTCCGACAATTATGAATTCACATTGAGCACAACAGTTGTGTGCGTTTTCGTGTTAAGCATTGGTGCAGAGTTTACTAATATACTACTAATTGTCTTTGTAAGAAACCTGAACATTGTTATTTCAATCGAATTTCATGTTCGCCTCTCACCAATGCAACCCATGTCCGGATCTTCGGACCAGGAAGTATTGCGAGATGGTACGATTGTCGCCAAATCGAAAATTTGGCTTTCTCCGTGTACTACGATTTCCTCCCACACGACTGACCACATACATGCTTGCATCCGCGCTAACGACATTGTGAGTTCTAATCGAGCCGACCCAAAGGCTCGCTTTACTCTAACGTGGGTTGAGATAAGAGTGTCGATATTAATCTTAATTTCGTTTACCGGAAGTGTGTGCTGCCGGAAAGAGCTACCATGTACACGGAGGTACAGGAGATATTCAATGACGCAATGAAATGAAAACGAGGCACAGGGGGAATTCCCTGTTCTAATTTATGTGGGATTTTATGTATGGATTTGGCTCCATTTGTAGCAGAACATTTACAATATTATGGTACAGCGTAAACATATTTCCGCAAATAAAACACATGCCAATAAAATAATGCATCGTTGGAAATAGTTTATTGTCAATACTCGCAATTGAAGGAGCCTCTCAATATCAAATTGAAAGAAAACATGGCTGCCATTTTTTAAATTTAGTTTGCATAGCGATTAGCAGCCACGCACGCGCACCTGCAAACCTGGCGTCTACAAGACACGCATACTCGTTGTGGTCAAATCTATCTTCCTTAGATCTCAAATCCCTCGTGGTCAATCTATCTTCCTTAGATCTCAAATCCCTCGTGGCGATTCTTCCTATGCTGCCTAGTTCAGCTACTGCTTTTGACTTCAATCCTTTAATGGCTTTCCCCGTTGATAGACATATATAGATATTTTATTTCAAAATCCAGTAAGCCATATGCCCATGTGAAAATACAACAAGCATAAACATAGATATAGAGGATATTTGTTTGTTTTGAGTGAATGTGGAATATATCTCACTGAGAAGTGAGAGAATTTCAAATATTTTCACGAGCGCCGTAGTGAGAATAAATATGAAATACAGAAAAATCTGCCGCCATCTTGAATTTAAAGTTGAATCGAGGAACAATATATGTAAACATTTATTGGGTTTATTGTTACAATTTGCATTGACAATATTCGAAACATTGTCAGTTGTATTTCGCTTTTGATTTGTTTCATAACAAAAACAATACAGGTAAATAGTGTCATTGAAGCCAGGTAAACGGTGACAATTAAATGACACGTGTGACACGGTGAAGAATAGTGTATTGGGAAGGGAGATAATAAAACAAGTAGTCCGGCAAAATACAGTGAGTGATATGCAGTGAGTGATATGGATTATATATATATTAGCATAAAATACAATAACACAATAAGATGATAAGGAAATGAAGACAAGGCATATAATAACAGTCAATCAAAGGTCAAGGTCATTAATATTTGTAACGTCCATTGTAATCATTATCATTTAGAGAACGTTGCCGGAAACTGTACATTTGAAGCTTCCTACAACACCCAAACATATACGTGCACATAGTCATACAGAGAACGTGTTAACTACACACAATCGATTCACGTGTTATCTTCACTGGTGCTTTGCATATACAGTCTACATCCGTTATGTCGAATTCCGTCGGCCCGAACAAAATACTTCGACATAACCGAAGTTTGACTTAACGAAATTAGATATAAAACGAGTATGTTATATGTAAAATGATAGTGTCTGAAACGGGACTTTGATTCGACTTCGAGATAACCGGATAATTCGAAATAACCGACTTTGATATAGCGGATGTAGACTGTATGTAATATTTGCATATATGTAATATATTGACTAAGACTATTCATAAGTAAACCTCCGTTATAATGTATACTGCATAATATACGTATCGCATTGATGGAACATATAATTATATACGGACTATTTCATATTACAACGTACAGTCCCGTAGCCACACCGACGCAGCTGCCTCGGTTAAAATTTCCAAAGCAAAATAAAATATGAAAAATAAAATGACTAAAATGACCCTTTGCTGTATAAAATGTTGCTAGAGAGCTGAAAGGTCAGTACATAAATATACTTCTTAACACCATCACTCACAAAATACATCACAACAACTGTTGCCGGGGCTAGGTACAGCATTTATTGCGAGGATGGGACCAATACAGCATTTACATACATGTACACCTTATAATTCTGTTTCACACATAATGTGACATATGTACGCTAAATGACCATTACATATCCATCATGAAAACAGCAAAGCCGCACACGAAAAACCCATTAGGAAACGTGTACCCGTAGCAATGCTTTAAACTGTTTCTCTGGATATAAGATGACGGGATATTTTCATCTTATGGTACCATGTATGTCCCTACTTACTCAAAAACATAAAATGTATATAATACATATATTGTGGATATTCATCTATGATCTGACATATCAAGAACTGGTATTGAAAATGTTTATGTCATATAAGCAAACTATTATCCGGGATTTCAGTATAAAAATGAGAATTTGAATATTAAATATCGAATAGCCCTCGCATTATCCTAGCGTAGAAGTGATTACAACACAAAATCACCCTATAAATACCTGTATGAACATATTTCTGCACGAAATACTCCGACTAATCCGCCGTGTATTTTGTGTTCACAGGCCGTGTTAAGACATTCGTTCTCAGCTATACGTTGTAACACAGAGAACTTACAAGTCTAAACTCGTTTAAATCAAGAAACGCAGGAAATCGCTTCTATGCCTCAACAATTTTAAGGGGGAACATGCCCCCGGACCCTCCTAGATTGCCTGGGTTGAAATTTGCCTCTGGCTACTGTACTGACGCATTTAGATACGCTATAACTACTCCAAATGACTATGTCCATGTCATCACTGATGGTCACGGGTTCGAGCCCCGCTCAGGTCGTGTCTCATTTATATGAAAAAGTTGGCAGTTTCTTACGGAGGTTGGTGCGCCCAAGTACTGGTTAACAGCTGGAGCCTGCCCAGGAAAGGTGTTGTTAGGTAAACTGCCGCCGGCGATATAGCCCAAAATGGTGCTGATGCAGGCGTAAAACCCGAAATATAACATAATATAACTATGTCCATGCTTGAGATCGCGTTGAGACGTTGCCTTATAATTCATAATATAAGTTGTTTAAGCTTATTTCGCAATCGTTGTGAAATAATAACTTTGACATTTTCACACTAAGGTCAATTATCTTTTAAAGCGACAAAACATTAGTGAAAACGCAAATTTCTACAGAATATAATTTCCTATGATATGGTATATTTCCCCCCCAAATATTTGCCTCAAAAACTGAGTATTTCAGCTAATGAACAAACGTCGTATACGCTGTTTGTTGACATAAATAATGTAAATAGGGTCGACATGCATGCGGAATACAACACGTGTATCTTGAATAACACGATTTATGGTACAGATTTCCAGTTATATCTCGCATATGTGCTGTGCCTATGCATATTTATGTGTGGACTAATCTTAATTGAATTATTTCTAGACGACTGTATCACGCGTTAAGTATTGACTCCAATAATAAACAAAAGTCACTTCGTGAGCATGGCTGAAAGTTATATGAAAGTTTGTAGACAACAAAAACACTGTTTATTGATTCATTGTTATCGTTCGAATGTATTCAGAAGTATTTGTAGTAGCAATGAATGCATACGTTAACAAATGCATTGTTTTGGATTTTTGCGATGTAATATCGCTTTAAGAACACTTGTAGGGCCTATTGCGTAGTTGTTACGACAGTGATAACTCGCTTCATTTGTGATAATCACCCTATATTTTCCGCATCATTTGCCATAATCATCATAATATCTTACTTCCTTCTAATCAATGATTTTTCCTGTGATCATTTCATTTCTACTTTGTCTGCTTTGATGTAAAACCCACATAATCCAAATAGAAGAATTCTCTCTGTATTAGCAGCCATTTTGAATTCCAAGATGGCCACCAGGAATAAATGACTAAGCACATCATTAGAGCCTCACGAAATGATATAAGTGGCACAATTAGCAAATTATCTACACACATTTTCTATTAATAATTCAGTTTATGCAAATTTGTTACAGCTAAATTGCGAAACAAATTCTTGAAACTTCTATTGATCACTCTCTCGAGACCTCATTCCTGGTGGAATCCATCGCCACGATGGAGATAGAAGATGCAACGTGGAATTTAAATTTATTGCCTTTAAGGGAACGATCGTAATGGCTCCAGCGGTACTCGAACTCCGGACATTTCGCACCAGACGCGAACGCGCTACCACTGCGCTATCGCGTCTTCATATTTGTAATTCGATATTTGGTTGTTTGGTATCTCTATGCATGGCTATATACATTATGAGGATGTTTGTGCTTGTCAGCGTAAATTTGGAATTTATCTCATCCCAAATATTTATAAAACATTTTCTACACAAATTGTCTTTTTATTTTATGTTTTCCAATGATAATTTCGCATTTTAGTAGCATACTGTCGATCGCACGTTTTTATTTACCCTAATGAGAGCCGTCACATTGATGTGGAAAATCTTATTACTACGATTCAATACACACTTGAACTAATTGGCTGGCTGATTAGCGCAGTGGTTAGCGCGATCGCTTCTCACCAATGTAACCCGGGTTCGATCCTCGGACAGGGAAGTATGTGCGATGGTACGGTGGTCGCCAGATCGGACAGGTGTGTTTTCTCCGGGTACTCCGGTTTCCTCCCTCACGAATGACCTCATTTACGCTTTCATCTGCGCCAACGAGAGTGATTAATATAAGTTGCTAAAAGCTTGTTTCGCAATTAAATAAAGTTTAAACTGTTTTAGTAACTGTTCTTTTTCAGCAACGTTTTTCCATCCCTGACTCCTCTTCCATCTGTGACTTTCTTTCCGCCCGTACGTTTTGGTCATAGTTAACCCTGTATACGGCGTATGGAGAGTGCTAATTGCTTCAGAAATACTTTTATTTTATGTTCTATTCGTATTACTGTAGACATTTATTTTCTGAAAGTAGTTCCAACAAAATGCATTCAGAAATGAAATGTTATTCTACTGTTTTCAACCAGTGGAATAGCATATTTTTATTTCCCAGATACATTTCTATGCTGCATTGGAAAGTGTATAGGTCCATCATTAACTTAATTGTTCACACGTTATGAGCGTTGCGTTCTCTTGTTAAACACTATTAAAGGACCGAACATTGTGGATCCTCCGTTGTGTGTAGAGACTACGTATTTGATGGAGCCTCCGTTGGGCGTGGACACCCATGGGATGTGGACTCCGTGGCGTGTGGAGCCTCCGTGGGACTTGGACCCCCGTGGGGTGTGGAACCTCGGTGGACCACCGTGGGGTGTGGACCCCCGTGGCGTGTGGAGCCTCCGTGGGGTGTGGACCCCCTTGACGTGTGGACCCCCGTGGCGTGTGGAGCCTCCGTTGGGTGTGGACCCCCGTGGCGTGTGGACCCCCGTGGTGTGTGGAGCCTCCGTGGGGTGTGGACCCCCTTGGCGTGTGGACCCCCGTGGCGTGTGGAGCCTCCGTGTGGTGTGGACCCCTTGGCGTGTGGAGCTTCCGTGGCTTGTTGAACATGAAATCTGTAATTGAATCGGTGTCCGCCTTGGAACCGAGAATTTGTAACTCGGAATCCCACCAGAACCAGGTTAGTAGATTCATTGGACAATACATTAAGCTCCACATTGCCTTTTCTCTGCCATTCATGTCCACGGATTCCCCCAAGGAATGAGGTATCGAGAGCAGTTAATCTAATGTTGAATGAACTCATTTCGCAATCCAGCTAACATAATTATGTTTAGATAAATTGTTACAGTAAATGTAACTTTATGTTTCCTACAGCAACATTGGAATTAACTAGTTGATGACTGTGACTTGTCATTAATGTCACAGACGAGATGAAATAATAGAAATGATCATTAAGGAGTGATTTAAACGATGATTAACAACTCGGTAACGCGAATGATGACATGGACACTAATTAGGTCGAGTTGACAATCGCTGAACATAACGACATGTTTACGTGCTATCCATGCGCACTTCGCACTAATCTGAAGTTAATAGAGGAGTGGATGTAGGCCGGAAGAAAGTGGAAAGGAAGAGAGAGAGATAGAGAGAGAGAGCGAGAGAGAGAGAGAGAGAGAGAGAGGGAGAGAGAGGGGGATAGAGAGAGAGGGGTAGAGAGAGTGAGAGAGAGGAGAGAGGGAGAGAGAGAGATAGAGAGGCGAGAGAGGGGGAGAGGAGAGGAGAGGAGAGGAGGGAGAGGATAGAGAAAGGAGAGAGAGAGAAGAGGAGAGAGAGAGGGGAGAGAATAGAAGTCGAGGGGAGAGAGAGGAGGAGAGAGGGGAGAGGAGAGAGGAGGGGGAGAGAGATAAATAGAGGTCGACGGGGAGGAGGAGAGAGGGGAGAGAGAGGGGGAAGGGAAAGGAAAGATATATAGTGTGTGGGTGGGGTTGTGAGGGGGGTATAATTGAAACTTGAGAGAAACAATATTCCTATGAAACAATGATCCACTACAGTCAATACCCCCAGTCTGAATTTCTGCGAGGGATATTGATTTGGCGTTCGTCCGTCCGTCCGTCCGTCCGTCCGTTGTCAGTAACGAATGTGTATATTGTCGTTAATGTACTTACACAATGTTGAACAACATATAATCTTATTTTTTCGTTCAGCTTTGTAGGATATTTGTCGCCGTAGCGGTTTGTACAAATTTATTTTAGTTCAATTGCGAAATAACAAGTCCTTACACCATTAGTTTAATCGTTCTGGAGACCTCAATCCTGATTGAAGCGTGTGTTTTACGTTTATTTATCGTCGCTATCGGTTGCCCATATGAGCGACGCCTCCTGAAGAGATTAGTTATTTTAGATTTTGGAGGATAGTGCAATGATACAGACAGAGACCCATTCCAGAATTTCCTCTGGTTCTTTTACGTGCACCTGTAAAGCACCGACACGAGACCTCGGTTTAACGTCCCATCTGAAAGACTGTTAATTTTATTGCGGTCAGACGGGGGATCGAACCTGCTTGAATCCATCGCCATTAACATTTAACCTGCCGAATAAATTTGACGGAATGAGCAAACAACAACGATCCAGATCAGCTGACGTAATACCGCAGCTCAGGATCAATGTTGTTTATTACTCAGACACGTGATTTAGCTCCATTATCCTAATAGCAAACAACATAGAGCCTGATCAGCTACACGTTCTGTACCGTCTCATCTGGCTCTATGTTGTTTGCAAAAGCGACTTTTGTTGTGATTGACAGGTTAAGGGTTAAGGATAGAGAAGAAGCAATGTGAATTTAAGGGTCGTGCCCAAGGCTATCACCACCGTGGTTCTGACGGGGTTCGATTTTAGGTTAATACTATTGTATTGCTCGATTCATGTTACATATATATATGAATATAAAATATAACAATTTAGTTTATACCAATTTTTAACTCGATTGCGAAACAAGTTCATGCAACATATATGAATCACTACCAAGACGGCATTCCTAATGGAATTCGTCGCCACGAGAGAGAGAGAACAGGAATCGTGGAATTTAAATGCATTACCTAAGGGCACAATCGTAAAGGCTTCAGACGGGCTTCAACTCTGGGCCTTTCGCATCTGAACGCTCTACCATTGCACTAACACGACTTCCACATAATCATTTAAAGAAAAACAAACTGGTCGAGCCACAAGTTCTAGCAACATTAGTTACGGGCCTTTCCGAACTCACGCACTCTCGATTACGGGGCGGAGGCCGTATCCATTTCACCACGGAGGCTGCACCCGTAGCGTTTCGTATTTGATTGACGAACCGTGACTTATGCCTATTGATTTAGACTTGATAATGCATCAAATTTGACAATATAGTCTGACAATGATCATATTACAAAATTGATTCTGCTAGAACATGTCATGATTGATGTTTGCTATATGGCATTATTTCTGCGTTGATTCTGTTTTTTTAAACATTATTTATTTTACAATGATTGCGAAGCAAGTTTTAACAACTTATATTAATCACTCTCGTTGGCTCGGATGAAAGCGTGTATGTGGTCATTCATGTGGGAGGAAACCGGAGTATCCGGAGAAAACCCAACTCTCCGATCTGGCGACCACCGTACCATCTCACATACTTCCCTGTCGATCGAAGGATCGAACCCGGGTCGCATTGGTGAGAAGCGAGCACGCTAACCACTGCGCTAATCGGACAGCGTTGATTCTGTTAATATGTGTATTAATCATTGAATAACAGTGATCTTTCCAAACCCAATCCCCCCCCCCACCCCCAGAACATGTGTGCTTCATGGAATACATGATGATACAATTGATACTCAAGTAGACGATGCTAATGTATTTGCTGATGGTAGTATATACAGTTTAGTAGGGAATGAAGAACATTATCGTTTACATCACTACCCAATAACTCGGTCAAACAAGCCATGCTTGATAGAGAGTGTTATTCATGTCTACAACGACATAAAATCAGAATTAGGTGATATGTCTGTAGAATAAAATTTCCAATTACGTCGTATTTAGCATCTGTTCCAAATAGTTGCCACAGAAACGAAATAATTCAACTAATAAATAAATGTTGTAGGCAACAGTTCTTGCTTGCTATATAGAGACTATTAGATTACGGGTTTTCGGAGACGAGTCTAATTAAAATGAATAAGACAGTAACCTAATATTCTATAAATGTATCCCTGCTGATTTATAGAAGTTTTAGTCGAAAGAACATATGATGTATGATGTCACTGCTGTAGACGTTATAAAAGGTGTATTATTTTATTTATCAATTATATTTTTGACAATTATTACCCATGAAGGTAGGATAAACGCGCGTGTGTTTTACGTTTATTTATCGTCGCTACCGGTCACCCATATGAGCGAAGAGATTAGTCATTTTAGATTTTTGGAGGATAGTACAATGCTACAGACAGAGACCCATTCCAGAGTCTCCTCTGGTTCTTTTACGTGCACGAGGCCTCGGTTTAACGTCCCATCTGAAAGACTGTTAATTGTATTAGGGTGGTCAGACGGGGGACCGAACCTGCGATCCCTGGATTACCAGTCCAACGTGTTACCACTGGACTACAGATACGTCTGTAAGGATAAATGTTGTTTCACGCATGGTTTTTGGGCTACTTTACATAAATGTGTTATATTTCGTACACATCTATACTATTTTTGGAGGGTAGTGTATAAATATATATAGTATGACGATTGTTCCCGGATATAGCGCTATCATCTATCTAATTGTTCCCGGATATAGCGCTATCATCTATCTAATGCCCACGGATATAGCGCTATCATCTATCTACTGCCCACGGATATAGCGCTATCATCTATTTAATGCCCACGGATATAGCGCTATCATCTATCTAATGCCCACGGATATAGCGCTATCATCTATCTAATGCCCACGGATATAGCGCTATCATCTATCTAATGCCCACGGATATAGCGCTATCATCTATCTAATGTCCACGGATATGGAGCTATCATCTATCTAATGCCCACGGATATAGCGCTATCATCTATCTAATGCCCACGGATATGGAGCTATCATCTATCTAATTGTCCCCGGATATAGCGCTATCATCTATCTAATTGTTCCCGGATATGGAGCTATCATCTATCTAATTGTTCCCGGATATAGCGCTATCATCTATCTAATTCTTCCCGGATATGGAGCTATCATCTATCTAATGCCCACGGATATAGCGCTATCATCTATCTACTTGTCCACGGATATGGAGCTATCATCTATCTAATGCCCACGGATGTAGCGCTATCATCTATCTACTTGTCCACGGATATGGAGCTATCATCTATCTAATGCCCACGGATATAGCGCTATCATCTATCTACTTGTCCACAAATATGGAGCTATCACCTATCTAATGCCCACGGATATAGCGCTATCATCTATCTACTTGTCCACGGATATGGAGCTATCATCTATCTACTTGTCCACATATATGGAGCTATCATCTATCTAATGCCCACGGATATAGCGCTATCATCTATCTAATTGTTCCCGGATATGGAGCTATCATCTATCTAATGCCCACGGATATAGCACTATCATCTATCTAATGCCCACGGATATAGCGCTATCATCTATCTAATGCCCACGGATATAGCGCTATCATCTATCTAATTGTTCCCGGATATGGAGCTATCATCTATCTAATGCCCACGGATATAGCGCTATCATCTATCTAATGCCCACGGATATAGCGCTATCATCTATCTAATGCCCACGGATATGGAGCTATCATCTATCTAATGCCCACGGATATAGCGCTATCATCTATCTAATGCCCACGGATATGGAGCTATCATCTATCTAATGCCCACGGATATAGCGCTATCATCTATCTAATGCCCACGGATATAGCGCTATCATCTATCTAATGCCCACGGATATGAAGCTATCATCTATCTAATGCCCACGGATATGGAGCTATCATCTATCTAATGCCCACGGATATAGCGCTATCATCTATCTAATGCCCACGGATATGGAGCTATCATCTATCTAATTGTTCCCGGATATAGCGCTATCATCTATCTAATGCCCACGGATATAGCGCTATCATCTATCTAATGCCCACGGATATAGCGCTATCATCTATCTACTTGTCCACGGATATGGAGCTATCATATATCTAATGCCCACGGATATAGCGCTATCATCTATCTACTTGTCCACGGATATGGAGCTATCATCTATCTAATGCCCACGGATATAGCGCTATCATCTATCTACTTGTCCACGGATATGGAGCTATCATCTATCTAATGCCCACGGATATAGCGCTATCATCTATCTACTTGTCCACGGATATGGAGCTATCATCTATCTACTTGTCCACATATATGGAGCTATCATCTATCTAATGCCCACGGATATAGAGCTATCATCTATCTAATGCCCACGGATATAGCGCTATCATCTATCTAATTGTTCCCGGATATGGAGCTATCATCTATCTAATGCCCACGGATATGGAGCTATCATATATCTACTTGTCCACGGATATGGAGCTATCATCTATCTAATTGCCCACGGATATGGAGCTATCATCTATCTAATGTCCGGATATGGAGCTATCATCTATCTATTGTCCGGATATGAAGCTATCATCTATCTAATTGTCCGGAATGAAGCTATCATCTATCTAATGCCCACGGATATGGAGCTATCATCTATCTAATGCCCACGGATATAGCGCTATCATCTATCTAATTGTCCACGGAATGGAGCTATCATCTATCTAATGTCCACGGATATGGAGCTATCATATATCTAATTGTCCACGGATATGGAGCTATCATCTATCTAATTGTCCACGGATATGGAGCTATCATCTATCTAATTGCCCACGGATATGGAGCTATCATCTATCTAATTGTCCGGATATGGAGCTATCATCTATCTAATGCCCACGGATATAGCGCTATCATCTATCTAATGCCCACGGATATGGAGCTATCATCTATCTAATGCCCACGGATATGGAGCTATCATCTATCTAATGCCCACGGATATGGAGCTATCATCTATCTAATGCCCACGGATATGGAGCTATCATCTATCTAATTGTCCACGGAATGCGCTATCATCTATCTAATGCCCACGGATATGGCTATCATTATCTATGCCACGGATATAGCTATCATCTATTAATGCCCGGATATGGAGCTATCATCTATCTATGCCGGATATGGAGCTATCATCTATCTATTGTCCACGGATATGGAGCTATCATCTATCTACTTGTCCACGGATATAGCGCTATCATCTATCTAATGCCCACGGATATGGAGCTATCATCTATCTAATGCCCACGGATATGCTATCATCTATCTAATGCCGGATATGGAGCTATCATCTATCTAATTGTCCGGATATGAAGCTATCATCTATCTAATGTCCGGATATGGAGCTATCATCTATCTAATTGTTCCCGGATATAGCGCTATCATCTATCTAATGCCCACGGATATGGAGCTATCATTATCTAATGCCCACGGATATGGAGCTATCATCTATCTAATGCCCACGGATATGGAGCTATCATCTATCTAATGCCCACGGATATGGAGCTATCATCTATCTACTTGTCCACGGATATGGAGCTATCATCTATCTAATTGTCCACGGAATGGAGCTATCATCTATCTAATGCCCACGGATATGGAGCTATCATCTATCTACTTGTCCACGGATATGGAGCTATCATATATCTACTTGTCCACGGATATGGAGCTATCATCTATCTACTTGTCCACGGATATGGATCTATCACCTATCTAATTGTCCACGGATATGGAGCTATCATATATATAATTGCCCACGGATATGAAGCTATCATCTATCTAATTGTCCGGATATGGAGCTATCATCTATCTAATTGTCCGGATATGAAGCTATCATCTATTTAATTGTCCGGATATGAAGCTATCATCTATCTAATTGTTCCCGGATATAGCGCTATCATCTATCTAATGCCCACGGATATGGAGCTATCATATATCTACTTGTCCACGGATATGGAGCTATCATCTATCTAATTGTCCACGGAATGGAGCTATCATCTATCTAATGCCCACGGATATGGAGCTATCATATATCTACTTGTCCACGGATATGGAGCTATCATCTATCTAATTGTCCACGGAATGGAGCTATCATCTATCTAATGCCCACGGATATGGAGCTATCATATATCTACTTGTCCACGGATATGGAGCTATCATCTATCTAATTGCCCACGGAATGGAGCTATCATCTATCTATTGTCCACGGATATGGAGCTATCATATATCTACTTGTCCACGGATATGGAGCTATCATCTATCTACTTGTCCACGGATATGGATCTATCATCTATCTAATTGTCCACGGATATGGAGCTATCATCTATCTACTTGTCTACGGATATGGAGCTATCATATATCTACTTGTCCACGGATATGGAGCTATCATCTATCTAATGCCCACGGATATGGAGCTATCATCTATCTAATTGTTCCCGGATATAGCGCTATCATCTATCTAATGCCCACGGATATAGCGCTATCATCTATCTAATGCCCACGGATATGGAGCTATCATCTATCTAATGCCCACGGATATGGAGCTATCATCTATCTAATGCCCACGGATATGGAGCTATCATCTATCTACTTGTCCACGGATATGGAGCTATCATCTATCTAATTGTCCACGGAATGGAGCTATCATCTATCTAATGCCCACGGATATGGAGCTATCATATATCTACTTGTCCACGGATATGGAGCTATCATCTATATAATTGCCCACGGATATGGAGCTATCATCTATCTACTTGTCCACGGATATGGAGCTATCATATATCTACTTGTCCACGGATATGGAGCTATCATCTATCTACTTGTCCAAGGATATGGATCTATCATCTATCTAATTGTCCACGGATATGGAGCTATCATATATATAATTGCCCACGGATATGAAGCTATCATCTATCTAATTGTCCGGATATGGAGCTATCATCTATCTAATTGTCCGGATATGAAGCTATCATCTATTTAATTGTCCGGATATGAAGCTATCATCTATCTAATTGTTCCCGGATATAGCGCTATCATCTATCTAATGCCCACGGATATGGAGCTATCATATATCTACTTGTCCACGGATATGGAGCTATCATCTATCTAATTGTCCACGGAATGGAGCTATCATCTATCTAATGCCCACGGATATGGAGCTATCATATATCTACTTGTCCACGGATATGGAGCTATCATCTATCTAATTGTCCACGGAATGGAGCTATCATCTATCTAATGCCCACGGATATGGAGCTATCATATATCTACTTGTCCACGGATATGGAGCTATCATCTATATAATTGCCCACGGATATGGAGCTATCATCTATCTACTTGTCCACGGATATGGAGCTATCATATATCTACTTGTCCACGGATATGGAGCTATCATCTATCTACTTGTCCACGGATATGGATCTATCATCTATCTAATTGTCCACGGATATGGATCTATCATCTATCTAATTGTCCACGGATATGGAGCTATCATATATCTACTTGTCCACGGATATGGAGCTATCATCTATCTACTTGTCCACGGATATGGATCTATCATCTATCTACTTGTCCACGGATATGGAGCTATCATATATCTACTTGTCCACGGATATGGAGCTATCATACATATAATTGCCCACGGATATGAAGCTATCATCTATCTAATTGTCCGGATATGGAGCTATCATCTATCTAATTGTCCGGATATGAAGCTATCATCTATCTAATTGTCCGGATATGAAGCTATCATCTATCTAATGCCCACGGATATGGAGCTATCATCTATCTACTTGTCCACGGATATGGAGCTATCATATATCTAATGCCCACGGATATGGAGCTATCATCTATCTAATGCCCACGGATATAGCGCTATCATCTATCTAATTGTCCACGGAATGGAGCTATCATCTATCTAATTGTCCGGATATGAAGCTATCATCTATCTACTTGTCCACGGATATGGAGCTATCATCTATCTACTTGTCCACGGATATAGCGCTATCATCTATCTAATGCCCACGGATATGGAGCTATCATCTATCTAATGCCCACGGATATAGCGCTATCATCTATCTAATGCCCACGGATATAGCGCTATCATCTATCTAATGCCCACGGATATGGAGCTATCATCTATCTAATGCCCACGGATATAGCGCTATCATCTATCTAATGCCCACGGATATGGAGCTATCATCTATCTAATGCCCACGGATATAGCGCTATCATCTATCTAATGCCCACGGATATAGCGCTATCATCTATCTAATGCCCACGGATATAGCGCTATCATCTATCTAATGCCCACGGATATAGCGCTATCATCTATCTAATTGTCCGGATATGGAGCTATCATCTATCTAATTGTCCGGATATGAAGCTATCATCTATCTAATTGTCCGGATATGGAGCTATCATCTATCTAATTGTTCCCGGATATAGCGCTATCATCTATCTAATGCCCACGGATATGGCGCTATCATCTATCTAATGCCCACGGATATAGCGCTATCATCTATCTAATTGTTCCCGGATATAGCGCTATCATCTATCTAATTGTTCCCGGATATAGCGCTATCATCTATATAATTGTCCACGGATATGGAGCTATCATCTATATAATTGTCCACGGATATGGAGCTATCATCTATCTAATTGTTCCCGGACATAGCGCTATCATCTATCTAATTGTCCACGGATATGGAGCTATCATCTATCTAATTGTTCCCGGATATAGCGCTATCATCTATATAATTGTCCACGGAATGGAGCTATCATCTATCTACTTGTCCACGGATATGGAGCTATCATATATCTACTTGTCCACGGATATGGAGCTATCATATATCTACTTGTCCACGGATATGGAGCTATCATCTATCTAATTGTTCCCGGATATAGCGCTATCATCTATATAATTGTCCACGGAATGGAGCTATCATCTATCTACTTGTCCACGGATATGGAGCTATCATCTATCTAATTGCCCACGGATATGGAGCTATCATCTATCTACTTGTCCACATATATGGAGCTATCATCTATCGAATTGTCCACGGATATGGAGCTATCATCTATCTACTTGTCCACATATATGGAGCTATCATCTATCGAATTGTCCACGGATATGGAGCTATCATCTATCTAATTGCCCACGGATATGGAGCTATCATCTATCTACTTGTCCACATATATGGAGCTATCATCTATCTACTTGTCCACGGATATAGCGCTATCATATATCTACTTGTCCACGGATATAGCGCTATCATCTATCTACTTGTCCACGGATATAGAGCTATCATCTATCTAATTGTCCACGGATATGGAGCTATCATCTTTCTAATTGTCCACGGATATGGAGCTATCATCTATCTAATTGCCCACGGATATGGAGCTATTATCTATCTAATTGTCCACGGATATGGAGCTATCATCTATCTAATTGTCCACGGATATGGAGCTATCATCTATCTAATTGTCCACGGATATGGAGCTATCATCTATCTAATTGTCCACCGATATGGAGCTATCATCTATCTAATTGTCCACGGATATGGAGCTATTATCTATCTAATTGCCCACGGATATGGAGCTGTCATCTATATAATTGCCCACGGATATGGAGCTGTCATCTATATAATTGCCCACGGATATGGAGCTATCATCTATATAATTGTCCACGGATATGGAGCTATCATCTATCTAATTGTCCACGGATATGGAGCTATTATATATCTAATTATCCACGGATATGGAGCTATTATCGATCTAATTGTCCACGGATATGGAGCTGTCATCTATCTAATTGCCCACGGATATGGAGCTATGATCTATCTACTTGTCCACGGATATGGAGCTATCATCTATCTACTTGTCCACGGATATGGAGCTATCATCTATCTACTTGTCCACGGATATGGAACTATCATCTATCTACTTGTCCACGGATATGGAGCTATCATCTATCTACTTGTCCACGGATATGGAGCTGTCATCTATCTAATTGCCCACGGATATGGAGCTATCATCTATCTACTTGTCCACGGATTTGGAGCTATCATCTATCTACTTGTCCACGGATATGGAGCTATCATCTATCTAGTTGTCCACGGATATGGAGCTATCATCTATCTAATTGCCCACGGATATGGAGCTATCATCTATATAATTGTCCACGGATATGGAGCTATCATCTATCTACTTGTCCACGGATATGGAGCTATCATCTATCTACTTGTCCACGGATATGGAACTATCATCTATCTACTTGTCCACGGATATGGAGCTATCATCTATCTACTTGTCCACGGATATGGAGCTGTCATCTATCTAATTGCCCACGGATATGGAGCTATCATCTATCTACTTGTCCACGGATATGGAGCTATCATCTATCTAATTGCCCACGGATATGGAGCTATCATCTATATAATTGTCCACGGATATGGAGCTATCATCTATCTAATTGTCCACGGATATGGAGCTATCATCTATCTAATTATCCACGGATATGGAGCTATCATCTATCTACTTGTCCACGGATATGGAGCTATCATCTATCTACTTGTCCACGGATATGGAGCTATCATCTATCTAATTGTCCACGGATATGGAGCTATCATCTATATAATTGTTCACGGATATAGCGCTATCATCTATATAATTGTTCACGGATATGGAGCTGTCATCTATCTAATTGTCCACGGATATGGAGCTATCATCTATCTAATTGCCCACGGATATGGAGCTATCATCTATCTAATTGTCCACGGATATGGAGCTATCATCTATCTAATTGCCCACGGATATGGAGCTATCATCTATATACTAGTCCACGGATATGGAGCTATCATCTATCTAATTGTCCACGGATATGGAGCTATCATCTATCTAATTGCCCACGGATATGGAGCTATCATCTATCTACTTGTCCACGGATATGGAGCTATCATCTATCTAATTGTCCACGGATATGGAGCTATCATCTATATAATTGTTCACGGATATAGCGCTATCATCTATATAATTGTTCACGGATATGGAGCTGTCATCTATCTAATTGTCCACGGATATGGAGCTATCATCTATCTAATTGCCCACGGATATGGAGCTATCATCTATCTAATTGTCCACGGATATGGAGCTATCATCTATCTAATTGCCCACGGATATGGAGCTATCATCTATATACTAGTCCACGGATATGGAGCTATCATCTATCTAATTGTCCACGGATATGGAGCTATCATCTATCTAATTGCCCACGGATATGGAGCTATCATCTATCTTATTGTCCACGGATATGGAGCTATCGTCTATCTAATTGTCCACGGATATGGAACCACCCTATATCTGATTGTGGCGGATATTGCGAGACACTACATATAATTTGTTCTTTAGCGACCATATAGCTGGGAATTACCTGGCTATTACACGACCTATATCTGATTGGACCCTGATATTGTGCGACCATATATCTAATTGGACCATGACATTGTGCGACCATATATCTGATTGGACCCTGACATTGTGCGACCATATATCTGATTGGACCCTGACATTGTGCGACCATATATCTGATTGGATCATGCCATTGTGCGACCATATATCTGATTGTATATATTATATATCATGTCTAAAGTTCCACCATATACAGACGGATCTGTAGTCCAGTGGTAACACGCTGGACTGGTAATCCAAGGATCGCAGGTTCGATTCCCCGGCTGACCCTAATAAAATTAACAGTCTTTCAGATGGGACGTTAAACCGAGGTCTCGTGTCGGTGCTTTACACCGTGCACGTAAAAGAACCAATGGAGACGCTGGAATGGGTCTCTGTCTGTATCATTGCACTATCCTCCAAAAATCTAATCTAATGACTAATCTCTTCAGGAGGCGTCGCTCATATGGGCAACCGGTAGCGACGATAAATACACGTTAAACACACACACACCATTTCTATATTTTCCGTTGTGTGTTGTGACATTAAACTGTGTTGTTTTTGTCAATAAACATTGAACTGGAACGTTGTTCCCGAATATTGAACGACCCTCCTTGAGCAACCATATTTCTGATTGTTACCCGAATATTGAACGATCCTCGTGGGACGACCATATTTCTGATTGTTACCCGAATATTGAACGACCCTCCTTGAGCAACAATATTTCTGATTGTTACCCGAATATTGAGCGATCCTCATGGGACGACCTTATTTCTTCTTGTTACCCGAATATTGAGCGACCCTCCTGGAGCGACCATATTTCTGATTGTTACCCAAATATTGAGGTACCCTCCTTGAGCAACCATATTTCTGATTGTTACCCGAATATTGAGCGACCCCCTTGAGCAACCATATTTCTGATTGTTACCCGAATATTTAGCGACCCTCCTGGGGTGACCATATTTCTGATTGTTACCCGAATATTGAGCGACCCTCCTTCAGCAACCATATTTCTGATTGTTACCCGAATATTGAGCGACCCTCCTTGAGCAACCATATTTCTGATTGTTACCCGAATATTGAGCGAACCTCTTGGGGCGACCATATTTCTGATTGTTACCCGAATATTGAGCAACCCTCCTGGAGCGACCATATTTCTGATTGTTACCCGAATATTGAGCGACCCTCCTTAAGCAACCATATTTCTGATTGTTACCCGAATATTGAACGACCCTCCTGAGGCGACCATATTTCTGATTGTTACCCGAATATTGAGCGACCCTCCTTGAGCGACCATATTTCTGATTGTTACCCGGACATTGAGCGACCCGCCTGGAGCGACCATATTTCGGATTGTTACCCGAATATTGAGCGACACTCCTTGAGCTACCATATTTCGGATTGTTACCCGAATATTGAACGACCCTCCTGGAGCGACCATATTTCGGATTGTTACCCGAATATTGAACGACCCTCCTGGAGCGACCATATTTCGGATTGTTACCCGAATATTGAACGATCCTCATGGGTGGCCATATTTCGGATTGTTACCCGAATATTGAGCGACCCTCATGGGTGGCCATATTTCGGATTGTTACCGGAATATTGAGCGATCCTCATGGGTGGCCATATTTCGGATTGTTACCCGAATATTGAGCGATCCTCATGGGTGGCCATATTTCGGATTGTTACCCGAATATTGAGCGATCCTCATGGGTGGCCATATTTCGGATTGTTACCCGAATATTGAACGACCCTCCTGGAGCGACCATATTTCTGATTGTTACCCGGACATTGAGCGACCCTCATGGGACGACCATATTGGGTGGCCATATTTCTGATTGTTACCCACATATTGAGCGACCCTATTTTTAAAGTGCGTTCAGCTATAACTGTAACGGTACGTATTTATTTCGTCTGCTCCTGTTTACAGTACATATGGTAGAGTATATAACCAGAAGTAGATTACAGCAATAATGCGCTACTAATAGACTGGCTTGTCTAAACGAGAGCTATAAAGCGAACTTAATATTCAGCACGCCATTTAACTGTTTTGTTAAATTTTCTAATGGATATACTGATGAATTTGACCCCGTGTTGGATATTAGTAGTGCGTATTGGTTTATATACTTTCCATTCTTGCCAACAGCTAACGGCTTAAATTCGTTCATAAAGCCTAGGCTTAAAGTCCACTAAAAAGTCCACTAAAGGCTAACGGTTTAAAGTCGTTCTTAAAGTCCACATGAATTACCAGTTTAAATTCATTCTTAAGGTCCACTATTTCCATTGTAAGTTAAACCCACTATATAATTCTACTGTCAAAGCCCACTACTTCATTTCTTGCTTAAAACCCATTGCATGCAGTTTTACTTAAAATTCCATTACTGGTTTACATCAATCCATGCTATCCCTTTAAAGATACATTTGGTATAGCCACCTGTGAGGTAGGTCAACGTAACAAACATAAACTTTATTTATTTTGCAACGATTGCAAAGCAAGTTTTAACAACTTATATTAATCACTCTCGTTGGCGCGGTTGAAAGCTTAAATGTGGTCATTCGTTTGTGAGGAAACCGACGTACCCGGAGAAAACCAACCTGTCCGACATGGTGACCACCGTACCATCTCACATACTTCCCGGTCCGAGGATCGAACACGGGTTTCACTGATGAGAAGCGGGCGCGCTTAACCATTGCACTAATCGGACAGTGCACGTAATTGTACACACAACTATTTCAAATCTAAACAATGCAAACTATAAGAGAGATAGTGTTTACTAGAATCTAAATGTTTGTATTTGTTTATTTGATCAGTATTGAGTGCAGATAACGTTATGAATATTCAAAGCACTATATCATTTTCCACAAAGACGTTTCCTGTTTCCTGTAGTTTTCTTTGCGCATGCGTAGTTTTGCGCGTACGTGACTCTTCAACAAGAAGAGCACTTGTACTAATATCAGATATGCGGCTTATATTTGAACATTCTCTCGGGTGAAGTTGTTAAGAGACGAATATGTTGGCCCAAGCTCGATTATTCAAAGAAGTGTTGGTATATATAGTGTGCAATAGGAGCAAGTCACGTTAATGTTTGTGTACATATATGCAAATCATTTCGTATGTTTGGCTTGTTCTTAATATTTGTGTGAAATTGTTTTGAGTACTGTATACATGTTTTTATGTAGCGACATTTATAGGATGTTCTTGCTTCAGATAAATAACATGATTTCCCTTTTTCCCTGAATGAAAATTAAAACATGAACATTTTTGATAAATATTTTCGGCTATTTACCAATGACAACTATGTGTATACTTTAAAAGCAATGACCTTGTACATGTACACTAACATGAAGCTTACCTGTCTTATTTCGTGTTTTTGTTACAATTCAGTAGCTTACGTGAAAATATGAAACAAAAGACTCCAGGGATCGCATGTTCGATACCTCGTCTGACCCTAATAATATTAACAGTCTTTCAGGTGGGACTTTAAATCGAGTTCTCGTGTCTGCTTGGACACCGTGTACGTAAAAGAACCAGATGAGACTATAGGTCTATGTCTGTATCATTGCACCATCCTCCGAAAATTTGAAATGACTGATTTCTTCAGGAGGCATCGCTTATATGGGCAACCGGTAGCGACGTTAAATAAACATAAAACACACATGAAGTAAAGTAAAATTCTCGACAATATCATATACTAGAGGACATAGAAAACGCACACCTACATTATATGATTATTATTACATGAAAACGAAATACGAAGGATTCCACCAAAGATATATCATATCTCTATTACAAAACACAAACCGAACAACTTTAAAATATTCCAAAATGTTTAAAACTATGTATTTATATAGTTATTGTTTTTCATGTAAAAACACACTTATCCGAAGTGTGCGTGTTCTATGTCCTCTAGTATAGTTTGAAAAAAGAACCCACATGTGTTATATAATGTTTCTTGATAGCTTATTGAGTTCACGTACAGAACAGCACTTAAAGGGAACTTAGACTTGTTTAAGGTAAAATATATACATAATCTATGTTATGTTATATTTCGGGTTTTACGCCTGCATCAGCACCATTTTGGACTATATCGTCGGCGGGCAGTTTACCTAACAACACCTTTCCTGGGCAAGCTCCAACGGTTAACCAGTACTTGGCTGCACCAACCTCCGTAAGAAACTGCCAACTTTTTCATATAAATGAGACACGGTCTGAGCGGGGCTCGAACCCGTGACCATCAGTGATGATAGGTTACAGTGGTATACAAGTCAGCGACCGTAACCACTCGACCACGGAGGCGGACATACACAATCTAATATCAGACGTACCATTTGCATCATAATATATACGCTTTGCTTTAGACATATGTATTCATTCATAATGTACAGTACATATATATTGTATACAGAATGAAAGTGGATTTAATCGAAAGCTTAAAGCTTATTGAGATTATCTCCATTACATATATAAATGTGTGCACTATAGGCGACTACGACGTAAACGTATTATGTAGTAACAAGACCAAAACAAAAAGCGATGAAATAACACACACAGTTTCCATGGTGTGTCGCCAAAGCTTTGCTGTGCAGTGTACATTCTACACGTATTTTCGAATCATGTATACATGATTACAAGTAGCAGATACATGATGAATCAAATATTCACATACTGATCAAATCAGATCATCAGATAACACTGTCCGAACCTATTAGTATCGATTAACCTTGCCAGATAAAATCGGTAATATCCAGTATCATTTCCGAAATTCGGGGAAATGTCAATTATTGATTCCGATATATATATACATGGCATGGATTGGTAGTCCAGTGGTTATATTGTTATGTTATATTTCGGGTTTTACGCCTGCATCAGCACCATTTCGGGCTATATCGCCGGCGGGCAGTTTACCTAACAACACCTTACCTGGGCAGGCTCCAGCGATTAACCAGTACTTGGGTGCACCAACCTCCGTAAGAAACTGCCAACTTTTTCATATAAGTCCAGTGGTTAACCCTTTGAACTGGTAATCCAGGTTCGATCTCCCGCTTGACCCTAATATAATTAGTAGTCTTTCACTGTGGACTTTAAATATAGGTCTCGTGTCGGTGCTTTACACAGTGCACGTAAATGAACCAGAGGAGACTCTGGAATGGGTCTCTGTCTGTATCATTGCACTATCCTCCAAAGATCTAAAATGACTAATCTCTTCCGTAGGCGCCGCTCATATGGGCACCCGGTAGCGACGATAAATAAACGTAAAACACACACAGGGCTTGGAAACTTGGATATTGATTCGAGTAATACACATATATGTATTATAAGGCCCTTTTAGGGTTACTTAGACACATTTTTGTCTATCCAACTTTAGTGGAAAGTGAGACAGTTTCATAGTTACATATACCTACAATACCATTGAATAGAATGATTTGATAACTTGCTTACTGTTTCTATGGGTTGCTACCTGCCCGTTAACAAATCCTACCACCCAAGAGTGACCTTGAACCGGAATTATGGCACAAACACAGTCCGATTTCAGAATTTGTTTAAGCGAAAAACCTCCTCAAACATTGTCAATCATTATCGAAGTATTGTTTCCAAACTTTACATACATATAATATCCGAGGGCTAATTCTCTACGCTCATATTAAGTTCCGACCACCTAGAGTGGTGTTGAACTTTAGCAATGTCCGATTGTACTTGTTTCCTATCTCTGTTATTAATATCTCTCTGGCTGACGTAATATCGTGTTCTGCTTGCTAATTAGACACTTTAAATAGTCGGATATGATTGATGTGTTGACGTCGTCGAATTGCACTCTGTTTTCATACTTGTCCATTGATACAACTTTTAGCATTATTTGATAGCTTCCTATATCAGATTTATGGAGTAGTTTGAGTTGACATTTTGTGGCTTGATTGCTTTAATGCATATGGAACTGACTGTTCGCTGACGCTGCATGTAATTTATATACCCAGTAAATTAGGAGTATGGACGCTGTGCAAATAAATGTGGAACAACACAACTAATCTGTACGCGAGAATTCTTTGATTGTTCGTGGAGACTCAAACACAAGTAAACAAAGTAGTTTTTATAGTGACGCGTTATTGTTATTGTTTTTAAGACTTTGATTCTAACCGAAAGTTGGACATTTCAGTTCGATATAAAACTGTGACGTAAATTTCTTACCTTAGTACGTTGTTTGATATAAATTAATGGAAAATGCGCCGTAACGTACAGTTACATACCGGTTAGTTATTAGTTTTATACAAATTTATTTTAGCTCGATTGCGAAAAGTTCTTACAACTTATATTAATCACTCTTGAGACCGCATTCCTGGTGGAATCCATCGCCAGAAGGAGGAGGGTAGAGGCAACGTGAAATTTAAATGCCTTGCCTAATGGCACAATCGTAACGGCTCTAGCGGGGCTCGAACTCCATACATTTCGCACCTGAAGCGAACGCGCATCCACTGCGCTATCACGACTTCCACCAAGGAAATGTGTCAAGTAGGGCAACAACTTTACAATGCTTTTAATTTGAAAACATGTTATTATCATAGTCTGTATGTCTGACTGTGAAAACGATTTTTAAAATCGTAAAAGAAGAAATAGAATCATAGCAATTAAGTATCTTAAAGCGACATTACATCGCAAAAAGCAAATCAAATGCATGTGTTCACGTATAAATGCATTGCTACTACAAATTCTTCTGACTACATTCGAACACTGACATTGAATCAATAAACAGTGTTTTGTGGTCTACATACTTTCAAAAGTGAAAGTAGGATTTCATATAACGATCATCCACGCTCCTGAATTGACGTTTGTTTGTCATCGGAGTCAATATTAAACGCGAGATTATGTCGTTTAAAGATAATTTAACTAAGACTAGTCTATAAATAAATATGCATATGCACATATATGAGATATAACGGTAAATCTGTACCATAAATCGTGCTATTCAGGATACACGAGTTGTATTACGCATGGATGTCGACCCTATTTACATTATTTTATTATGTCAACAAACCACGTAAAGATTTGAGGCAAATATTTCGAAATGTTTTTATACCATATAATAGGAAAATACATTCTATAGAAATTTGCGTTTTCACTAAATGTAGTGTCGCTTTAAGGGTATTGACCAATTAATTAGATCACTGCCGCATCCATCATGGCAATAATGCATTCGGATTACTTCAGCCTGTATCACTTTTTAATGATGTGAGTGTGACGTCATGGCTACGACTCCCTTTGTAAGCCATTATTCGGATATAGGCGACACACAAAACAGCGAGATTCAACACTTAGCTTGTACAATTGTGTGATTCACTGTGTGTCATGAAGGCTGCAGACCGTCAAATCACTCGTATCACAACATATGCTGTCGTCAATTCTGTGCACGACGCAGTTTATAATCTTCAACACTCACTAGAACGCTCGTCCCAGACGCTTTCAAGTGTATTTGATAGTCTTAATTCGATTTCTGTATATACATGTATTCCTGTTCAATATTATATGACAACAGGCTATTGCACACAACTTTAGCGTCTATGTGAAAACAAAAACGCGATTTTAATGCAATTTCGCTGAATCTATCGGATAACTTATAGTGCAAAAGCTTTATCGCGTAATATCGAACGCGTAGTGATGATGCCATACGGGTATCAATTCAATTCAAGCATTATTTATTGCTGGAGATTTACAAACAAATAACATTAGCATAATAGCTATTTACGGACATCAAACATGGCCACTGCATATATCGCTTCCGTCTCACTAATTTAGTATTTTTTAAATTGCTGTACACGATTCATTGTTGGCCTACTATGATTAGGAAACCCTTTCTGAAAAGATAACGTACTTAATAGATTACAGATCATTAGAACGTATATAGTTAACGTTTTACCGTTAACATATACATTTTATTATATGTGGATGTGAGGAAATAGCCTTTATGTTGTGTTGGCATCAGTATGTACATGCTATATTATGTTGGCGACATCACATACATTCTATCGTATTTGGGCGTCAGTACATGTATTTGATCGGTCTCTTGCGTGGGGCGTCAACACATACATTTGATCGTATTTGGGCGTCAACACATACATGTGGGTGTCAACACATACATTTGGGCGTCAACACATCCATTTGATCGTATTTGGGCGTCAACACATACATTTGGGCGTCAACACATACATTTGATCGTATTTGGGCGTCAACACATACATTGTATCGTATTTGGGCGTCAACACATACATTATATCGTATTTGGGCGTCAACACATACATTATATGGTATTTTGGCGTCAACACATACATTGTATCGTATTTGGGCGTCAACACATACATTGTATAGTATTTGAGCGTCAACACATACATTGTATCGTATTTGGGCGTCAACACATACATTATATCGTATATGGGCGTCAACACATACATTGTATCGTATTTGGGCGTCAACACATACATTTGATCGTATTTGAGCGTCAACATATACAATTGATCGTATTTGGGCGTCAACACATACAATTGATCGTATTTGGGCGTCAACACATACATTTTATCGTATTTGGGCGTCAACACATATATGTTATCGTATTTGGGCGTCAACACATACATTTTATCGTATTTGGGCGTCAACACATATATGTTATCGTATTTGGGCGTCAACACATACATTTTATCGTATTTGGGCGTCAACACATACATTTTATCGTATTTGGGCGTCAATACATACATTTATTTGATCTTTCTCTTGCGTGTGGCGTCAACACATACATTGTATCGTATTTGGGCGTCAACACATACACTGTATCGTATTTCGGCGTCAACACATACATTTTATCGTATTTGGGCGTCAAAACATACATTTTATCGTGCTTGGGCGTCAACACATACATTTTATCGTATTTGGGCGTCAACACATACATTTTATCGTACTTGGGCGTCAACACATACATTTTATCGTATTTGGGCGTCAACACATACATTTTATCGTACTTGGGCGTCAGACACATACATTTTTTATCTTGGGCGTCAACACATACAGTTTCTTGCATGGGCGTCAACACATACAGATCATCTTGCGTGAGCGTCAGAACATACAGTTTATCTTGCACGGGCGTCAGAACATACAGTTCATCTTGCGTGGGCGTCAGCACATACAGTTTATCTTGCACGGGCGTCAGAACATACAGTTTATCTTGCACGGGCGTCAGATCATACAGTTTATCTTGCACGGGCGTCAGCACATACAGTTTATCTTGCACGGGCGTCAGAACATACAGTTTATCTTGCACGGGCGTCAGAACATACAGTTTATCTTGCACGGGCGTCAGATCATACAGTTCATCTTGCGTGGGCGTCAGCACATGTATATCGTCTATCGTGCGTGGTTGTGCACAAACTTGGAAATAATTGAACAATACGTTTAAAAATTGCAACATGAATACATGCATTGAAGAATAAATATTTATATCTCTCTTTAGAAAACAAACAACCGTCCTCAATAGTGATTGCCACATGTGTGCTCTTTGCGTTTTATTTATCATTGCTATCGTTGTCAGTTATTTATATGAGCGACGCCGCCTCCTCCACAAATTAGTCATTTTAGATATTGGAGGATAGTGTCTAACATGTCTAACATTAACATGTCTACATCCCCGCGAGGGGTTCGACATTAGAGAATGATAGATAGATGGATAATAGATGTAGATATATAGATAAGATAGATAGATAATAGATGTAGATATATAGATAAGATAGATAGATAATAGATGTAGATATATAGATAAGATAGATAGATAATAGATGTAGATATATAGATAAGATAGATAGATAATAGATGTAGATATATAGATAAGATAGATAGATGTAGATATATAGATAGATAGATAGATAATAGATGTAGATATATAGATAAGATAGATAGATAATAGATGTAGATATATAGATAAGATAGATAGATAATAGATGTAGATATATAGATAAGATAGATAGATAATAGATGTAGATAGATAGATAAGATAGATAGATAATAGATGTAGATATATAGATAAGATAGATAGATAATAGATGTAGATATATAGATAAGATAGATAGATAATAGATGTAGATATATAGATAAGATAGATAGATAATAGATGTAGATATATAGATAAGATAGATAGATAATAGATGTAGATATATAGATAAGATAGATAGATAATAGATGTAGATATATAGATAAGATAGATAGATAGATAGATAGATAGATAGATAGATGATAGATAGATGATAGATAGATAGATAGAAGATAGATGATAGATAGATAGATAGATAGATAGATAGATAGATAGATAGATAGATAGATAGATAGATAGATAGATAGATAGATAGATAGATAGATAGATAGATAGATAGATAGATAGATAGATAGATAGATAGATAGATAGATAGATAGATAGATAGATAGATAGATAGATAGATAGATAGATAGATAGATAGATAGATAGATAGATAGATAGATAGATAGATAGATAGATAGATAGATAGATAGATAGATAGATAGATAGATAGATAGATAGATAGATAGATAGATAGATAGATAGATAGATAGATAGATAGATAGATAGATAGATAGATAATAATAATAATAATAATAATAATAATAAAGACTTTATTTAACGAGAGTACTCATTTAACAAAAGTTAATCTACCATGAGATAGATAGTGCAATGATACAGACAGAGCCCTATTCCAGAGGCTGTTCTGCTGCCTTTACGTGACAGTGTAAAGCACATACACCATATCTCAGATTAAAGTCTCTTCAGAAATACTCCGTTTACTAGGGTGAGCAGGACATTGAACACGTGACCCCCGGATTACGAGTCCAACGCGCTAACCATCCGTATTTGGTACCGTATACAATGCAAATATGACATCCACTTTATTGATAAGGTCAATTGTTTTTACAAGCTACCATACTCGTAACTCAGTGGAAGTCGTGATAGCACAGTGGATGCGCGTTCGCTTCAGGTGCGAAAGGTCCGGAGTTCGAGCCCCGCTGGAGCCGTTACGATTGTGCCATTAGGCAAAGCATTTAAATTCCACATTGCCTCTTCTCTCTCCTTCATGGCGATGGCTTCCATCAGGAATGAGGTCTCAAGAGTGATTAACATAAGTTGAAAGAACTTGTTTCGCAATCGAGCTAAAATAAATTTGTATAAACTAAACTCATAACTGATTCACCGCCATGTTCGTCTGCGTCTCAGATTTTCAATCGCCACCATGATGTTACAGCCGGCTACCATTCCATGTACTGATATGCCGCCATATGTGCCCGAGTCTATGTATACATAGTGTATTTCCGATCAGCACGTTCAGGTAAAACCAGCTACCATACCCATTACGTAGGCATCTTTTCATATTAAATGTTGTCGGAGTCGTACATTTCCGATCAGCACGTTCAGGTTAAAACCAGCTACCATACCCATTACGTAGGCATCTTTTCATATTAAATGTTGTCGGAGTCGTAGATTTTCGATCAGCACGTTCAGGTTAAAACCAGCTATCATACCCATTACTTAGGCATCTTATGATATTAAATGTTTTCCAAGTCGTAGATTTTCGATCAGCACGTTCAGGTTAAAACCAGCTACCATACCCATTACGTAGGCATCGTTTGATATTAAATGTTTTCCAAGTCGTAGATTTTCGATCAGCACGTTCAGGTTAAAACCAGCTACCATACCCATTATTTAGGCATCATTTGATATTAAATGTTATCCGAGTCGTAGATTTCCGATCAGCACGTTCAGGTTAAAACCAGCTACCATACCCATTACTTAGGCATCTTTTGATATTAAATGTTTTCCGAGTCGTAGATTTTCGATCCGCACGTTCAGGTTAAAACCAGCTACCATACCCATTACTTAGGAATGTTTTCATGTTTATCCGAGCCATAGATTTCCGATCAGCACCAGCAGCTTAAAACCAGCTACCATCCCCATAACGGATGCACCGTTAACTAATCAAACGATTGCATTGTGGTTAAAAACGTTTTAAAACATCTGTAACAAATCAGAAATATCAATACCCGATTGGCAATAATTCCCACAATAGCATTGTGTTCTAAAAGTATTTTGTCAAAAAGGATAAAAACAAATTAATGCATTATTTTTACAAATAACTCTTTCGTAACTTTCAAATATTGTGACAGGTTTTGCCACAGACTCTAACAACACTGGGATACGAACACAGTATTATCATTAAATTTTATCATTATCGTTATACATGCAATTTGAAAAATTGTTTGTCAGCTTACTGTAATAAGGTCCGCCTCCGTGGTCGAGTGGTTAAGTTCGCTGACTTTATATACCACTGTAACCTATCATCTCTGATGGTCACGGGTTCGAGCCCCGCTCAGACCGTGTCTCATGTATATGAAAAAGTTGGCAGTTTCTTACGGAAGTTGGTGCACCCAAGTACTGGTTAACCGCTGGAGCCTGCCCAGGAAAGGTGTTGTTAGGTAATCTGCCCGCCGGCGATATAGCCCAAAATGGTGCTGATGCAGGCGTAAAATCCGAAATATAACATAACATTACTATAATAAATGTCACCTTAAATATTCATACATTTTGCAAATACATACAGCATTTTCTCGTCTTCAATAATATTAGCTTCGCTGCAAAAGCGGACAGACGCAGTTTCTGTTTTCAACCCACATTCTAATCCATATTCTTGGAAAAGCTGACCTTTGCTGTTGTGGAAAAATGGTTTTACAATAAAATACTGCTGTACCATAAATAGTGTTAATAGAGCTTATTATGCTGTGAGTTTATTACCAACATTTCCATGACTACTGGTCTGGTGACATACATAATTGTTCAGGCTGGTGTATTAGCATGACATTTATAAAATGTTGTGGAAGTCGTGATAGCTCAGTGGAAGTCGTGATAGCGCAGTGGAAGTCGTGATAGCTCAGTGGAAGTCGTGATAGCGCAGTGGAAGTCGTGATAGCTCAGTGGAAGTCGTGATAGCGCAGTGGAAGTCGTGATAGCTCAGTGGAAGTCGTGATAGCGCAGTGGAAGTCGTGATAGCGCAGTGGAAGTCGTGATAGCGCAGTGGATGCGCGTTCGCTTCAGGTGCGAAAGGTCCGGAGTTCGAGCCCCACTGGATCCGTTACGATTGTGCCCTTAGGCAAGGTATTTAAATTCCACGTTGCCTCTTCTCTCTCCCTCGTGGCGATGGATTCCATCAAGAATGAGGTCTCGAGAGTGATTGCTATAAGTTGAAATAACATGTCTCGCAATCGAGCTAAAATAAATGTGTATAAACTAAACTAAACTATTTATAAAATTTAACATTATGTAAATAAATGGTGTCCTTCGCGGCACGAAAAAATAAATCATGACCACGCCATTAACTGAATTTTTTGAAAATCATCGGCTATGCACTAACATTTGAACGGGCTAATTCAAATACACGTACAGTATTTTGTTCACCGCTAGTACTGTAGGCTACAGTTAATATTCAGCACAAACAATTCTCAAATAAACCAAGTCCTCAAGGAAAAAAAAGATACGACTTGCAACACTGAACATAACATACGCCTTACATCGATGATATAACAACATAGATTCTAAGAAAGACACGTGGTCATAAGTGGGGTGTGTTTAACTCTTGTGTTACTGTATTGTTTTATCATAATATGCTACGTTCATGATAAATATAATTTATTATATCGGGGAAAAAAACAAATAAAAAACAGAATTGTTCATTCTTCCTAGAAATACTGCATCGTAATAATTGATAGCTCTTCATTTAGTTTCCTGTAGGAAATGTACCTGCAGCATCACAGTAGCTGTGTATGTGTCGTCATATTTGTCGGAATCTTAGATTTCCGATCAGCACCATCAAGTCAAAACCAGCTACCATACCCATATCTGATGTACCGTCATATTTGTCGGAATCTTAGATTTCCGATCATCACCATCAAGTTAAAACCAGCTACCATACCCATATCTGATGTACCGTCGTATTTGTCGGAATTTTAGATTTCCGATCATCACCATCAAGTTAAAACCAGCTACCATACCCATATCTGATGTACCGTCGTATTTGTCGGAATTTTAGATTTCCGATCATCACCATCAAGTTAAAACCAGCTACCATACCCATATCTGATGTACAGTCGTATTTGTCGGAATTTTAGATTTCCGATCATCACCATCAAGTTAAAACCAGCTACCATACCCATATCTGATGTACCGTCGTATTTGTCGGAATCTTAGATTTCCGATCAGCACCATCAAGTTAAAACCAGCTACCATACCCATATCTGATGTACCGTCGTATTTGTCGGAATCTTAGATTTCCGATCAGCACCATTAGGTTAAAACCAGCTACCATACCCATATCTGATGTACCGTCGTATTTGTCGGAATCTTAGATTTCCGATCAGCACCATTAGGTTAAAACCAGCTACCATACCCATATCTGATGTACCGTCGTATTTGTCGGAATTTTAGATTTCCGATCAGCACCATCAAGTTAAAACCAGCTACCATACCCATATTTGATGCATCGCTATAATTGTCCCAGTCTTACATTTCCGATCAGCTTCATCAGTTGTGGATGATGAAACTGATAACGCGGATAGAACAGGAGTGCTATTAACAAATATAAACTGATACCGGGAACACAAATCACGTTTCATTGACGATTCTGTGTGTCATGTTCATCTAATATTGGAAATAAATAAGAGTTCGATATAGCATGGAAACTTTTTATTCTGTTGGTGTGTAGTGTCGCCTATGTTTGAAACGGAAGCATTATTTTGCGGTATGTCTTTATTCTGTTTTCTTACTAGCATACAAGCATTTGAAAATGTGATCTTTAATTATTATATAAATGAATGCTAAATGAGTGACGAATCGAGCGCAATTATGTATATGTACATTATATTTAGGATAAAATAACGTAATGTATTTTAAAGATTGGCACAATTATTCAAATAGCAAATACCAAAAAATAAATTAATTGGGGACACATAATAAAATTTAAAAGGTTGACATCATAATGAGATACATTGTATATCGAACTTTTCTTTTGATATTCCTCGAAACAAATATTATTTGTTTTGCATCTCTGTGTTTTCTTCCGCTTGCTCTGAGACATTTATAGAGATATTTACTTATAATTATACAACATCAACAATGATGTCCGGATAGATGGGCGGGGAGCGAGGCATAGCAAAATATGAATCACAGAACAGATTATATTAACTGTATTAACGATATCGAACATCGGAACATCTCAAGCTGCCAACATAAATCATATCAGTATACTACTAGTGTTATTGTTATTGCTATTCGGGGTACAGTCAAGACTATTACCCCGATACGCTATGGACGACCCGGTGACTATTGCCCGAGGCCTGCGGACGAGGGCAATCTTTCATCGGGCAGTCCAGTGCATCTCGGGACAATACGTTTGACGACAATGCAATGGCTCGATTCATCATGTGATTCGATCCCAGGTAAAGCAAGTCAAAAGTTGAATAATAACTGTGACATGGAATATACATACAATATATGCAAAGAAAGCAAAAATGGGTTGAGCCACAAGTTCTTAGTTTATACAAAGTTATTTTAGCTCGATTGCGAAACAAGTTCTTTCAACTTATATAAATCACTCACGAGACCTCATTCCTGATGGAATCCATCGTCACGAGGGAGAGAGAAGAGGCAACGTGGAATTTAAATGCCTTGCCTAAGGGCATAATCATAACGGCTCCAACGGGGCTCGAACGCCGGACCTTTCGCACCTGAAGCGAACGCGCATCCACTGGGCTATCACGACTTCCACAAGTTCTTACAACATTAGAGAATAGTATGGCGAATACATTAAAGTATTATTGCCTGCGCGTGAAACTTGTTTCTCACCAATGCGACCCGTGTTCGATCCTCGGACCGGGAAGTATGTGAGATGGTACGATGGTCGCCAGATCGGACAGGTGGGTTTTCTCCGGGTACTCCGAGCCAACGAGAGTGATTAATATAAGTTGTTAAAATTTGCTTCGCAATCGTTGTAAATATTAATAAATAAAGTTTTAAAAAAACTTTTAAAAAACTTGTTTCATAGTGAAGCGGCCAAATGTAAAACAAATGAGGAACAGTCAAAACTAACGAATTAAAATATATATAGGAGGTTGTGTAATAAATGAGAATATTGACACGTAATGAGCAGGTTGCATGTTTGACCCTACCATTGAACTATCCGAATGGTTCTATCGTGTTCCTCTTTCTATCGGTTCTCCTTTCTTCTGAGTTAATCACCATTTCAATCATATAAATTAATTACTATAAGTATACTAGAGAACATAGAAAACGCACACTTCGGATAAGTGTGTTTTACATGAAAAACAATAACTATATAAATACATAATTTTAAACAGTTTTGGAATATTGTTAGTTGTTCAGTTTGTGTATTGTAATAAAGATGTGATATATCTTTGATGGAATCCTTCCTATTTCGTTTTCATGGAATAATAATCATATAATATAGGTGTGCGTTTTCTATGTCCTCTAGTATATAATGTAGGTGTGCGTTTTCTATGTCCTCTAGTATATAATGTAGGTGTGCATTTTCTATGTCCTCGTATATAATGTAGGTGTGCGTTTTCTATGTCCTCTAGTATATAATGTAGGTGTGCGTTTTCGTTGTCCTCTAGTATATAATGTAGGTGTGCGTTTTCTATGTCCTCTAGTATATAATGTAGGTGTGCATTTTCTATGTCCTCTAGTATATAATGTAGGTGTGCGTTTTCTATGTCCTCTAGTATATAATGTAGGTGTGCGTTTTCTATGTCCTCTAGTATATAATGTAGGTGTGCGTTTTCTATGTCCTCTAGTATATAATATAGGTGTGCGTTTTCTATGTCCTCGTATATAATGTAGGTGTGCGTTTTCTATGTCCTCTAGTATATAATGTAGGTGTGCGTTTTCTATGTCCTCTAGTATATAATGTAGGTGTGCGTTTTCAATGTCCTCTAGTATATAATGTAGGTGTGCGTTTTCTATGTCCTCTAGTATATAATGTAGGTGTGCGTTTTCTATGTCCTCTAGTATATAATGTAGGTGTGCGTTTTCTATGTCCTCTAGTATATAATGTAGGTGTGCGTTTTCTATGTCCTCTAGTATATAATGTAGGTGTGCGTTTTCTTAATAAATCGTATTGATATTCTGAGTTCATGATTAAAACGTTTACTTACCATTGTTTCAAATTGAAATTAATAGTTTAACACTGTCATATCGTAACTGCATTAAGTACCTTGCTATAGGGGAATACTATACGCTATGGCTTTCGATTCTAATCCTTTTTCATGCATGTATCTAACTTGTGTGTAAATGTATATTTGTATATGTTGTATTGCTTGAAATAAAAAGGAAAACGGAAATACTTATATTCAAACGTAAAACAGTGTTCTGATAATTATCATATTTCAATTAAAAGTACAACATCGTGTAGCCAATACATGTTTGCACATTTGGATACTAAATTTGCCTATTTATTGCTTCTATATATAAGTATAAAATGCTACCTCTAACCAAATGCACACAAGAACTACTATATGTTTTCTTTCGTTCTAATCCCTTTCAGTCTACTGCTGTTAAATTATATGTAAAATGTTCATTTCTTGACTACATGTACAAATACTGAAATAAATAATGTTTAAACAAAGTGCACACTTTCGTGGTCGTGTGAGTATATGCTTAATCTAAGCCCAAGAAGGCCTACTGAACAATTGTATGTAAATGAAGTTGGAATACACGGCAGTGTGTACCATTGTATCATAGAGTGAGTACTTCTCTGTCTTGAGATGCTGTTTAGATCAATCACATACCACTCTATATGATTAGTGCTTGAACAAATATTGCTGAATTACCGGAGGTTGTACTGTAGTGGATCTAAAGTAGTGGAAGTCGTGATAGCGCAATTCGAGCCCCACTGGAGCCGTTACGAGTGTGCCCTTAGGCAAGGCATTTAATTTCCACGTTGCCTCTTCTCTCTCCCTCGTGGCGATGGATTCCATCAGGAATGAGGTATAGAGAGTGATTTATATAAGTTGAAATAACTTGTTTCGCAATCGATCTAAATACAGAACGACTAAGATGTACAAAATGCAGGAATTCCGATTATCAGTTGTCTGCTTGAGTCTAAATATGGTGGCGCTTAGAGTCGCCATTACTGAATAGGGAGCTCTGTGATGACTACTTGCTTAAATGGAGATTAAATAGTATTCGTCCGCAACCAGTGAATACCATTGGTGTGGTACTGTCCTCTATACATTATTTAAGTAGAATAGGTTTTACTAATCGGTTTCCTCTGTTTTCATCGTGGTTTCCCTTGCACCACATGTTATCAAAGTTCATACGTTTTCTCATCTCATAATTATTAATATTTTACTGAAAAATATTCTACAGTATATCCAAAGGATACTATACTGTAACAATTAAATGACTGATGAACTCACGTTTATCATACCGCAGCATTTGGTTTAGGGAACAACAGTAAAAACAAAGGAAACCAACTAAAAGAACCAATACATTTCGGGATAAATCGGACGTTATCTACCAAAGGGAGGTAATAGAAAGACCAGCACTGTATCTCATTAATCGAAACGACTATCCTATAATGGTTAATTATGTCAAGTTTTACAAAGTTCTGAGTAGCGTTTAAGCGACAGGGTGATTTCGGGAAAATCTGCATATTGTATAGACAGAGACACATGTCAGGGTCTCGTATGGTTCTTTTACGTGCACGGTGTAAAGCGGTGTAAAGCACCGACACGAGACCTCGGTTTATAGTCCCATATGAAAGACTGTTAAAATTATTAGGGTTAAACTAGGGAGCGAGCCCTGGATTAGAAACTCTAACGTGTTAACCACTGGCTTACTGACCTGTCTGTAAAATGAGATATTCTTGTATGTGTTTTACGTTTATTTATCGTCGCTACCGGTTGCCCATATGAACGACGCTTCCTGAAGAGATTAGTCATTTTAGAGTTTTGGAGCAATGATACTGACAGAGACCCATTACAGAGGCTGCTCTGGTTCTTTTACGTGATTTTAATGATTAATTATGTCAAGTTTTACAAAGTTCTGAGTAGAGTTTAAGCGACAGGGCGATTTCGGAACAATCTGCATATTGTATAGACAGATACACATTCCAGGGTCTCTTCTGGTTCCTTTACGTGCACGGTTTAAAGCGGTGTATAGCACCGACACGAGACCTCGGTTTAAATTCCCACCTGAAAGACTGTTAATTTTATTATGGTCAATCGGTGGATCGAACCTACGATCCCTGGATTATCAGTCCAACGTGTTAACCACTGGACTATAGATCCGCCCCGAAATACAATGTTTAGTTGGCTAATAAATAATGCTGCCGTGTCATTGGATTACTGACGGAATTATCAAGGAAGCATATCCAATCAAATCCGTTGTTTCAAACGACAGTCTCATCTTGTTCTTGTACGTACACGATGTAAAGCACCGAGGAGAGATCTCGGTTTAAGCTGAATGGCGTAAGCTGCGGATATGTTACGTTCTTAATGTTAAGCAGAGAGTCCATTTCTGGATGCAAGTGGACGTGGAGAATGTGTTATGATAACAAGAAGCTTAACAATTTCACGCTGTATAGTTTCTGTTGAAAACTACTCTATGTAATAATGGTCGTAAATGCCCCGTGAGACATCTCTTCGAGAGATTAGGTTCGCTGTAATTGAACATAATACAGATTTTTAAGATATGCAATCAAAACAGCGCTTGCAACATGCATAATATTTACTCGGATTACTCGGATGCGTAAATGGACGCTGTTCTTGAGAAATGGATATGCTGCCCACTAGTAAACAAGCACACATATGTATTCTATTTTATGCGTAGTAATGGACAATCATTGTACAGTCTACATCCGCTATGTCAAAGTCGGTTATGTTGAATTCTCCGGTTAACTTAAGTCGGATCAAACTCACGTTTCAGACACTATCATTTTACATATAACTGACCCCGTTTATTTCGAATTTCGTTACGTCAAGCTTCGGTTATGTCGAAGTATTTTGTTAGGTCCGGCGGAATTCGACATAACGGATGTATACTGTAGTTATTCAAATCATCGCTCAGTTAAAACTGATCGAGTTATTTGTATTTGTTATGATTGTCGCATACTGACGCGAAAAATGTAGAATTTAGTGATGTACGGTGATTTGAATGGTTTGCCGAACGTCGTTTGAAACAACTGATTTGATTGGATATGCGTCCTTGATAATTCCGTCGGTAATCCAATGACACGGCAGCATTATTGATACTCAACTCTACTGAATAGTTCGTAGTATTACAAGGGTGGCGTTGTGCAGGGTATCGGAAAATAGCTGCCATGGGTAACCAACTAAACATTATATTTCGGGACGGATCTGTAGTCCAGTTGTTAACATGTTTGACTGGTAATCCAGGGTCGCAGGTTCGATCCCCCGTCTGACCCTAATATAATTAACAGTCTTTCATGTTGGACTTTAAACACGAGCCATCGGTTTAAAGTCCAACATGAAAGACTGTTAATTATAATGTCGGTGCTTTACACTCTTCAGGAGGCGTCGCTCATATGGGCAACCGATAGCGACGATAAATAAACGCAAAACACACACATATTTCGGGAAGGCCAGTACCTTCTGTTGCAATCTAGAACGTATGGCCACACCTGGTTTCCTTTTATTGATTTGTTTGGTATTGACGTCAAATGAATCCAGCAATGAAACAGTGTACTCCGCAAAGTGCTATTATAATCAGCAGGCATCCGGCGCGTACTCTGGACCCCCCCTGGGGGGGGGGTTACTACATCTCAAGTCCATGTTGCAACCAAACATACATTGTAGCTTCAATCAAATATCATTTCTAGTCAAAAACACACATTTCTGAAGAGTAATGTTTTTTCATAATCGTTACTATATATAGACTATGCAGTGTATGTATACGCCGGATGCCTGTGTTAAAATCGGACCATAAGATTTTACATTGGAAACATAACACATATTACTTTCGCATATTTCAGGGACAAAGATTCATCACGTGATATGACTATCAACGCCACTGAGTATGACTTCACTATGATGACATCAACAATTTCATCACATGACCTCGAGGAAGCTCTAAATAACTATGATGAAATTCAAGCACTAAGATATTTTCCGGTGTTCGTTTTTCTTCTCATCATAATGGTCATCGGCACTGGTGGAAACGCACTTGTGCTGTTTGTCTACTGCAAGCGCTTCAGAAAAACCTCATCGAACTATTTCATCGTTTCTATGGCCGTGTTCGATTTGTTGGCGTGTTTGATTGGTCTGCCCACGGAGTTGTACGATTTAAGATTCTCGTACACGTTTTACAACTCGGCGGTATGCAAGATATTTAGATACACCAACACTGTCGTTGTCTACGGATCTGCAATTATACTCATAGAGATCGCGTTTGACAGATATTTCAAGATATGTCGGCCATTGATGCTGATTGAATTGTACAAAATAAAAGCAATGTGTATTTCTGCTGGCGTGATTGCCATATTTATCTCAATACCAGCGCTGGTTCTCTTCGGAATATCACGCACGCCAACGCCAGACGGACACCATCTTGGTTTTGACTGCTCAATAGAAGAAACGTATAGGAAGAAAGCATTCTCTATTGGTTACTACTACCTACTCGGTTTAGTGTTTATTACAACAGTTATCATTCTGACAGGTTTGTACATAAGAATATGGTTGGAGATCAAGCGGAGGCAAAAATTAGTGATAGGGGACCAAGTAAGAAGTGCCGCTCAATGCAAAGAAATGCCAATGAACCATGTAGATAAACAGCCGGATAACAGAACAAAAAAACTCCGCGTTCGTTATACTTCGGAGTACAGCGATGAAGACACACAAGAACTGTCTTCAAGAATCGCGTTCAGACCAAAACTTCAAAGTCTCGCGGAGGTGATGACGAGATTCCGCGTGAGTAGGACGACGGTGGTGCTATTTGCAGTGACTGTGGCATTCGTGATTAGCTACTTACCTGGAATTGTTATTATGATATGTAGATCTGCGATTAAAGACCTAGAAACGAGACAAACACTCGCAGAGCAAGTTCTTAGCAAACTTTTCTCGAAATTCTATTTCTTAAACAATGCGATTAATCCAATTATTTACAGTTTTTTGAATGTAAGTTTTCGCAGGCGGTGTGTGACATTGTGTAAACAATTGGTGAATTGTCAACGAAATGAGGTAATACGAAGACCAGTTCCGGACAAAACAGAGTCGCAGAAGAGTCAAAAAAGTTCAAAGAGCAACAAAAGTTCAAAAAACGAAGAGGTATAGATACATGTTGTTGCTATAAAAAGTTTTCCTCTTCGAGCTTAATAATATGTACGTTACTAGTTATATAGTATCCACATTACCTGTCACGTGTTTTTTTGACAATAAAATAGTCACCGATTGGAGATTCGAACTCGCAGGCGGACACGAAACAAAAGATAATTAAAGTGCACTACACAACATGGTCACTGCTTCTCATTACGTTACTGTACCATATGTTTTACACCTAGCAAAACATTTTTTGTTACGGTCACGTCATAAACATGTGTATATTAAGAGACAATGAAAACCATTGGTGAGTTACTGGAACTGAATATTCCTACGAGAGGGATAGGTCATCTTAATTGGTTTCCTCTGCTTGTATCAATGTTTCCTTTGCACAACATGCTGCCAATTTCTATACACTTTCCCTCTCATCTAATCATTATTAAATTACCATATCCCGACAAAAGTATCTACAAGCTCTTATCATTCACATGGTTAATCATACCACGAAACTTGGATAGAAACAGCAGTAAAAACAAAGGATTCCAACTAGGACCAGTGTATATTTCGGGATAAATCGGATTTTTAAAAAATCTCCATGGGAGGTAATAGAAAACCAGCAATGTTTCTAATTATATTGCATGCTGCACTGACTAGTTCATTACTAACACTGATTCATCATTTTATATCTTCATTTTCCGTTCGTGTGCATGTGTACAGCTTCAATTAAACCCAATGTTTAGTCGATGATAAATCATATTTATGACACATATTATATCATGTATTTAAGTCGTATAGAACTGTGACATCCATAGTGTTCGTTTCGGTGACGTAACCGAGCGGTTCAGTTCTAGCCCCGACATAGCAACAGTTGGTATATCCGTAGGCAAGACACATTTCCTCTTCTCTCTCCATCATGGCGATGTATTCCAAGTCCACATTTCCTCCTCTCTCTCCATCATGGCGATGTATTCCAAGTCCACATTTCCTCCTCTCTCTCCATCATGGCGATGTATTCCAAGTCCACATTTCCTCCTCTCTCTCCATCATGGCGATGTATTCCAAGTCCACATTTCCTCCTCTCTCTCCATCATGGCGATGTATTCCAAGTCCACATTGCTCTCTCCATCATGGCGATGTATTCCAAGCCCACATTTCCTCCTCTCTCTCTCCATCATGGCGATGTATTCCAAGCCCACATTTCCTTCTCTCTCCCTCATGGCGATGTATTCCAAGTCCACATTTCCTCCTCTCTCTCCATCATGGCGATGTATTCCAAGCCCACATTGCCTCCTCTCTCTCCATCATGGCGATGTATTCCAAGCTCACATTTCCTCCTCTCTCCATCATGGGATGTATTCCAAGCCCACATTTCCTCCTCTCTCTCCATCATGGCGATGTATTCCAAGCCCACATTTCCTCCTCTCTCTCCATCATGGCGATGTATTCCAAGCCCACATTTCCTCCTCTCTCTCCATCATGGCGATGTATTCCAAGCCCACATTTCCTCCTCTCTCTCCATCATGGCGATGTATTCCAAGTCCACATTGCGTCTTCTCTCTCCATCATGGCGATGTATTCCAAGCCCACATTTCCTCCTCTCTCTCCATCATGGCGATGTATTCCAAGTCCACATTGCGTCTTCTCTCTCCATCATGGCGATGTATTCCAAGTCCACATTGCGTCTTCTCTCTCCATCATGGCGATGTATTCCAAGTCCACATTGCGTCTTCTCTCTCCATCATGGCGATGTATTCCAAGTCCACATTGCGTCTTCTCTCTCCATCATGGCGATGTATTCCAAGCCCACATTTCCTCCTCTCTCTCCATCATGGCGATGTATTCCAAGTCCACATTGCGTCTTCTCTCTCCATCATGGCGATGTATTCCAAGTCCACATTGCGTCTTCTCTCTCCATCATGGCGATGTATTCCAAGCCCACATTTCCTCCTCTCTCTCCATCATGGCGATGTATTCCAAGTCCACATTGCGTCTTCTCTCTCCATCATGGCGATGTATTCCAAGTCCACATTGCGTCTTCTCTCTCCATCATGGCGATGTATTCCAAGCCCACATTTCCTCCTCTCTCTCCATCATGGCGATGTATTCCAAGTCCACATTGCGTCTTCTCTCTCCATCATGGCGATGTATTCCAAGTCCACATTTCCTCTTCTCTCTCCATCATGGCGATGTATACCAAGCCCACATTTCCTCCTCTCTCCATCATGGCGATGTATTCCAAGCCCACATTTCCTCCTCTCACCATCATGGCGATGTATACCAAGCCCACATTTCCTCCTCTCTCCATCATGGCGATGTATACCAAGCCCACATTTCCTCCTCTCTCCATCATGGCGATGTATACCAAGCCCACATTTCCTCCTCTCTCCATCATGGCGATGTATACCAAGCCCACATTTCCTCCTCTCTCCATCATGGCGATGTATACCAAGCCCATTTCCTCCTCTCTCCATCATGGCGATGTATACCAAGCCCACATTTCCTCCTCTCTCCATCATGGCGATGTATACCAAGCCCACATTTCCTCCTCTCTCCATCATGGCGATGTATACCAAGCCCACATTTCCTCCTCTCTCCATCATGGCGATGTATACCAAGCCCACAGTTCCTCCTCTCTCCATCATGGCGATGTATACCAAGCCCACATTTCCTCCTCTCTCCATCATGGCGATGTATTCCAAGCTCACATTGCCTCCTCTCTCTCCCTCATGGCGATGTATTCCACCATGAATGATGTTCCACCAGTGATTACACAAGCGTTGTAAGATTGCTACGCAATTGAGCTAAGAGAAAAAATGCATAACCAAACAAAAAACGAAATGGTTGCTAAGTGTTTATCAAATGCTTCTTCTCGACTTTGAAAATACAAATGCTATACTATATGATATGATGTGATACAATGTGCTATGCTATGATTTGTGACGCGATGTGATATGTGGAGTATGGTGTCATGTGGTGTGGTACGTGCTACGATGATATATGCTGTGTGTGATGCGATGTGGTATGTGGCGTGTGATGTCATGTGGTGTGTGCTACGATGATATATGCTGTGTGTGATGCGATGTGATATGTGGCGCGTGGTGTCATGTGGTGTGGTATGTGATACGATGATATATTATATGTGTGTGATGCGATGTGGTATGTGGCGTGTGATGTGGTGTGGTATGTGATACGATGATATATGCTGTGTGTGATGTGATGTGGTATGGTATGTGATACGATGATATATGCTGTGTGTGATGTGATGTGGTATGGTATGTGATACGATGATATATGCTGTGTGTGATGTGATGTGTGTGGTATGTGATACGATGATATATGCTGTGTGTGATGTGATGTGGTGTGGTATTATACGATGATATATGCTGTGTGTGATGCGTGTGTATGTGGCGTGTGATACGATGATATATGCTGTGTGTGATGCGATGTGGTATGTGGCGTGTGATGTCATGTGGTATGTGATACGATGATATATGCTGTGTGTGATGCGATGTGGTATGTGGCGCGTGGTGTCATGTAGTGTGGTGTGTGCTACGATGATATATTATATGTGTGATGTGATGTGATATGATATGTGGTATGTGATATGATGTGTTAAATGTGTGAGCATCATGTGCATATAAAAATGCTTCTCGGCTTTGAATACATACATCAGTTATGATATATGTTATGAAGTGATCTGTGATGCTGTGATGTTATGTGATATGATGTCACTTGTGATACGTTATATGTGATGTGATGCTATGTAAAGTGTGATATGATATTGTCTGTGCTATATGTTACCGTTTCTAGTCATTCGTCGTACTGCAATAAAGTGTGCCTTAAGTGTGTGTGTGGTTTGCCTTTCACTTTGAGTATAATTGATTGTGTTAGTTTTGTTCAGTTTACTTGCTTTTAGGGTTTGAACAAATGCGCGCCGACGTCTTAGTTCGTATGGCGATTATCCAGCTGGTATGTGTGGAGGAAGGTCCTGGGTGTCCTTACGAGCAGCATTACAGGCGCACACGGGCACCCGGGTAGAACCACCGACATTCCGCAAGCCAGCCGGATAGCTTTCTCGCATGAAATACTTTGACACCTCCAGTTTATTTCGAAGCGGGGAGGAGTTAGTGATTTGAAGTCAACGATCTGAACCACTCGGACTCCTAATTGGTGTATGGCTGGGGTAAAATAGTGAGCAGGACGACGAGGGAAAAAGACAGAAAAAGAATGACACGTTTTTATGAATACAATAAATCCTGTTTACAAAGAACATCGAGAGAATAAGCATTGGATATAAGGAACAGGAAAATGAAATTATATCCACAAATATATAACGTTTATGGATATTGTAAACTGTGGATATACAGTAGTGCTTTAGTTCTGGCTTGGGGTGTATACACATTTGCACAAATCTCAAACGCACTCTCAAGTCTCTTATCTTGTTGGTTAGTTTATATTCGATTGCGAAACATGTTTTACAACGCTAAATTAAAATCACTCTCGAGACCTCATTCTGATGGAATCCATCGCCATCAGGGAGAGAGAAGAGGTAATGTGGAACAATGGCAATGGCTACATAAGGGCCTTTTCACAAATGCACTACCACTGCGCCTTCACGACTTCCATGTTGGTTCTGTGTGTGTACAATTGATAAATCGGTGATGTTCAACCTATCTACAATTTAGTTGTGTTCAACCTATTTTAATTGCTAATAATACAACGTGAGAATATCATGAACACAATCTTTTTTCCAACGTATTTGTCTAGCAAACAATAGCATAAGTGAATAAATGAATAACTTACTAACAAGCTCGATGGTTTGGCTAATCAATTAACATCCAACCCTTGGGGAACACTTGCAACACCTGACACACAGTCCTGATATATTCACCAAGATAATAAATCTCAGAATCAACCAATCATAAGCTTGGGCTTGACAATATCTTTTTCTTTCATTGACATTTTTAAAAGGCCCCCTCTGGGGCATTATCGTACAAAGTCAGTATGTTGTGGCGGAGAAGACCACTCAATTTCCTTGGTAGAATCCAATACCGGTACTCAATTCTCAAACGACTGACAATTTTCTCACATATTGTATCACTTGTCCTGATAGGGAGCGAATCTGCAGCCCTGATGATAGCGGTGAAACTGAGAGGGGACGCATGCTAGACCACTCGGCCACGGAGGTTAATAGTTATGTTCCTGAAGGATGGTTCAGCTGTTGTTTTACTGCTACTTGTTCAGACTCGTCATCTACTCTATGACATGTATGTTATCCTTTATTACATGGTTTATAATGAAGCACTGACATGCATGGGTAATATTATTTCGTTTATGCTTTCCAATGAATGATAAGAGTTTTTCTCAGTGAAAGAAAACTCCATCTTCCACTGTTTTGAATGAGTGGAAGATGACATTTTCTCTGTCACTACCTGAGTTTCGTATTCCTCCGCGGTTGGATGTACTTTTGTATATTAGCTATTTTCTGACAATCATGGACGGTTAATTATAAAGTAATATATTCCAATGTATTTGTTTGTCTGTAGTTTTTAATTTTGACAGCAAACAAGAAACTAACTTGAAAATTATACCGGAAATATTTCTTATTACGGACGTTCACATTAACATATATATATATATAAGTGGTTGTGCGGATGTGTATCCACAGACGGATCTGTAGTCCAGTGGTAACACGCTGGACCGGTAATCCAGGGATCGCAGGTTCGATCCCCCGTCTGACCCTAATAAAATTAACAGTCTTTCAGATGGGACGTTAAGCCGAGGTCTCGTGTCGGTGCTTTACACCGTGCACGTAAAAGAACCAGAGGAGACTCTGGAATGGATCTCTCTCTGTATCATTGCACTATCCTCCAAAATCTAAAATGACTAATCTCTTCAGGAGGCGTCGCTCATATGGGCAACCGGTAGCGACGATAAATAAACGTAATAAAGATGTGTATTGTTGTACAATGAGGTTCCCGACAGGGCAGTTAAATGAATACAATTGGAAATCATAAAAGAAAAAGAGTTGTGTTTATTAATGTAAGATAGGATTTCATTTCGTCTCGTGATCACCGAAATATGTAGTTCCGCTCGTGGATAACACAACTCGTGTAACGCCACTCGTTGACATATACATTTCGCTGATCACTCGATGAAGTAAAATCCTATTTTACACCAATAAACACAAATATCCTATATATTATATATATTTGCATCTGTATTAAAGTGGACGTGAAATAATAGCATCCGCATATTCACTACAGTGAGGAACTGTTTCCGTAGTGTGACTGCTTTTTGACGGACTATTTCCCCAAATATTTATTACAATATCACTCGATGAAACTCGTATCTAGAAAAAGTTATTCTATATTCTCTAGTTGGTTTATTATGACAGGTTTATTTTATTTTCAGCCCAGAAATAACAACAATGGCATGCCTCTATGGCTGGATATCACAGTAGCGCATGCGCAGATGGAGCCGAGGTGTAATAATCAGTCTAAACTTACAATTTATATAAAATAATACTCTGGTTGGATATGAATGTAGCGCATGCGCAGATGGACCCGAGGTGTAACAATCGGTCTAAACTTACAATTTATATAAAATAATACTCTGGTTGGATATGAATGTAGCGCATGCGCAGATGGACCTGATGTGTAACAATGTGCCTAAATTTACTATCTACCTAGAAAAATAAAATAGGCATAATGTCCGTTGTCTGAAATGGTAAATGTGTACATGTACATGCTCTGTATTTTCTTTTTTATCATTCGGAAGTACATAATTATATTTGTTAATTTATTAGAATGCATAACATAACAATGTACTAGGCAAATAAATGGACTTCTGCCAGAACACCTTAACATAACATTCATATAATAACCCCAATGGAGGACATTGGCCAGTTATTGCCCATTGAATACTCTTTAATGAGGATAGGTATTTTTAATTGGTTTCCTCTGTTTTCATTGTTGTTTCCTTTACACCACATGCTATTTTCATCCGTTTTCTCATCTTATAAGTATTAAGCTATTAAATGTGTACTGTAAAATATTGTTATCAATTAATTAACATGATTTTGAGATAGAATCACATTTATCGCAGCAAATTCTGGTTAGGGACAACAGTAAAAACAAAGGATTCCAACTAAAAGGACTAATATACATTTCGGGATACATCTGACTTTATCTGAAAAGGGAGGTAATAGATAAGCCAGCGCTGTCGCTCATCTTTCGTCCCTTCAACTTTACCTTAGAACAATGTTGATCCAGACACTAGAATCTGCGAACCATTAATCATTTTCGTTAAATGTAACCAAGAAAATGGTTTAGACGTCAATACTGCCATCATGTGCGAGAAACGATCGTCGATATACAGTTTATCATGCACGAAAAAGAAATAAATGTACCAATTTAAATAGTGATATTTGTACAAACTAGTACAGAGACAACTCAATTTGTGGATTCCAAGGGCAAGATGCGAAACACGATTTCTCTTCATGGCTCACTTTTAGCTAAGAAAAGTACTGTTTGTCGGAGAAACTTTGTATATAAAACATGCTGGTATTTGGTGTCGGGAGTTTGCGACAGCGAGATCATCTTGTTCAGTAATAAGTCATCATGTATTCATTTATTCATTAATGACTCGTATTGTTATGTCAATATTCATTTGTTGAGGCCAAATTACTGTCACTTGTCATGCTTTCACATAATCATTCATCTAAAGCAAATGCATGTTAATTAGGAAATAATAAGTACCAACCGTGGTATATCGCAGAATAACCCGTGGTATATCGCAGAATAACCCGAGTTTGAAGTTCTTATGCGTAGAAATATATCACGAAGGCCGAACGGTTGATACTTATTATTTCGATTCTAACACGGCTTACTTCTAATAATTTTAGACGAGAATCAAAGGAGTATTTTCTTCAAACGCCGTGCATCTCCGCTGCATTTGGCTTTCGAAATTTCCTCCCGCGTAAGGGGTGATGACGTTATTTTTTATGGAAAATATCAATCTAGTGCATAAATGAACAAAAGTTGTAACTGATCAATAATTTTATTTATTTTGTCAAATAAAATTGTACAGAATAGTAACTGAAACGTTACTGAAACAAGACGGATAAGAGATTATCTGATTCTAAAAATAGCTCACTTCCGCGAATTCCCAGTGTAGTATTTACAAACATCACGTGACTTTCATTCATAAAACTGTACACGCATTGTATAAATGGAATAGCCAAAATACGGTACGCGCGCAGCATAGTTCAAGGTTTTACTCTACAAAATATGTATGTTATTAGCGGGTCGTGTTAGAATTCAATGTAATCTTAGAGATAGATTCAAGGGAGGAATTAATTATATCATTGCATTTATGATTTAAGATGTGTTTATGTCTATGTGTTTACATCAACTCATTGGTAGGTATTTCAGATACACAAGGAGATCACGGGAAATGTGTTACCTTTCTATAATCATGATATTTTCTCTCTATCGAACATAAGTTTCTTGATCGTAAAATACTTCATAAACATGTACGCATGCTACTTTCGGTTTTGGTCGGTTCCATTTTAACGTATACGAATGCGTACGTCATTGTCAAGCAGTATTGTTCGGCTTAGTTATTTCTATGGCTCATGTTAAATTTGGGTCATTAGTGTCGACTGCGCATGTACCTCTGGGTCGGAAGTGGCTACTGCGCATGAACGTTTGTGTCAGTAGTAACCGTTTGGGTCAGTGTTACGTATGCCTACTGCGTACAGATGGATCTGTAGTCCAGTGGTTAACACGCTGGACTGGTAATCCAGGGATCGCAGGTTCGATCCCCCGTCTGGCCCTAATAAAATTAACAGTCTTTCAGATGGGACTTTGAACCGAGGTCTCGTGTCGGTGCTTTACACCGTGCACGTAAAAGAACCAGAGGAGACTCTGGAATGTGTATATGTCTGTATCATTGCACAATCCTCCAACAATCTAAAATGATTAATCTCTTCAGGAGGCGTCGCTCATATGGGCAACCGGTAGCGACGATAAATAAACGTAAAACACACACACACGTAATGTGCGTGTTTCGGGTCAATCGTTGACATAGAATTTTAGTTTAGGCTTCGATCCAATAAGCCGCATTTTTACTGCTTGACACAGTTATCAGAATCTAAATGTTCGTATCTTTATTCAGGTGATTAGAAATGTTGCTTACATTAAAGCAAATATTTTAGGCATTTCCCCCTCACCGTGTTTTGTGCATTGTATACATATTACGTGTGCGTGAATACATCGTGTGTTGTGCATTGTATACATATTACGTGTGCGTGAATACATCGTGTGTAAGCTTTAACACAGGCTATTTTTTACTTTACCTTACTGTCTCGACCAGACAGTAACGGTTAACCTCGCTACCAGAGGGTTTGGCAGGACTGTCTCGACCAGACAGTAACGGTTAACCTCGCTACCAGAGGGTTTGGCAGGACTGTCTCGACCAGACAGTAACGGTTAACCTCGCTACCAGAGGGTTTGGCAGGACTGTCGCATCCAGGCAGTGTCTGTTAACCTCGCTACCAGAGGGTTTGGCAGGACTGTCGCATCCAGGCAGTGTCTGTTAACCTCGCTACCAGAGGGTTTGGCAGGACTGTCTCGACCAGACAGTAACGGTTAACCTCGCTACCAGAGGGTTTGGCAGGACTGTCGCATCCAGGCAGTGTCTGTTAACCTCGCTACCCAGAGGGTTTGGCAGGACTGTCGCATCCAGCAGTGTCTGTTAACCTCGCTACCAGAGGGTTTGGCAGGACTGTCGCATCCAGGCAGTGTCTGTTACCTCGCTACCAGGGGTTTGGCAGGACTGTCGCATCCAGGCAGTGTCTGTTAACCTCGCTACCAGAGGGTTTGGCAGGACTGTCGCATCCAGGCAGTGTCTGTTAACCTCGATACCAGAGGGTTTGGCAGGACTGTCGCATCCAGGCAGTGTCTGTTAACCTCGCTACCAGAGGGTTTGGCAGGACTGTCGCATCCAGGCAGTGTCTATTAACCTCGCTACCAGAGGGTTTGGCAGGACTGTCGCATCCAGGCAGTGTCTGTTAACTTCGCTACCAGAGTGTTTGGCAGGACTGTTGCATCCAGGCAGTGTCTGTTAACCTCGCTACCAGAGGGTTTGGCAGGACTGTCGCATACAGGCAGTGTCTGCGGCTTAAACCGCGACATAGTTATTGCGATCAATTGTTTTGTCTGTGTAACAATCCATTAGATTCCCCTAACTGACACGCTAACGTTACACTATTGAGCAATTCAAATATATCATGGTTAAACAACCTTCCGCTTTTTGCAGTTTCAGCTATTCATATATATACGAATTTACGCTAATATATATATATATCAATATATATCAACGCCTGTATCCAGGCTATGCCTTTCATCAAACAGTGAAATTCATCTTCCAAACTATTACATAATTGACATTTGTCGTCATCTAGCGGAATATGTTCTGGGTTACGGCCATCTGTCTGAGCCTGGGTTCCAGTCTGTCGATTTTTCACTTTTTAACTTCTGGCAAAATGATATGACCAGAAGCTCAATACGGCCCAATTAATACAAATTTATTTTAGCTCGATTGCGAATATATTTCAACTTAACAACTTATATTAATCACTCTCGAGACCTCATTCCTGATGGAATCCATCGCCACGAGGAAGAGAGAAGAGGCAACGTGGAATTTAAATGCCTTGCCTAAGGGCACACTCGTAACGGCTCCAGCGGGACTCGAACTCAGGACCTTTCGCACCTGAAGCAAACGTGCATCCACTGCGCTATCACGACTTCCACATCGGTGTTAAAATATATTTATTTGACTGACAAGGCAAAATATATCAACGCCTGTTCCCAGGCTATGATTCAATATATATATCAAATAAATATAGTTTAACACCGATACTATTAATTGGGCCGTATTGAGCTTCTGATCATATCATTTTGTCAGAAGTTAAAAAGTGAAAACTCGACAGACTGGAACCCAGGCTCAGACAGATGGCCCTAACCCAGAACATATTCCGCTAGATGACGACAAATGTCAATTATGTAATAGTTTGGAAGATGAATTTCACTGTTTCATGAAAGGCCTAGCCTGGATACAGGCGTTGATATAGTGTGCCTGGTCAGTGATATATGTTATTTTTTAACACCGAGACCATTAATTGAGCCGTATTGAGTTTCTGATAATATGTCATTTTGCCAGAAGTTAAAATGTGAAAAATCGACAGACTTGAATCCAGGCTATGTAATGCCCTCTGGTTCACAAAGTTCTCTACATACATATATCATTATCAGATAGTATTGGAAAAGACCAAGCGTATTAACTTTCAACGAGTTGTTGCTCTACTAGTCCATTGTTAGAAACTTTTCGATGTAATAGGATATAAGCCGAAAACGATCCAATATGTAAGATATTGGACTGTGTGAGGCGCGTATCGCCGAAGACAGTACCAATATTTTACATATTGGTTCCGTTTGAGGCTTATATCTTACTTAAAACACACACTTATATAACAATATCCTTATAATTAAAATTGTTAATTTCGTACGTTTACGCATATGATTTAATATAATGCTCTGGCCTTTGACAGCAGTCCAATATTAATAATAATGGTCACGACAGTGTTTTAAGTATATTCGTTTTGAAAAAACGAAATACTTTTAGCTACCACCAATAACCCATTCTTCTCACTGTGTGTCTCAGAACGGAGCATGTGATTTAGCATATAGCATGCATACTCGTATTTAGTGAATTGCTGTACGATGGAAATATTGTTTTGTTTATAACTGTTATTAATGAATACTCCTTACGATAACATGTATACAGTCTACATCCGTTATGTCGAATTCCGTCGGATCGAACAAAATACTTCGACATAACCGAAGTTTGACTTAACGAAATTCGATATAAATAGATCCAGTTATTTGTAATAAATTAATTCTTTGATCAGACTTCGAGATAACCGGATAATTCGACATAACCGACTTTGACATAACGGATGTAGACTGTATACAATCGTTTGCTATAATCGTGATGCTATGCTATAATACGTTGTATGCATGTATACTAATTGGTAATAAACTATATATATATATATACACAAACTATACTCATTGTCTGCATATAAATAATATATAGTGTGTTTGTTTATTATAGTGCCACCCCTATTGAAAGGAATGGGCCAGCCATTTCTTACTTATGAGACACCACACCCCCTATGGACATCATTACTCCCCGAATCATATCATTGAAGGCCAGGCGTCTTGCTGATAGGCAATCGGTAACCATTATTTAACTAGCTGATGGCTCACAAACCAGCCATATCAGAATGAACCCCTGACGAGGTTCGAACTCCCACTCCGCAGGTGGACGCATTAACCACTAAGCCACGGAGACCATGAGGATCACTGTCATCTGTTGTCTATATACGCATTCCCCGCCTCCTATCACTCTCCTCATTCCTTCTCTCTCCACCACCTCCCCCACCTTCTCTCTCCACCACCTCCCCACCTTCTCTCTCCACCACCTCCCCCACCTTCTCTCTCGACCACCTCCCCCCACCTTCTCTCTCCACCACCTCCCCCACCTTCTCTCTCCACCACCTCCCCCACCTTCTCTCTCCACCACCTCCCCCACCTCTCTCTCCACCACCTCCCCCACCTTCTCTCTCCACCTCCCCCACCTTCTCTCTCCACCACCTCCCCCACCTTCTCTCTCCACCACCTCCCCCACCTTCTCTCTCTCCCCCACCTCCCCCACCTCTTCTCTCTCCACCACCCCCACCTTCTCTCTCCACCACCTCCACCTTCTCTCTCCACCACCTCCCCCACCTTCTCTCTCCACCACCTCCACCACCCCCCACCTTCTCTCTCCACCACCTCCCCCACCTCTCTCTCTCCCCCACCTCCCCCACCTTCTCTTCTCCCTCTCTCCTCCCCCACCTTCTCTCTCCACCACCTCCCCCACCTTCTCTCTCCACCACCACCCCACCTTCTCTCTCCACCACATCCCCCCCCACCTTCTCTCTCCACCACCTCCCCCACCTCTTCCCACCTCCCCCACCTTCTCTCTCCACCACCCCCCACCTTCTCTCTCCACCACCTCCCCCCCTCCCCCTCCACCACCTCCCCCACCTTCTCTCTCCACCACCTCCCCCACCTTCTCTCTCCACCCCTCCCCCACCTTCTCTCTCCACCACCTCCCCCACCTTCTCTCTCCACCACCTCCCCACCTTCTCTCTCCACCACCTCCACCACCTTCTCTCTCCACCACCTCCACCACTCTCTCCCCACCTCCACCACCTTCTCTCTCCACCACCTCCCCCACCTTCTCTCTCCACCACCTCCCCCAACCCCCACCTTCTCTCTCCACCACCTCCCCCACCTCCCCACCTTCTCTCTCCACCACCTCCCCCACCTTCTATCTCCACCACCTTCTCTCTCCACCACCTCCCCACCTTCTATCTCCACCACCTCCCCCACCTTCTATCTCCACCACCTCCCCCACCTCTCTCTCCACCACCTCCCCACCTTCTCTCTCCACCACCTCCCCCACCTTCTCTCTCCACCACCTCCCCCACCTTCTATCTCCAACACCTTCGCTCACCACCACCTCCCCCACCTTCTATCTCCACCACCTCCCCCACCTTCTATCTCGACCACCTCCACCACCTTCTATCTCCATCACCTTCTATCTCCACCACCTCCCCCACCTTCTATCTCCACCACCTCCCCCACCTTCTATCTCCACCACCTCCACCACTTTCTCTCTCCACCACCTCCCCACCCTCTCTCTCCACCACCTCCACCACCTTCTATCTCCACCACCTCCCCCACCTTCTATCTCCACCACCTTCTATCTCCACCACCTCCCCCACCTTCTATCTCCACCACCTCCCCCACCTTCTATCTCCACCACCTTCTATCTCCCCCCACCTTCTCTCTCCCCACCTACCCCACCTTCTCTCTCCACCACCTCCCCCACCTTCTCTCTCCAGCACCTACCCCCCTTCTCTCTCCACCCCCCCACCTTCTCTCACCACCACCTCCCCCACCTTCTCTCTCCACCACCCCCCCCACCTTCTCTCACCACCACCTCCCCCACCTTCTCTCTCCACCACCTCCCCCACCTTCTCTCTCCACCACCTACCCCACCTTCTCTCTCCACCACCTCCACCACCTTCACTCTCCACCACCTCCACCACCTCTCTCCACCCCCCACCTTCTCTCTCACCACCCCCCACCTTCTCTCTCCACCACCTACCCCACCTTCTCTCTCCACCACCTCCACCACCTTCACTCTCCACCACCTCCACCACCTTCTCTCTCCACCACCTTCTCTCTCCACCACCTACCCCACCTTCTCTCTCCACCACCTACCCCACCTTCTCTCTCCACCACCTCCCCCACCTTCTCTCTCCATCACCTCCCCCACCTCCACCACCTACCCACCTTCTCTCTCCACCCCACCTCCCCCACCTTCTCTCACCACCACTCTCACCTCTCCATCTCTCCACCACCTCCCCCCACCTTCTCTCTCCACCACCTCCCCACCTTCTCTCACCACCACCACCCCACCACCACCCCTCCCCCACCTTCTCTCTCCACCACCTCCCCCACCTTCTCTCTCCCCACCTCCCCCACCTTCTCTCCACCACCACTCTCACCCTCTCCACCACCTCCCCCACCTTCTCTCTCCACCACCTCCCCCACCTTCTCTCACCACCACCTACCCCACCTTCTCTCTCCACCACCCCCCCACCTTCTCTCTCCACCACCTCCCCCACCTTCTCTACCACCACCTCCCCCACCTTCTCTCACCCCCCACCTTCTCTCACCCCCACCCCCCCACCTTCTCTCTCCACCCCACCCCCACCTTCTCTCACCACCACCTCCCCCACCTTCTCTCTCCACCACCTCCACCACCTTCTCTCTCCACCACCTCTCCCCCTTCTCTCTCCACCACATACCCCACCTTCTCTCTCCACCACCTCCCCCACCTTCTCTCTCCAGCACCTCCCCCCACCTTCTCTCTCCAGCACCTCCCCCCACCTTCTCTCTCCACCACCTCCCCCACCTTCTCTCACCACCACCTCCCCCACCTTCTCTCACCACCACCTCCCCTACTTTTTGAATTTAAATGTTTTATTAATGTTTGTTGTCCCTTTACTAGGATCAGAACATAACAGAAGAGAACTTTATTCTACTTTTGACTTCAACATTACGTTCATAGTCATCTATGCTATATACAGAACATGCGTGGTTATGTACAGCGAGAGTAAATATTCTACTTTTGACTTCAACATTACGTTCATCGTTATCTATGCTATAACATGCGTGGATATGTACAACGAGAGTAAATATTCTACTTTTGACTTCAACATTACGTTCATAGTCATCTATGCTATATACAGAACATACGTGGATATGTACAGCGAGAGTAAATATTCTAAATTTGACTTCAACATTACGTTCATCGTCATCTATGCTATATACAGAACATGCGTGGATATGTACAACGAGAGTAAATATTCTACTTTTGACTTCAACATTACGTTCATAGTCATCTATGCTATATACAGAACATACGTGGATATGTACAGCGAGAGTAAATATTCTAAATTTGACTTCAACATTACGTTCATCGTCATCTATGCTATATACAGAACATGCGTGGATATGTACAACGAGAGTAAATATTCTACTTTTGACTTCAACATTACGTTCATAGTTATCTATGCTATATACAGAACATACGTGGATATGTACAGCGAGAGTAAATATTCTACTTTTGACTTCAACATTACGTTCATCGTTATCTATGCTATAACATGCGTGGATATAACATGCGTGGATATGTACAGCGAGAGTAAATATTCTAAATTTGACTTCAACATTACGTTCATCGTCATCTATGCTATAACATGCGTGGATATGTACAGCGAGAGTAAATATTATAAATATTAACATAAATTGGGAAATTGATCATCAATGCGCTGCAGCACTTCACTATAACACAAATATTTAACCCGTTCAACACCACATACCTCTAAATAGGCCTACACAAGGTGTATACCCAGATGAAACGGCTCGTGACAATACAAAGAAGTATAATAAGTGTACATTCTCATAATAATTTGAGAATTCATTGCTAATTCACATAATACACGTATAGTTTATACAAATTTATATTAGCTCGATTGCGAAACAAGTTCTTGCAACTTATATAAATCACTCTCGAGACCTCATTCCTGATGGAATCCATCGCCACGAGGGAGATAGAAGAGGCAACGTGGAATTTAAATGCCTTGTCTATAAGGGCACAATCTTAACGGCTCCAGCGGGGCTCGAACTCCGGGTATTTCGCACTTGAAGTGAACGCGCTATCACGACTTCCACTGATATATTATGTGTACGGAGGTAACAAGCATGTCAGTACTCTTAAAAACACTGTCGTGACGTCATACCTTTGTACTTGCAGTCCATTATTATTAATATTGGACTGATGTCAAAAGGCCAGCGTATTATATTAAATCCTATACGCGTAAATGGACTAAATTTACAATTTAAAATTAGTAGAATCTTATTGTATAAGTGTGTGTTTTAAGAAAGATATAAGCCTCAAACGGATCCAATATGTAAAATAGTGGTATTGTATTCGGCGATACGCGCCTCGCACAGTCCAATAGTTTACATATTGGATCGTTTTCGGCTTATATCCTATACATAAAAAGCAAACCCTATTCAATATTGGTAACCCACCTTTAATAATTCACATTCTCTTAATACATGTAACATGACATTCTCGTGCATAAAAGTAGTCCGGTGTATACTATTGAATACTCTACATATACGTGCATTTTTAAGCACATGTATATATAATATATAATATGGTACTGACCAGATTGGAACAGATTGGCTATTCACCTGTGGGATTTTACTCAAGTGTGAATGACACGTGATATGTATCGGTAATTAAAAGTAGTCGATCGCTTGCCTGTGTGCCCGCCCCATTTTTAATTCCTTCAAGGAAATGTGGATTTATCAGTCCGAAGTTACCAAGTTTCAAGTTTCAAATTTATTGGCATAATCAGCAACTATATTGCCTTTGGCCATTTACAATGATAGAAATATGGCAAAGACATCACAAAACATGTTACATATATACATATATAAACAAATACAATACATTTAAGAAACAGTAGTAATTGACAGGGTATTACTACGTAATGACATAGCTTCTTTGATGTACTTACACACATTAATCAAATATTTTTTATTTTTGCATGACATGATAGATATAAATTTATTTATTGATGGCCATGCTATGTAGCCCAAATATTTCAATCTTATATCTCTGTATTTTTCACAACATAATATAAAATGGTATTCTGATTCAATTACATTTTGATTGCATAATTTACATAACCTATTGTTTCTATCAATACCATTAAATCTTCCAAATTCAATTTCTAAATTATGGGATGTTAATCTTAAACATGTAAAACATTGACGTAAACTATCACTAGAGATTTGATCAATATAGTCTTCATAACGGAATGTCAGCTTAAATTTACAATAATAATCAAGTTTCGACATTGTGTTTACTGATGTGTTCCAGTCTTGAACGAACTGGTCGCGTAATCTCATTTTAAACATAGGTAAATAGTTAATATTAGCATCAAAATTGAGTCGAACATTTGTAAAACCGAGATGATCAATTAAGGAATTAACTCGGCTAGCCCAACATTTACCGTTAACGTTATTACACAGATCGGCATACATTAACGTTATTACACAGATCGGCATACATATTATACATTGGAGAATTAACATTTTTCATTACTTTAAACCAAAATTTGATTACTCTCTCTTTACATATAACAGATAATGGAAATCGTCCTAATTCACCATAGATAGCATTGGTAGGTGTTTGCAGCTTAACACCCAAAATATATTTACAAAATCTCAAATGTAATTTATCGACATCCTTTAGGTTGTAGACACCCCAAACCTCAGAACCATATAAAATTATAGGTACAATCATTGTATCAAACAGCTTAAGTTTAGTTTTAACATCCATATGTACTCTATCGAATAATGACAATAAATTGTGATAAGCTCTTAATGCTTGATCCTGTAAACATTTTATTGCACCAGTTAAAGTTCCTGTATATGTAAGCTTAATACCAAGATATGTAAAGCTATCAACAATATCTATTTGTTTTCCATTGATATAAAAGATAACATTATGATTCTGTTTACGCTTTTCAAATATACACATTTTTGTTTTATTTACATTTATAGTTAAGCCCATTTCACAGAATACTGGTAAATACTATCAATTTGAGATTGTAGACTCCTGGCATCTGTCGTGAACAAAACAATATCGTCAGCAAATAATATCAAATACATGGATAATAAATCCAGATCTTTTTCAGTTAACGAGTTAACATCCAAATTTTCAATAATATCATTAATAAATATAATAAATAACAAAGGTGATAAGGGCTCACCTTGTTTTAACCCAATTGTAACATCAAAGAAATCTGAAAATGTCATATTATTAAGCATTTTCACGCACGATTGAACTCTGTTATAAATACATTTGACCATGTTAACCATTTTACAGCTTACGCCAGATTTGATTAATTTCCCCCACAAAGCATCCCGATTTACGGTATCAAAAGCACGCTGATAATCTATAAATATGCACCAAAGCTTGGCATTTTTAGATAATACCTTTTGAATTATTGAGTGTAGCAAAAATATAGCATCAGCTGTAGAACGGTTATCTCTAAAACCAAACTGAAAATCATTAAAAACATGCTCAGATTCACACCACTTGTTAATGCGATTCCTTAAAACCAAAGAAAATATCTTACCCATGCTGTTAACTAACGTAATCCCTCTATAATTGGAAGGGTCATTTTTATCTCCCTTTTTGTACAATGGAACAATGACTCCCTTGGTCCATGCCTCGGGATAAGTACATGTATCAAATATATGATTAAAAATCAGACATAAATATGGTGATATAAAATTATTCGAGTCAATAAAGAAATCAGATACATTTTTATCATAATCACAACTTTTATAACGATTTAACATGGAAATAGTTTTTTGTACTTCTTCTACAGTGATTGTTTTGTCTAATTGATCAACAGTGACCGTATTGCTATGTAAATCATCAGAACGATAGGTGTTAGGTTCTGCATCGTTTGAACTATTAGAAAAATGTTTTACAAAATCGTCTAAGTGAATGTCACTAGCATAATTACTAGCTTGTTTATATTTATTTAAATATTTCCAAAATTTACGTGGTGAGTTTTTACTTAAGCTTGACAATTTCTGCTTCTCTATATAATAGAATTTCCATTTAACACGTCGTTTGGTCTTAACAAAGTTTCTTCTGCAAAACAAAACATTTAGTTTGTTTTCTTCAGATTTATTTGTAAAAAATTTCCTTTTAGATTCCAAAAATACCGCTTTATTTTGACGGCACTCATCGTTAAACCATAATGATTTACATTTTTTAGACTTTGGTTTGGTTGAATAGGTTTTACCAAAACACTTAAAAGAAACATCATAGACTGTATTAGAGAATTCATGAATACATTGGTTGATATCAACTTCTCCCATCGATAATTGATTTGTTACATCATCCAATATCGATTTCTTGGTAATTAGCAAATTTACGAAATAATCAGTTTTTGAAGTGTCCCATACAATTTTATCAACATTACAACAATCTATTATAGGTATAACATCAGCGCGTTTCAAAGAAAATGCAATTGGACAATGATCTGAGAATTCAGATAAATCAAGAACACTCATATTACAGACTGAGTTAAAATAGTCACATCCTGTTATTAAATAATCCACTGTACTGGCAACCGGTCTATTTCTATACATCCCGTGGAAAGTACAATCTCCATGCTCAAGGCGACCGTTGACTATAACTAGATTATTTTCTTTACAAAGAGTTAATAATTTTGATCCAAAACTATTTACACCAGTGTCATGATTTTTTCGGACTGGTAAGTTAGATGTACGATAAGTGGACTGCGGTAGATCAACATAACGGTCTAGGTGTACGACTGGCACATAGTCAAGCTGATCAGCAGTGCGTGAGTTCAGGTCTCCAAGTAAATACACAATACCAAGGTCACTATATTTCCGAATGTCGGTATTCAAGTTTTCAAAAAAATCAAACTGAAATAATGTCGAATTAACATTACGGTATACAGCGGAATCTTCTGGCGGAATATAACAAATACAAAAATATGAATCGGTATTACATAGTTCATGTTTCAGTTTAAACCAAATGAGTCCGTTTTCATTAATACTAAGCAGATCAATATAATTTCGATAACATTCCTTATAGTATACAATAACACCGCCGCTACTACGCTTTGCATTCTTATTAAATTTCGGTCGTGGACAATTAAAATATTCGTAGCCATCAATTTTTATATTAGTTACTTTAGAGTTCCAAGTTTTTGTTAATAATATAATGTCGTAGTCTGAAACAAAATTTATGAAATCACAATCTTCTAATTTAGCTCTAATACCCTGAACATTCCATAGCAAACATGTTAACTGTTTCTGGGTAGCTTCCTAGCTATAGCCAGCACTGGCCGCAGTATCCACCGTGAATGCTTTACCGTTAATTATCAGTTTATCATAAGATAACACGGCTCTTTTGTCATCTGCACGAGCCTTGATCATGATAGGGATCAACGCTTTACGTCTGTCTTGTATAGCCTTGGGAAACTGTTCGCTCACACGATACCCGGAATCAGATGGCAATTCATCGAATGTCTTTTGTTTCACTAACATTTTCGTAGGGAAGTGACTAAATTTCACAACAATTGGCCTTCTTTTTGTACTGTCATATTTCCCAATCCTATGTGCACGTTCTATTTTTACAGTGGCATGTGCATCTGTGATTTTCAAATCATCTCTACACAAATTAAGAATGGTTGCTGCACAGTTCTCTGAACGACTATCTTCTACATATGCCTTTTCTCCAAATCCAAAAAACAACAAGTTATCCCGCATCGAACGTGACTGTAGTTCTATTACATCCTCGCTGGTTGATTTTAAACTATTTATCTCTATTTGAATATGTTTGATGCTGTCACGCTCTGTTTTCATGGATTTGTCAATGTCACGCTGCTTATTCTGAATGTCATCACATATATGCGAGTCCATAGCTCTGCTAGCCTCAACATCACTGAGTCTACTTTTGATTTCACCAACTGACTTTTCAACGGATGAGACTCGAACATCAACAGAAGTTACTTTCTGGTTTAAAGTTTGTAATTGCTTTTCAATTGCATCTAACTTGCTTAATCGGTTGTCCATTGAATTTAACCTCTCTATAACAGTTTGTTGGAACACATCTGAGTAGTATTGAGGCTGGTTGGGCGATGGTACAGGAGGAGGTCCGAGAGGTGCGGGGGTCATGCTGGATTGATTGTTGAAATACTGTTGATGAGAAGTAGGAGTGTAGAATGTACCCACTGGAGTTTGATACGAGTTGACGTTTGCCATATTTGACATATTCGAAGGTTGTATATAGCCCGGAGACGTCATAGTGGTAGTGTTTGTATTTACCTGGGCAGGTGGATTTGATGTTCTTTTCTCAGGTAAACTACTTCCATTGTCCGGCGAGGAAAGCGATCGCTTTTTCTGCTTTTTCTTTGATTTTGGCATTTGAGCACATTATTTACTGTCAACACAATAGTAGGTCCACAAATTTGTAATACAATAATCCAAGTATATATATGATTAAATCACACAAACTATAAAATTGTTATTTGTTTTTTCATGAAATTTGAAACGTCCGCCATATCTTACGCGCAATTAACGATATTCTTGCTAGTTGAGCAAACATAGAAATATTTATTTCACTGTTATTGGCAATGTTTGTATAAGGACCATCAATCTTTTGTTTAATTTTAATTGGTGATGATATTTTACTAATCTGAATGCTCCAGGCTGTGATGCACGATATTTGAAGTGTTTAACCACCTTGTGTAGTCCAGTGGACTGGTAATCTAGCGATCAACAAGGTATTACAGACGGATATGTAGTCCAGTGGACTGGTAATCTAGCGATCTACAAGGTATTACAGACGGATCTGTAGTCCAGTGGCCTGGTAATCTAGCTATTAACAAGGTATTACAGACAGATCTGTAGTCCAGTGGACTGGTAATCCAGCTATTAACAAGGTATTACAGACGGATCTGTAGTCCAGTGGACTGGTAATCTAGCTATTAACAAGGTATTACAGACAGATCTGTAGTCCAGTGGACTGGTAATCTAGCTATTAACAAGGTATTACAGACAGATCTGTATTCCAGTGGACAAGTAATCCAGCGATCAACAAGGTATTACAGACGGATCTGTAGTCCAGTGGACTGGTAATCTAGCGATCAACAAGGTATTACAGACGGAACTGTAGTCCAGTGGACTGGTAATCTAGCGATCAACAAGGTATTACAGACAGATCTGTAGTCCAGTGGACTGGTAATTTAGCGATCAACAAGGTATTACAGACGGATCTGTAGTCCAGTGGACTGGTAATCTAGCGATCAACAAGGTATTACAGACGGATCTGTAGTCCAGTGGACTGGTAATCTAGCGATCAACAAGGTATTACAGACGGAACTGTAGTCCAGTGGACTGGTAATCCAGCGATCAACAAGGTATTACAGACGGATCTGTAGTCCAGTGGACTGGTAATCTAGCGATCAACAAGGTATTACAGACGGAACTGTAGTCCAGTGGACTGGTAATCTAGCGATCAACAAGGTATTACAGACAGATCTGTAGTCCAGTGGACTGGTAATTTAGCGATCAACAAGGTATTACAGACGGATCTGTAGTCCAGTGGACTGGTAATCCAGCGATCAACAAGGTATTACAGACAGATCTGTAGTCCAGTGGATTGGTAATCCAGCGATCTACACGGTATTACAGATGGATCTGTAGTCCAGTGGACTGGTAATCTAGCTATTAACAAGGTATTACAGACAGATATGTAGTCCAGTGGACTGGTAATCCAGCGATCAAGGTATTACAGACGGATCTGTAGTCCAGTGGACTGGTAATCTAGCTATTAACAAGGTATTACAGACGGATCTGTAGTCCAGTGGACTGGTAATCCAGCGATCAACAAGGTATTACAGACAGATCTGTAGTCCAGTGGACTGGTAATCTAGCGATCAACTAGGTATTACAGACGGATCTGTAGTCCAGTGGACTGGTAATCTAGCTATTAACAAGGTATTACAGACGGATCTGTAGTCCAGTGGACTGGTAATCCAGCGATCAACTAGGTATTACAGACGGATCTGTAGTCCAGTGGACTGGTAATCTAGCTATTAACAAGGTATTACAGACGGATCTGTAGTCCAGTGGACTGGTAATCCAGCGATCAACAAGGTATTACAGACGGATCTGTAGTCCAGTGGACTGGTAATCCAGCGATCAACAAGGTATTACAGACGGATCTGTAGTCCAGTGGACTGGTAATCCAGCGATAAACAAGGTGTTACAGATGGATCTGTAGTACAGTGGACTGGTAATCTAGCGATCAACAAGGTATTACAGACGGATCTGTAGTCCAGTGGACTGGTAATCCAGCAATCAACAAGGTATTACAGACGGATCTGTAGTCCAGTGGACTGGTAATCCAGCGATCAACAAGGTATTACAGACGGATCTGTAGTCCAGTGGACTGGTAATCTAGCGATCAACAAGGTGTTACTGTCGGATCTGTAGTACAGCGGACTGGTAATCTAGCGATCAACAAGGTGTTACAGTCGGATCTGTAGTCCAGTGGACTCGTAATCCAGCGATATACAAGGTATTACAGATGGATCTCTAGTACAGTGGACTGGTAATCCAGCGATCTACAAGGTATTACAGACGGATCTGCAGTCCAGTGGACTCGTAATCCAGCGATCTACAAGGTATTACAGATGGATCTGTAGTACAGTGGACTGGTAATCCAGCGATCTACAAGGTATTACAGACGGATCTGTAGTCCAGTGGACTGGTAATCTAGCTATTAACAAGGTATTACAGACGGATCTGTAGTCCAGTGGACTGGTAATCCAGCGATCAACAAGGTATTACAGACGAATCTGTAGTCCAGTGGACTGGTAATCCAGCGTTCTACAAGGTATTACAGATGGATCTGTAGTACAGTGGACTGGTAATCCAGCGATCTACAAGGTATTACAGATGGATCTGTAGTCCAGTGGACTGGTAATCCAGCGATCTACAAGGTATTACAGATGGATCTGTAGTACAGTGCACTGGTAATCCAGCGATCTACAAGGTATTACAGATGGATCTGTAGTCCAGTGGACTGGTAATCTAGCAATCAACAAGGTATTACAGACGGATCTGTAGTCCAGTGGACTGGTAATCTAGCTATTAACAAGGTATTACAGACAGATATGTAGTCCAGTGGATTGGTAATCCAGCGATCAACAAGGTATTACAGACAGATCTGTAGTCCAGTGGACTGGTAATCTAGCGATCAGCATGGTATTACAGACGGATCTGTAGTACAGTGGACTGGTAATCCAGCGATCTACAAGGTATTATAGACATATCTGTAGTCCAGTGGACTGGTAATCCAGCTATTAACAAGGTATTACAGACAGATCTGTAGTCCAGTGGACTGGTAATCTAGCTATTAACAAGGTATTACAGATGGATCTGTAGTACAGTGGACTGGTAATCTAGCTATTAACAAGGTATTACAGACGGATCTGTAGTCCAGTGGACTGGTAAACTAGCGATCAACGAGGTATTACAGACGGATCTGTAGTCCAGTGGCCTGGTAATCTAGCGATCAACATGGTATTACAGACGGATCTGTAGTACAGTGGACTGGTAATCCAGCGATCTACAAGGTATTACAGACAGATATGTATTCCAGTGGACTGGTAATCCAGCTATTAACAAGGTATTACAGACAGATCTGTAGTCCAGTGGACTGGTAATCTAGCTATTAACAAGGTATTACAGACGGATCTGTAGTCCAGTGGACTGGTAAACTAGCGATCAACTAGGTATTACAGACGGATCTGTAGTCCAGTGGCCTGGTAATCTAGCTATTAACAAGGTATTACAGACATATCTCTAGTCCAGTGGACTGGTAATCCAGCAATAAACAAGGTATTACAGACGGATCTGTAGTCCAGTGTACTGGTAATCCAGCGATCAACAATGTATTACAGACAGATCTGTAGTCCAGTGGACTGGTAATCCAGCGATCAACAAGGTATTACAGACAGATCTGTAGTCCAGTGGACTGGTAATCCAGCGATCAACAAGGTATTACAGACAGATCTGTAGTCCAGTGGACTGGTAATCTAGCTATTAATAAGGTATTACAGACGGATCTGTAGTCCAGTGGACTGGTAATCCAGCGATCAAGGTATTACAGACGGATCTGTAGTCCAGTGGACTGGTAATCTAGCTATTAACAAGGTATTACAGACAGATCTGTAGTCCAGTGGACTGGTAATCTAGCTATTATCAAGGTATTACAGACAGATCTGTAGTCCAGTGGACTGGTAATCCAGCGATCAAGGTATTACAGACGGATCTGTAGTCCAGTGGACTGGTAATCTAGCTATTAACAAGGTATTACAGACGGATCTGTAGTCCAGTGGACTGGTAAACTAGCGATCAACTAGGTATTACAGACGGATATGTAGTCCAGTGGCCTGGTAATCTAGCTATTAACAAGGTATTACAGACAGATCTGTAGTCCAGTGGACTGGTAATCCAGCGATCAACAAGATATTACAGACAGATCTGTAATCCAGTGGACTGATACTCTAGCTATTAACAAGGTATTACAGACGGATCTGTAGTCCAGTTGCCTGATAATCCAGCGATCAACAAGGTATTACAGACAGATCTGTAGTCCAGTGGACTGGTAATCTAGCTATTAACAAGGTATTACAGACGGATCTGTAGTCCAGTGGACTGGTAATCTAGCTATTAACAAGGTATTACAGGCGGATCTGTAGTCCAGTGGACTGTTAATCCAGCGATCAACAAGGTATTACAGACGGATCTGTAGTCCAGTGGACTGGTAATCCAGCAATCAACAAGGTATTACAGACTGATCTGTAGTCCAGTGGACTGGTAATCCAGCGATCAACAAGGTATTATAGACGGATCTGTAGTCAAGTGGACTGGTAATCCAGCAATCAACAAGGTATTACAGACGGATCTGTAGTCCAGTGGACTAGTAATCCAGCAATCAACAAGGTATTACAGACGGATCTGTAGTCCAGTGGACTGGTAATCCAGCGATCAACAAGGTATTACAGACGGATCTGTAGTCCAGTGGACTGGTAATCCAGCAATCAACAAGGTATTATAGACGGATCTGTAGTCCAGTGGACTGGTAATCCAGCAATCAACAAGGTATTACAGACGGATCTATAGTCCAGTGGACTGGTAATCCAGCGATCAACAAGGTATTACAGACGGATCTGTAGTCCAGTGGACTGGTAATCCAGCGATCTACAAGGTATTACAGACCGATCTGTAGTCCAGTGGACTGGTAATCCAGCAATCAACAAGGTATTACAGACGAATCTGTAGTCCAGTGGATTGGTAATCCAGCGATCAACAAGGTATTACAGACGGATCTGTAGTCCAGTGGACTGGTAATCCAGCGATCTACAAGGTATTACAGACCGATCTGTAGTCCAGTGGACTGGTAATCCAGCGATCAAGGTATTACAGACGGATCTGTAGTCCAGTGGATTGGTAATCCAGCGATCAAGGTATTACAGACGGATCTGTAGTCCAGTGGACTGGTAATCCAGCGATCAACAATGTATTACAGATGGATCTGAGGTCCAGTGGACTGGTAATCCAGCGATCAAGGTATTACAGATGGATCTGTAGTCCAGTGGACTGGTAATCTAGCTATTAACAAGGTATTACAGACAGATATGTAGTCCAGTGGACTGGTAATCCAGCGATCGCAGGTTCCATCCCCCGTCTGACCCAATAAAATTAATAGTCTTTCAGATGAGACTTTAAACCAAGGTCTCGTGTCGGTGCTTTACACCATGCACGTAAAAGAACCAGAGGAGACTCTGGAATGAGTCTATGTCTGTATCATTACACCAATGTGTAAAACACACACAGATCTTGCCATTCAAAGCAACATAGAGAAATGAAAATATTTTGAGTTAAAAGAAGCTAGGCAAGAAAAACTAGGGGCAGGCATGATAAATACTGCAAACTATGAACTCATAAATTGAACTCGTCTATGGTAGGGAGTTGGGCAATGTCAGGAGGGTGATGGTTCCAGTGAAGAATAGTACTTGGAAAAGAGGAAATCTTGTAGTAGTCTATTGTTGCTGTAATTAACCTACATAATGACTGTGGGGCGTGATGGGGGACCCAGATCATTATGAGTTTGTCATGGTGGAGGAGGTGGGTGGTACATGTTATAGTCAAGTAGTATGGGACATACATGTTACATGTAATAGTCGATAATAATTTCAAATAGTTTTAAATTTTAATATTTGCACAAATTAAAAACAAAATAACAAAGATGTCTCACAGCCAGCTGCATACAATATTAGTAATGATATACATTATCTAAATCTTCGCTATCTCAATATTAGTAATGATATACATTATCTAAATCTTCACTATCTCAATATTAGTAATGATATACATTATCTATCTAAATCTTCGCAATTTCAATGTCACATCATTTTGCATCATAGTGCATAGGGCTTTACTGCTAACAGTAGTCAGTAGATATAATGGAACACCAATGAGTTTACTGCTAACAGTAGATATAATGGAACACCAATGAGCTTACTGCTAGCAGTAGATATATCGGAACACCAATGAGTTTACTGCTAACAGTAGATATAACGGAACACCAATGAGTTTACTGCTAACAGTAGCTATAACGGAACACCAATGAGTTTAATGCTAACAGTATATTGAATGGAACACCAATGAGCTTACTGCTAACAGTAGATATAACAGAACACAAATGAGTTTCCTGCTAATAGTAGATATAACGGAACACCAATGAGCTTACTGCTAACAGTAGATATAACGGAACACCAATGAGTTTACTGCTACCAGTAGATAAAACGGAACACCAATAAGTTTACTGCTAACAGTAGATATAACAGAACACAAATGAATTTACTGCTAACAGTAGATATAATGGAACACCAATGAGTTTACTGCTAACAGTAGGTATAATGGAACACTAATAAGTTTACTGCTAACAGTAGATATAACGGAACACCAATGAGTTTACTGCTAACAGTAGATATAATGGAACACTTATAAATTTACTGCTAACAGTAGATATAACGGAACACCAATAAGTTTAGTACTAACAGTAGATATAACGGAACATCAATAGGTTTACTGCTAACAGTAGATATAACGGAACATCAATGAGCTTACTGCTAACAGTAGATATAACAGAACACCAATGAGTTTACTGCTAACAGTATATATAACGGAACATCAATGAGCTCACTGCTAACAGTAGATATAACAGAACACCAATGAGTTTACTGCTAACAGTAGATATAACGGAACACAAATGAGCTTACTGCTAACAGTAGATATAACGGAACACCACTAGGTTTACTGCTAACAGTAGATATAACGGAACACCAATAGGTTTACTGCTAACAGTAGATATAACGGAACACCAATAGGTTTACTGCTAACAGTAGATATAACGGAACATCAATGAGCTTACTGCTAACAGTAGATATAACAGAACACCAATGAGTATACTGCTAACAGTAGATATAACGGAAAATCAATGAGCTTACTGCTAACAGTAGATATAATGGAACACAGACATTTATGTCAAGCTGCAATTGTGTTTAAATTGACTATTGTGCTTTGTTTTATCAACTTCGTACAGTAAAGCCGAGTTTTTTCTATATATAATGTTTATTGCCCTAGTAAACATACACTTGTGTTAGTGAGATACTCCGACAATAGTCTCAGTGTTAGAGACTGTTACATGATGAATAGTGTGTCTGGAGACTGTTGCATGATGAATAGTGTGTCTGGAGACTGTTACGTGATGAATATAGTGTGTTCTGAGACTGTTACATGATGATTAGTGTGTCTCGAGACTGTTACATGATGAATAGTGTGTCTCAAGACTGTTACATGATGAATAGTGTGTCCTGAGACTGTTACATGATGAATAGTGTTTCGAGACCGATACACGGTGAATAGTGTGTCTGAAGACTGTTATACGATGAATAGTGTCTCCTGAGACTGTTACATGATGAATAGTGTTTCGAGACCGTTACAGGGTGAATAGTGTGTCTGGAGACTGTTACATGATAAATAGTGTGTCTGGAGACTGTTACATGATGAATAGTGTGTTCTGAGACTGTTACATGATGAATAGTGTCTCTCGAGACTGTTACATGATGAATAGTGTGTCTCAAGACTGTTACATGATGAATAGTGTGTCCTGAGACTGTTACATGATGAATAGTGTTTCGAGACCGTTACACGGTGAATAGTGTATCTGAAGACTGTTATACGATGAATAGTGTCTCATGAGACTGTTACATGATGAATAGTGTTTCGAGACCGTTACACGGTGAATAGTGTGTCTGGAGACTGTTACATGATGAATAGTGTCTCCTGAGTATGTTACATGATGAATAATGTGTTTTGAGACCGTTACACGGTGAATAGTGTGTCTGAAGACTGTTACATGATGAATAGTGTGTCTGGAGACTGTTACATGATGAATAGTGTGTCTGGAGACTGTTACATGATGAATAGTGTGTATGGAGATTGTTACATGATGAATAGTGTGTCTGGAGACTGTTTCATGATGAATAGTGTGTCTGAAAACTGTTACATGATGAATAGTGTGTCTGAAGACTGTTACATGATGAATAGTGAGTCTGGAGACTGTTACATGATGAATAGTGTGTCTCAAGACTGTTACATGATGAATAGTGTGTCCTGAGACTGTTACATGATGAATAGTGTTTCGAGACCGTTACACGGTGAACAGTGTGTCTGGAGACTGTTACATGATGAATAGTGTCTCCTGAGATTGTTACATGATGAATAATGTGTTTTGAGACCGTTACACGGTGAATAGTGTGTCTGAAGACTGTTACATGATGAATAGTGTGTCTGGAGACCGTTACACGGTGAATAGTGTGTCTGGAGACCGTTACATGATGAATAGTGTGTTTGGAGACTGTTACATGATGAATAGTGTGTCAGGAGACCGTTACACGGTGAATAGTGTGTCTGAAGACTGTTACATGATGAATAGTGTGTCAGGAGACTGTTACATGATGAATAGTGTGTGTGGAGACTGTTACATTATGAATAGTGTGTATGGAGATTGTTACATGATGAATAGTGTGTCTGAAGACTGTTACATGATGAATAGTGTGTCTGAAGACTGTTACATGATGAATAGTGTGTCTGGAGACTGTTACATGATGAATAGTGTGTCTGGAGACTGTTACATGATGAATAGTGTCTCTCGATACTGTTACACGATGATTAGTGTGTCCTGAGACTGTTACAGGATGAATAGTGTGTCTGGAGACTGTTACATGATGAATAGTGTGTCTGAAGATTGTTACACGATGAATAGTGTGTTCTGAGACTGTTACATGATGAATAGTGTGTTTGGAGACTGTTACATGATGAATAGTGTGTCTGGAGTCTGTTACACGATGAATAGTGTGTCTGGAGACTGTTACATGATGAATAGTGTGTCTGAAGATTGTTACACGATGTATAGTGTGATCTGAGACTGTTACATGATATATAGTGTGTTTGGAGACTGTTACATGATGAATAGTGTTTCTCGAGACTATTACATGATGAATAGTGTTTCTCGAGACTGTTACATGATGAATAATGTTTCTCGAGACTGTTACATGATGAATAGTATGTCTGAAGTCTGTTACATGATGAATAGTGTGTCTGGAGACTGTTACATGATGAATAGTGTCTCTCGAGACTGTTACACGATGAATACTGTGTCTGGAGACTGTTACACGATGAATAGTGTGTCTGGAGACTGTTACATGATGAATAGTGTGTCTGAAGATTGTTACACGATGTATAGTGTGTTCTGAGACTGTTAGATGATATATAGTGTGTTTGGAGACTGTTACATGATGAATAGTGTTTCTCGAGACTGTTACATGATGAATAGTGTTTCTCGAGACTGTTACATGATGAATAATGTTTCTCGAGACTGTTACATGATGAATAGTATGTCTGAAGTCTGTTACATGATAAATAGTGTGTCTGGAGACTGTTACATGATGAATAGTGTCTCTCGAGACTGTTACACGATGAATAGTGTGTCCTGAGACTGTTACATGATGAATAGTGTGTCTGGAGAGTGTTACATGATGAATAGTGTGTTTGGAGACTGTTACATGATGAATAGTGTTTCTCGAGACTGTTACATGATGAATAGTGTTTCTCGAGACTGTTACATGATGAATAGTGTTTCTCGAGTCTGTTACATGATGAATAGTGTTTCTCGAGACTGTTACATGATGAATAGTGTTTCTCGAGACTGTTACATGATGAATAGTGTGACTGGAGATTGTTACATGATGAATAGTGTTTCTCGAGACTGTTACATGATGAATAGTGTCTCCTGATTCTGTTTCACGATACACGATGAATAGTGTCTCTCTATGTCTTCGTTCTGCCACTTAATCTTCGTTACACTTGTAGGCTCTGATAATGTCCCAAATGGGGGCTCTGCACACAGGGCAATTAGCATTCCTGTCCATGAGATGGCGCCCACAAGGATAACACACACACATATGTCCACACTGATACAGCACCGAGTCACTGTGGTTATCTAGACATATCAAACAATGTGTATCGTTAACCGGTCGAGATCTTGTGGCATTCAATGTCTGTGGTGCTGTAGCATGTCCACCTGCAAAATTAAATGGAATCTTTGTTAACTCTTTGCATGCTGGGTAAAATAAAGAGAATATTCAAAGTACAAAATGCTTTGAAAGTCAAACTATTCTAACTTGAGCTTAAGTACTTTTACAATACATCTGTAACCATGGTATAGCTACACTGTGATACAGTAACCATGGTATAACTACATTGTGATACAGTAACCATGGTATAGCTACATTGTGATCAGTAACCATGGTATAGCTACACTGTGATACAGTAACCATGGAATAGCCACATTGTGATACAGTAACCATGGTAGAGCTACATTGTGATCAGTAACCATGGTATAGCTACACTGTGATACAGTAACCATGGTTTAGCTACATTGTGATCAGTAACCATGGTGTAGCTACACTGTGATACAGTAACCATGGAATAGCCACATTGTGATACAGTAACCATGGTATAGCTACATTGTGATACAGTAACCATGGTATAGCTACACTGTGATACAATAACCATGGTATAGCTACATTGAGCTCAGTAACCATGGTATAACTACATTGTGATACAGTAACCATGGTATAGCTACATTGTGATACAGTAACCATGGTTTAACTACATTGTGATACAGTAACCATGGTATAACTACATTGTGATACAGTAACCACGGTATAACTACATGGTGATACAGTAACCATGGTATAGCTATATACATTGTGATACAGTAACCATGGTATAACTACATTGTGATACAGTAACCATGGTATAACTACATTGTGATACAGTAACCATGGTATAGCTACATTGTGATACAGTAACCATGATATAGCTACATACACTGTGATACAGTAACCATGGTATAGCTACACTGTGATACATTAACCATGGAATAGCCACGTTGTGATACAGTAACCATGGTATAGCTACATTGTGATACAGTAACCATGGTATAGCTACACTGTGATACAGTAACGATGGTTTAGCTACACTGTGATACAGTAAACATGGTATAGCTACATTGTGATACAGTAACCATGGTATAGCTACATTGTGATACAGTAACCATGGTATAACTACATTGTGATACAGTAACCATGGTATAGCTACATTCTGATAGAGTACCCATGGTATAGCTACATTGTGATACAGTAACCATGGTATAGCTACACTGTGATAGAGTAACCATGGTATAGTACAGAGTTATACAGTAACCATGGTATAGCTACACTGTGATACAGTAACGATGGTTTAGCTACACTGTGATACAGTGACCATGGTATAGCTACATTGTGATACAGTAACCATGGTATAACTACATTGTGATACAGTAACCATGGTATAGCTACATTGTGATACAGTAACCATGGTATAGCTACACTGTGATACAGTAACCATGGTTTAGCTACATTGTGATCAGTAACCATGGTATAGCTACATTGTGATCAGTAACCATGGTATAGCTACATTGTGATCAGTAACCATGGTATAGCTACACTGTGATACAGCAACCATGGTATAGCTACATTGTGATACAGTAACCATGGTATAGCTACACTGTGATATAGTAACCATGGTATAGCTACACTGTGATACAGTAACCATGGTATAGCTACATTGTGATACAGTAACCATGGTATAGCTACATTGTGATACAGTAAACATGGTATAGCTACACTGTGATACAGTAACCATGGTATAGCTACATTGTGATCAGTAACCATGGTATAGCTACACTGTGATACAGCAACCATGGTATAGCTACATTGTGATACAGTAACCATGGTATAGCTACACTGTGATACAGTAACCATGGTATAGCTACACTGTGATACAGTAACCATGGTATAGCTACATTGTGATACAGTAACCATGGTATAGCTACATTGTGATCAGTAACCATGGTATAGCTACACTGTGATACAGTAACCATGGTATAGCTTCATTGTGATACAGTAACCATGGTATAGCTACATTGTGATACAGTAACCATGGTATAGCCACATTGTGATACAGTAACCATGGTATAGCTACATTGTGATACAGTAACCATGGTATAGCTACATTGTGATACAGTAACCATGGTATAGCTACATTGTGATCAGTAACCATGGTATAGCTACACTGTGATACAGTAACCATGGTATAGCTACATTGTGATACAGTAACCATGGTTTAGCTACACTGTGATACAGTAACCATGGTATAGCTACATTGTGATACAGTAACCATGGTTTAGCTACACTGTGATACAGTAACCATGGTATAGCTTCATTGTGATACAGTAACCATAGTATAGCTACATTGTGATACAGTAACCATGGTATAGCCACATTGTGATACAGTAACCATGGTATAGCTACATTATCTATATTTGTACACTATTATCTATATGTGTACACTATTATCTATATTTGTACACAATTATCTATATGCGTACACTATTATCTATATGTGTACACTATTATCTATCTGCGTACTCTATTATCTATATGTGTACACTATTATCTATATTCCTACACTATTATCTATATTTGTACACTATTATCTATCTGCGTACACTATTATCTATATGTGTACACTATTATCTATCTGCGTACACTATTATCTATATGCATACATTATTATCTATATGTGTACACTATTATCTATCTGCGTACACTATTATCTATATGCGTACACTATTATCTATATGCATACATTATTATCTATCTGCGTACAATATTATCTATGTTTGTACACTATTATCTATATTTGTACACTATTATCTATATTTGTACACTATTATCTATATGCGGACACGATTATCTATATGTGTACACTATTATCTATCTGCGTACATTATTATCTATGTGTGTACACTATTATCTATATGCATACTCTAGTATCTATATTTGTACACAATTATCTATATTTGTACACTATTATCTATATTTGTACACTATTATCTATATGCGGACACTAGTATCTATCTGCGTACACTATTTTCTATATGCGGACACTATTATCTATCTGCGTACACTATTATCTATATGCATACACTATTATCTATATGTGGACACTATTATCTATCTGCGGACACTACTATCTATATTTGTGCACTATTATCTATCTGCGTACACTATTTTCTATATGCGTACACTATTATCTATATTTGTACACTATTATCTATATGCGTACACTATTATCTATATTTGTACACTATTATCTATATGTGTACACTATTATCTATATGTGTACACTATTATCTATATTTGTACATTATTATCTATATTTGTACACTATTATCTATATGCGGACACTATTATCTATATTTGTACACTATTATCTATATTTGTACACTATTATCTATATGCGTCCACTATTATCTATATGCGGACACTATTATCTATATTTGTACACTATTATCTATATTTGTACACTATTATCTATATGCGTCCACTATAATCTATATTTGTACACTATTATCTTTATTTGTGCACTATTATCTACATTTGTACACTATTATCTATATGCGGACACCATTATCTATATGTGTACACTATTATCTATATGCAGACACTATTATCTATATTCCTACACTAGTATCTATATTTGTACACTATTATCTATCTGCGTACACTATTGTCTATCTGCGGACACTATTATCTATATTTGTACACTATTATCTATATTCCTACACTATTATCTATATGCGGACACTATTATCTATATGCGGACATTGTTATCTATATTTGTACACTATTATCTTTATTTGCACACTATTATCTACATGTGTACACTATTATCTATCTGCGGACACTATTATCTATATGTGTACACTATTATCTATATTTGTACACTATTATCTTTATTTATACACTATTATCTACATGTGTACACTATTATCTATATGCGGACACTATTATCTATATGTGTACACTATTATCTATATGCAGACACTATAATCTATCTGCGTAAACTATTATCTATATGTATACACTATTATCTATATGTGTACACTATTATATATCTGCGTACACTATTATCTATATACATACACTATTATCTATATGTGTACACTATTATCTATCTGCGTACACTATTATCTATATGTGTACACTATTATCTATATGTGTACACTATTATCTATATGTGTACACTATTATCTATCTGCGTACACTATTATCTATATGTGTACACTATTATCTATATGTGTACACTATTATCTATCTGCGTACACTAGTATCTATATGTGTACACTATTATCTATATGTGTACACTAGTATCTATCTGCGTACACTATTATCTATATGTGTACACTATTATCTATATGCATACACTATTATCTATATGTGTACACTATTATCTATAAGCGGACACTATTATCTATATGCGTACACTATTATCTATATGTGTACACTAGTATCTATCTGCGTACACTATTATCTATATGTGTACACTATTATCTATATTTGTACACTATTATCTTTATTTGTACACTATTATCTATATTTGTACACTATTATCTATATGCAGACACTATAATCTATCTGCTTACACTATTATCTATATGTGTACACTATTATCTATATTTGTACACTATTATCTATCTGCAGACACTATTATCTATATTATTACACTATTATCTTTCTGCGTACACTATTATCTATATACGTACACTATTATCTATATTTGTACACTATTATCTTTCTGCGTACACTATTATCTATAGTTGTACACTATTATCTATCTGCGTACACTATTATCTATATGCGGACACTAGTATCTATATGCGGACACTATTATCTATATGCATACACTATTATCTATCTGCGGACACTATTATTTATATACATACACTATTATCTATATTCATACACTATTATCTATATTTGTACACTATTATCTCTCTGCTGACACTATTATCTATATTATTACACTATTATCTTTCTGCGTACACTATTATCTATATACGTACAGTATTATCTATATTTGTACACTATTATCTTTCTGCGTACACTATTATCTATAGTTGTACACTATTATCTATCTGCGTACACTATTATCTATATGCGGACACTAGTATCTATATGCGGACACTATTATCTATCTGCATACATTATTACCTATATGCATACACTATTATCTATCTGCATACACTATTATCTATCTGCGTACACTAGTATCTATATTTGTACACTATTATCTATATGCGTACACTATTATCTATCTGCGGACACTATTATCTATAGTTTTACACTATTATCTATATGTGTACACTATTATCTATATGCGTACATTATTATCTATATGCGGACACTATAATCTATAATCGGACACTATTATCTATATTTGTACACTATTATCTTTCTGAGTACACTATTCACTATATGCGTATACTATTGTCTATATTTGTACACTATTATATATATTTGTACACTATTATATATATGTGTACACTATTATCTATCTGCGTACACTATTATCTATATGCGGACACTATTATCTATATTTGTACACTATTATCTATATTTATACACTATTATCTATATGTGTACACGTTATATATCTGCGTACACTATTATCTATCTGCGTATACTATTATCTATCTGCATACACTATTATCTATATGCATACACTATTATCTATATTTGTACACTATTATCTATATTTGTACACTATTATCTACCTGCATACACTTTATCTATCTGCGTACACTATTATCTATATGCGTACACTATTATCTATATGCGTACACTATTATCTATCTGCATACACTATTATCTATATATGTACACTATTATCTATATTTGTACACTATTATCTATCTGCGGACACTATTATCTATATTTGTACACTATTATCTATATGCGGACACTATTATCTATCTGCGGACACTATTATCTATATGCATACACTATTATCTATATTTGTACACTATTATATATATGCGGACACTATTATATATCTGCGTACACTATTATCTATATGTGTACACTATCATATATATGCGGAACCTATTATCTATCTGCCTACACTATTATCTATATGCGGACACTATTATCTATCTGCGGACACTATTATCTATATTTGTTCACTATTATCTATATTTGTACACTATTATCTATCTGCGGACTCTATTATCTATCTGCATACACTATTATCTATCTGCCTACACTATTATCTATATGCGTACACTATTATCTATATTTGTACACTATTATCTATATACGTACACTATTATCTATATGTGTACACTATTATCTATATTTGTACACTAGTATCTATATTTGTACACTATTATCTATCTGCGGACTCTATTATCTATCTGCATACACTATTATCTATCTACGTACACTATTATCTATATTTCTACACTAGTATCTATCTGCGTACACTAGTACCTATCTGCGTACACTATTATCTATCTGCGTACACTATTATCTATATTTGTACACTAGTATCTATATTTGTACACTATTATCTATATTTGTACACGACTATTATCTATCTGCGTACACTATTATCTATATGCGTACGCTATTATCTATATACGTACACTAGTATCTATCTGCCTACACTATTATCTATATTTATACACTATTATCTATCTGCGTACACTATTATCTATATTTGTACAATAGTATCTATATACATACACTACTATCTATCTGCGTACACTATTATCTATATTTGTACACTATTATCTACCTGCGTACACTTTATCTATCTGCGTACACTATTATCCATATGCATACACTATTATCTATATACGTACACTATTATCTATCTGCATACACTATTATCTATATATGTACACTATTATTTATATTTGTACACTATTATCTATATGCGGACACTATTATCTATCTGCGGACACTATTATATATCTGCGTACACTATTATCTATATGTGTACACTATCATATATATGCGGACACTATTATCTATCTGCCTACACTATTATCTATATGCGGACAATATTATCTATCTGCGGACACTATTATCTATATTTGTTCACTATTATCTATATTTGTACACTATTATCTACCTGCATACAATTTATCTATCTGCGTACACTATTATCTATATGCGTACACTATTATCTATCTGCATACACCATTATCTATATATGTACACTATTATCTATATTTGTACACTATTATCTATCTGCATACACTATTATCTATATTTGTACACTATTATCTATATGCGGACACTATTATCTATCTGCGGACACTATTATCTATATGCATACACTATTATCTATATTTGTACACTATTATATATATGCGGACACTATTATATATCTGCGTACACTATTATCTATATGTGTACACTATCATATATATGCGGAACCTATTATCTATCTGCCTACACTATTATCTATATGCGGACACTATTATCTATCTGCGGACACTATTATCTATATGTGTTCACTATTATCTATATTTGTACACTATTATCTATCTGCGGACTCTATTATCTATCTGCATACACTATTATCTATCTGCCTACACTATTATCTATATGCGTACACTATTATCTATATTTGTACACTATTATCTATATACGTACACTATTATCTATATGTGTACACTATTATCTATATTTGTACACTAGTATCTATCTGCGGACACAATTATCTATATTTGTACACTATTATCTATCTACGTACACTATTATCTATATTTCTACACTAGTATCTATCTGCGTACACTAGTACCTATATGCGTACACTATTATCTATCTGCGTACACTATTATCTATATTTGTACACTAGTATCTATATTTGTACACTATTATCTATATTTGTACACGACTATTATCTATCTGCGTACACTATTATCTATATGCGTACGCTATTATCTATATACGTACACTAGTATCTATCTGCCTACACTATTATCTATCTGCATACACTATTATCTATATTTGTACAATAGTATCTATATACATACACTACTATCTATCTGCGTACACTATTATCTATATGTGTACACTATTATCTACCTGTGTACACTTTATCTATCTGCGTACACTATTATCCATATGCATACACTATTATCTATATGCGTACACTATTATCTATCTGCATACACTATTATCTATATATGTACACTATTATCTATATTTGTACACTATTATCTATATGCGGACACTATTATCTATCTGCGGACACTATTATCTATATGCATACACTATTATCTATATTTGTACACTATTATATATATGCGGACACTATTATATATCTGCGTACACTATTATCTATATGTGTACACTATCATATATATGCGGACACTATTATCTATCTGCCTACACTATTAGCTATATGCGGACAATATTATCTATCTGCGGACACTATTATCTATATTTGTTCACTATTATCTATATTTGTACACTATTATCTATCTGCATACACTATTATCTATCTGCCTACACTATTATCTATATGCGTACACTATTATCTATATTCATACACTATTATCTATATTTGAACACTATTATCTATCTGCGGACACTATTATCTATATTATTACACTATTATCTTTCTGCGTACACTATTATCTATATACGTACACTATTATCTATATTTGTACATTATTATCTTTCTGCGTACACTATTATCTATAGTTGTACACTATTATCTATCTGCGTACACTATTATCTATATGTGTACACTATTATCTATATGTGTACACTATTATCTTTATTTATAATCTATTATCTATCTGCGTGCACTATTATCTATCTGCGCACACTATTATCTATATTTGTAAACTATTATCTATGTGCGTACACTATTATCTATATTTGTACACTATTATCTATATTTGTACACTATTATCTATATGCATACACTATTATCTATATTCGGACACTATTATCTATATGTGTACACTATTATCTATAGTTGTACACTATTATCTATCTGCGTACACTATTATCTATATGCGGACACTATTATCTATAGTTGTACACTATTATCTATCTGCGTACACTATTATCTATATGCGGACATTATTATCTATATGCGGACACTATTATCTATATGCATACACTATTATCTATCTGCGGACACTATTATCTATATACATACACTATTATCTATATTCTTACACTATTATCTATATTTGTACACTATTATCTATCTGCGGACACTATTATCTATAGTTGTACACTATTATCTATCTACGTACACTATTATCTATATTTCTACACTAGTATCTATCTGCGTACACTAGTACCTATCTGCGTACACTATTATCTATCTGCGTACACTATTATCTATATTTGTACACTATTATCTATATTTGTACACGACTATTATCTATCTGCGTACACTATTATCTATATGCGTACGCTATTATCTATATACGTACACTAGTATCTATCTGCGTACACTATTATCTATATTTATACACTATTATCTATCTGCGTACACTATTATCTATATTTGTACACTATTATCTATATACGTACACTATTATCTATATGTGTAAACTATTATCTATATGTGTACACTAGTATCTATCTGCGGACACTATTATCTGTATGTGTACACTATTATCTTTCTGCGTACACTATTATCTATATAAGTACACTATTATCTATATTTGTACACTATTATATATATGCGGACACTACTATCTATACTTGTACACTATTATCATTATGCGTACACTATTATCTATCTGCGGACACTACTATCTATATTTGTACACTATTATCTATCTGCGTACACTATTATCTATCTGCGTACACTATTATCTATATGTGTACACTATTATCTATCTGCATACACTATTATTTATCTGCGTACACTATTATCTATATGAGTACACTATTATCTATCTGCATACACTATTATCTATATAAGTACACTATTATCTATATTTGTACACTATTATCTATATGCGGACACTACAATCTATACTTGTACACTATTATCTTTCTGCGTACACTATTATCTATATACGTACACTATTATCTATATTTGTACACTATTATCTTTATGCGTACACTATTATCTATAGTTGTACACTATTATCTATCTGCGTACACTATTATCTATATGCGGACACTATTATCTATATGCGGACACTATTATCTATCTGCATACACTATTATCTCTCTGCATACAATATTATCTATCTGCGGACACTATTATCTATCTGCATACACTATTATCTATCTGCATACACTATTATATATCTGCATACACTATTATCTATCTGCATACACTATTATCTCTCTGCATACACTATTATCTATCTGCATACACAATTATCTATCTGCGGACACAATATTATCTATATTTGTACACTATTATCTATCTGCATACACTATTATCTATCTGCATACACTATTATCTATCTGCGGACACTAATATCTATATTTGTACACTATTATCTATATGTGTACACTATTATCTATATGCGTACACTATTATCTATCTGCGGACACTATTATCTATATTTTTACACTATTATCTATATGTGTACACTATTATCTATATGCGTACACTATTATCTATAAGCGGACACTATTATCTATATGCGGACACTATTATCTATATTTGTACACTATTATCTATATGCGGACACTATTATCTATATGCGGACACTATTATCTTTCTGTGTACACTATTATCTATATTTGTACACTATTATCTATATTTGTACACTATTATCTATATTTGTACACTATTATCTACCTGCGTACACTTTATCTATCTGCGTACACTATTATCTATATGCGTCCACTATTATCTATATGCGTACACTTTATCTATCTGCGTACACTGTTATCTATATATGTACACTATTATCTATATATGTACACTATTATCTATATTTGTACACTATTATCTACCTGCGTACACTTTATCTATCTGCGTACACTATTATCTATCTGTGTACACTATTATCTATATGCGGACACTATTATCTATATTTGTACACTATTATCTACCTGCGTACACTTTATCTATCTGCGTACACTATTATCTATATGCGTCCACTATTATCTATATGCGTACACTTTATCTATCTGCGTACACTGTTATCTATATATGTACACTATTATCTATATATGTACACTATTATCTATATTTGTACACTATTATCTATCTGCGGACACTATTATCTATATGTGTACACTATTATCTATATGCGGACACTATTATCTATCTGCGGACACTATTATCTATAGGCATACAATATTATCTATAGTTGTACACTATTATATATATGCGGACACTATTATATATCTGCGTACACTATTATCTATATGTGTACACTATTATATATATGCGGACACTATTATCTATCTGCCTACACTATTATCTATATTTGTACACTATTATCTATCTGCGGACACTATTATCTATCTGCATACACTATTATCTATATGTGTACACTATTATATATATGCGGACACTATTATCTATCTGCCTACACTATTATCTATATGCGGACACTATTATTTATATGCGGACACTATTATCTATATGCGAACACTATTATCTATATGCGGACACTATTATCTATCTGCGTACACTATTATCTATATGTATATATAATTATATACGCTTTTCCATCATGACGTTCGTAGCGACCAACTCCTCCTACATACCCGTATATTCCAACCATCATGACGTTCGTAGCGACCAACTCCTCCTACATACCCGTATATTCCAACCATCATGACGTTCGTAGCGACCAACTCCTCCTCCGTACCCGTATATTCCAACCATCATGACGTTCGTAGCGACCAACTCCTCCTCCGTACCCGTATATTCCAACCATCATGACGTTCGTAGCGACCAACTCCTCCTCCGTACCCGTATATTCCAACCATCATGACGTTCGTAGCGACCAACTCCTCCTACGTACCCGTATATTCCAACCATCATGACGTTCGTAGCGACCAACTCCTCCTACGTACCCGTATATTCCAACCATCATGACGTTCGTAGCGACCAACTCCTCCTCCGTACCCGTATATTCCATCCGATTGTAGTGCTCTAAATCAGCATTTATTTTCACACATGTTTGCGGTTGTTAACATTCAGGTATATATGTATATTTGTTATATAATTTCAAACCCATTCAATTATGTGTTGATACTTTTCTCATGTATTATAGTAGTAGTTCCGTTTATTTATCCTCGCCGCCGGCGAACCATGAGGGCGAGCATTCTAAGGTGATTATATCCCTGCATCGATTATTCGTGAAGTGTCTGTATAGTTGTAGAGTCTTGTAGTGTGATAGTCTTGAACTGGAGGAGGCATCTTCTTCCTCTTCATGGTGATACGTCCTGGTGGTCTCTATACTATGGCTCTTCTTAGGGCCACCCTCCCCACTGTTAGTCATCTCGCAGCAGCATATAAACGGATCTGACAGTTAGACATCTGGTCGTCTCTGTCGCTCCAGGGTCTGTTTGGCCATACCACCACTTCCGTAGACGGTAGGCCCTTTCCTTTATTCCGCTCTTGCTTTCTGAACCTCACCTTTATCTATTTTCATCTTATCTAATTTACTCTATGTTAAAACTATACGATTCTAGTTTAACTATCAAAAATATCAACTTGCATATCTTTGCTTTTTTACACTTAAGACATTTTTATTATATATTACTATTACATTCCTTGTATAGTTAGTTGTCAACAATAATTTCATATTCACCAACATATGCACAGCACTGTTGTATTGTTATATTATAGATTTATTGTCATTAATTGACTCATTCGCCCCTTTCTACTCTGCTAGACAATTTCATATATCATCTTGTGTTTTACTTTTATTTATCGTCGCTACCGGTTGCCCATATGAGCGACGCCTCCTGGAGAGATTAGTCATTTTAGATTGTTGGAGGATAATGCAATGATACAGACAGAGGCTCATTCCAGGGTCTCCTCTGGTTCTTTTACGTGCATGGTGTAAAGCACCGACGCAAGACCTTGGATTAAGTTCCAATCTGAAAGACTGTTAATATTATTAGGGTCAGACGGGGGATCGAATAGTGTATGTCTACTATACATTTACTATCTGGGGAATAGTGTATGTCTACTATACATTTACTAACTGAGGAATAGTGTATGTGTACTATATATTTACTCTCTGAGGAATAGTGTATGTCTACTATACATTTACTAACCGGGGAATAGTGTATGTCTACTATACATTTACTAACTGGGGAATAGTGTATATCTACTATACATTTACTAACTGGGGAATAGTGTATGTCTACTATACATTTACTAACTGGGGAATAGT
>CM026398.1:24263564-24310355 GCA_014843695.1 Archivesica marissinica
TTGAATAGTTCTTATGATGGAATTGTCCTTATGATTGAATAGTCCTTATGATTGAATAGTCCTTATGATTGATTGTCCTTATGATTGAATTGTTCTTATGATGGAATTGTTCTTATGATTGAATAGTTCTTATGATGGAATTGTCCTTATGATTGAATAGTTCTTATGATGGAATTGTCCTTATGATTGAATAGTTCTTATGATGGAATAGTCCTTATGATTGAATAGTTCTTATGATTGAATAGTTCTTATGATGGAATAGTCCTTATGATTGAATAGTTCTTATGATGGAATAGTCCTTATGATTGAATAGTTCTTATGATTGAATAGTCCTTATGATGGAATAGTCCTTATGATTGAATAGTTCTTATGATTGAATAGTTCTTATGATGGAATAGTCCTTATGATTGAATAGTTCTTATGATGGAATAGTCCTTATGATTGAATAGTTCTTATGATTGAATAGTCCTTATGATGGAATAGTCCTTATGATTGAATAGTTCTTATGATTGAATAGTTCTTATGATGGAATAGTCCTTATGATTGAATAGTTCTTATGATGGAATAGTCCTTATGATTGAATAGTTCTTATGATTGAATAGTCCTTATGATGGAATAGTCCTTATGATTGAATAGTTCTTATGATTGAATAGTTCTTATGATGGAATAGTCCTTATGATTGAATAGTTCTTATGATGGAATAGTCCTTATGATTGAATAGTTCTTATGATTGAATAGTCCTTATGATGGAATAGTCCTTATGATTGAATAGTTCTTATGATTGAATTGTCCTTATGATTGAATAGTTCTTATGATTGATAGTTCTTATGATTGAATAGTTCTTATGATTGATAGTTCTTATGATTGAATAGTTCTTATGATTGATAGTTCTTATGATTGAATAGTTCTTATGATTGAATAGTTCTTATGATTGATAGTTCTTATGATTGAATAGTCCTTATGATTGGATTGTTCTTATGATTGAATAGTCCTTATGATTGGATTGTTCTTATGAGTTAACCTATTTGAACATCCTTGAAGGTTGTTAAAGTTCGGCATTTTTATTGCTGGTAGGGTTGTTGTGAATGGTTCTTTGATATTCATGCATCTTGGACAGCTATGTTAGACATTAAAAATACTGTTTCAAATATTCGAGTAAACACAAATTAAAATTGATGGTAATGTTTAAAATAAATCAAAATTGAAATCTCGGGGGGGGGGGCATTTTGGACAAAACTGCGATGAAAATGTGTTGACGTATTGAGAAGTTGCGCTTAAATTGCTGAATAAATTGGAAGGAATGTGCAAACAACATAGATCCAGATCAGCTATGGCGTCTGATCAAAATCAATTTTGTTTGCTATTCAGCCAAGTGATTTAGCTCCACTCTCCGAATAGCAACACCAGCTTTCAAATCAAATCAAATTTTATTTACTGTTTACATGATACATACTACATTCTGTGCTGTCTGATGTGGCTCTATACCGTTTGCAAAAGCAATGTTAGTTGTGATTAGCAGGTTACGGTATACACGGGGATACATTTAAGGTATATTAGGGAGAAGTTTACCGTATTCTACGGAGGTGCTTGATTCTTGACTTGGCCAATGCTCAAATAGCCGGCTATCAGAGCCTGTAATAGATATAATAGATATAGATATAATTGCATACAATGAATCACAAACATTCATAATCTTTATACAAATATCTTTGAGTCTTTCTAATTGAAGCGTTTTTACCTTAGACATTAGTGGAGTTTGATGGATGTGTTTATTGCCTAGTTTCTATCATAGCTCTAGATAATGGCCCAGTAATAATGAACGATCCACCCACATGCTCCGCCCCTTTCAGTAGAATGTGTTCAGTTAATGGAAGCAATGGTCTGCATACATGCATAAATGGTTTCTGATTGTTCTAATGGAAAGTTCTGCCTAATATTGTTATCTGTTCAATAAATTTGTCTGTGCTTGTTTATCAATCGGGCTTGTCTGTCATCGAACCTGCGATCCCTGGATTACCAGTCCAGCGTGTTACCACTGGGCTATTGATCCGGCTGTATCTTATATTCTGACTGATGGAGAAGAATATATTGCAGGTGTATTTAATTACTATACATTTATTGTTTCTGATTATTCTAATGGAAAGTTCTGCCTAATATTGTTTATGAAAGACTTCAATCTTTTTTGTATTTCCAATTATCTGTTCAATAAATTTGAAAGTTTTATGTTCCAGTTCATCTGTGCTTGTTTATCAATCGGGCTTGTCTGTCCCCCTTTAAGATATTGTTGTCAAATATTGGCTGCTACCACAAGCAGGATGGACATGTTTCCCATTAATCCCTCTTAACAAAGTGACCCTTTTTCTTACATTTAATCAGATTCCATTTTCACAAAGCGACCCTTTTTCTTTAATCAGAATTCTGATTCCAGTTTGCCCATTAGTTGTACCTTATATTCTGACTGATGGAGAAGAATATATTGCAGGTGTAATTAATTACTATACATTTATTGCAGGTTTAATTAATTATAAAAAATGTCATATAATTATGGAGAATAACTATACGTTTATAAACAATTACCCGAATCTGCCCAAAATTTAACTGGTTGTTTTTATGCGTGACGGTATTTGCCGATTTGAATGTGTAAGCTGACAGGCTACTGCAAGATACCCACTCAACCACTATTAGGTAATCAAATAATTACTGATTTACAGATATAACAAGAAAAAACAGTATTTTGGAAATTTATGAGACTTTATTTGACTGATAGATCAACCGTACACCAATTTAGATTTTGGAGGATAGTGCAATGATACAGACAGAGACCCATTCCAGAGTCTCCTCTGGTTCGTTTACGTGCACAGTGTACAGCACTGACACAAGTTGATCTGGGGGAGTATAAAATAATAACAACCATTGGAATGAACTTTTACAAGGCTCAACATGCACCTGAATGATTGACATAAAATTTATTACCCCCCCCCCCCCTCCAACTTAATATCCTGGATCTGCCCCCTGAATTAAGACAGGTTGCTTGATTCATGTGCACCATTTACTGCATGATCAGATAGATAATGTACATTGTTTCCAAAATACACTCCCAATAACCAAAGGTCACTTGATTTCTGTGCAAAATTTAGCCTCGAAATTACTGTTACTGTTTTGACTAGAAACATAACCGACTTTGACAGATAAGTGATGACCTCATAACATCTGATTAGTCAATTATATAATAAGTCAATTGATACTTTTAACAGTTATTGTGTATGCATGATCAGGCCTTTATAATTTTTTATATAATTTAATTGCTAGAGCTTGAAAGCTTTGTCTAGACTGATCCAAATTGTGGTCATCGCGGAGAGTGGCAAGGGATAGGCATTTCTATTATTTATATTTTGAATTATTAGTGTTAAAAAAATTCTAATTAATAGAATAGAATGGTCGGCGTCAAAATGAGGTTTACTTCATGTAATAGAATGGTCTGCGTCAAAATGAGGTTTACTTCATGTAAATAGAATGGTCAGTGTCAAAATGAGGTTTACTTCATGTAAATAGAATGGTCAACGTCAAAATGAGGTTTACTTCATGTAAATAGAATGGTCAGTGTCAAAATGAGGTTTACTTCATGTAAATAGAATGGTTGGCGTCAAAATGAGGTTTACTCCATCTAAATAGAATTGTCGGCGTCAAAATGAGGTTTACTTCATCTAATAGAATGGTCAGCGTCAAAATGAGGTTTACTCCATCTAAATAGAATGGTCGGCGTCAAAATGAGGTTTACTCCATGTAAATAGAATGGTTGGCATCAAAATGAGGTTTACTTCATGTAAATAGTCCGCCTCCGTGGTCGAGTGGTTAAGGTCGCTGACTTGTATACCACTGTAACCTATCATCACTGATGGTCACGGGTTCGAGCCCCGCTCAGACCGTGTCTCATTTATATGAAAAAGTTGGCAGTTTCTTACGGAGGTTGGTGCACCCAAGTACTGGTTAACCGCTGGAGCCTGCCCAGGAAAGGTGTTGTTAGGTAAACTGCCCGCCGGCGATATAGCCCAAAATGGTGCTGATGCAGGCGTAAAACCCGAAATATAACATAACATAACTTCATGTAAATAGAATGGTTGGCATCAAAATGAGGTTTACTTCATGTAATAGAATGGTCGGCGTCAAAATGAGGTTTACTTCATGTAATAGAATGGTCTGCGTCAAAATGAGGTTTACTCCATGTAAATAGAATGGTCTGCATCAAAATGAGGTTTACTTCATGTAAATAGAATGGTTGGCGTCAAAATGAGGTTTACTCCATGTAAATAGAATGGTCTGCGTCAAAATGAGGTTTACTCCATGTAAATAGAATGGTCTGCGTCAAAATGAGGTTTACTTCATGTAAATAGAATGGTTGGCGTCAAAATGAGGTTTACTCCATCTAAATAGAATGGTCAGCGTCAAAATTAGGTTTACTCCATGTAAATAGAATGGTCAGCGTCAAAATTAGGTTTACTCCATCTAAATAGAATGGTCAGCATCAAAATTAGGTTTACTCCATCTAAATAGAATGGTCAGCGTCAAATTGAGGTTTACTCCATCTAACAGAATGGTTGGCGTCAAAATGAGGTTTACTCCATCTAAATAGAATGGTCAGCGTCAAAATGAGGTTTACTCCATCTAAATAGAATGGTCAGCATCAAAATGAGGTTTACTCCATCTAAATAGAATGGTCAGCATCAAAATGAGGTTTACTCCATCTAAATAGAATGGTCAGCATCAAAATGAGGTTTACTCCATCTAAATAGAATGGTCAGTGTCAAATTGAGGTTTACTCCATCTAACAGAATGGTTGGCGTCAAAATGAGGTTTACTCCATCTAAATAGAATGGTCAGCGTCAAAATTAGGTTTACTCCATCTAAATAGAATTGTCGGCGTCAAAATGAGGTTTACTCCATGTAAATAGAATGGTCAGCGTCAAAATGAGGTCATGGCACTTAGAAACGTGCAATTCATTTCCAGTGACCTAGAATTTTGTGGTATTTGATCCTGGTCTGTTACTGGCGCCTCATTAGTCAAGTGGGGGGAAATTGTTTTATTGTCTGCACACCACAATCAACAATAGATTCTTCAATACCACCACCAAAAATCTGTTATTAACACTGACTGAGGACAGACGAATGAGGACAGACTCTTTGAATGCTTACATAATGAGGGAGTCTTTTTAAGTGCAAGCTATAACATGTTTGATATCCTTCTCAAGTGATGTACGCAGATGGAACGAACAGTGTATATACTACTTATGATTGCTTTCCTCTGCTACATGATAAACTCACTTGTAACTGCAGTGTATATCTTGAGGCCCCACCAGATTAGTTTTGTAGCATAACTTGATGGGGGTCTATATACACCGTATTGATCTTAACAATTAATTGCTTATCGATAACACTGCCTGGGCCTCAATTTGTTACTAGTATTGACAGGTAATATAACATCAAAACATTGCTGTACTTTCACCTGCCAGACATGTCCGTAATCTAGGTTGGCCCAATGTCTTTAAGGCAACAAAAGGTAATTTAATAAACGTGTGCTGAAACGTAATGTCCCCACTTGTTGTATTAGATGCTTCACACACCCTGTACATGCAGTCACCATGTATTACTAGATAAATCACACACCCTGTACAGGCAGTCACCATGTATTACTAGATAAATCACACACCCTGTACATGCAGTCACCATGTATTGCTAGATAAAATCACACACCTGTACATGCAGTCACCATGTATTACTAGATAAATCACACACCCTGTACATGCAGTCACCATGTATTACTAGATAAATCACACACCCTGTACATGCAGTCACCATGTATTACTAGATAAATCACACACCCTGTACATGCAGTCACCATGTATTGCTAGATAAAATCACACACCCTGTACATGCAGTCACCATATATCACTAGATAAATCACACACCCTGTACATGTAACTTTATACATTTTTGGACCTACATTCCCCATCCCAAAATATACATTTTAGTGTTTAAAAAGTTACCCTCTCAAATTTGTTCTTACCTTTCCCATGCTTTCACTCGACCACCATTATGTAGAAGCATGAAATATACACAAAATAAGTTGGAAAAAGACACATTAAGGCCTACAATGAGGAACCTCGCTGGCTTTTCTATTACCTCCCTTGGCAGATGTCCGATTTATCCCTAAATGTATAGCGGTCCTTTCAGTTGGAATCCTTTGTTTTTACAGTTGTTCCATAACCAGATCTTGTGTTATGATAAATGTGATTTTATCCATATAATGTTATTTAATCGGTAAAAAAATGTACAGGATATCTGTCGAGATATAGTAACATAATGATTATAATATGAGAAAGTGGAAGAAAATTGATACCATGGTGTGCAAAGGAAAGAACGATAAAAACAGAGGAGACAACTATAGAGGACCTACATACTTTTATGCAGTATTCTGGGGCAGTAACTGACCAATGTCTCTCATTAACATCTGCCCCGCCCCCCTTGGGCTCTAGAAATGTCCAAATGTATAAGAGTTGTCCATCTTGGGCTCTAGAAATGGTTCAACTGTATGAGAGTTGTCCCTCTTGGGTTCTAGAAATGGTTTATATGTATGAGAATTGTCCCCCTTGGATTCTATAAATGGACCACATGTGTGAGAGTTGCCCCCCCCCTTTGGTTCTAGAAATGAGAGTGGTTCCCCTTGGGTTCTAGAAGCGGTTCACATGACTGTATGATAGCAAATTCTAATTCAGCTTCACCACCATTATTACATTATGGTAGTCACTATTCGCAGATCCTTCTATCTCGACGAATAAAGCCAACTTTAGAATGTCTTCGAATAATGTCGTGTATACAATATACTTGACTACTCTTGTGGCTTCACAAGACAGACGGGTAGGATGCACTCTCGCCTTCTATGGTTTCGGGATGGAGTATTATAGTCCTGAAAACAAAACTTGCGATTAGTCTAGCCGTCTTCCTGTTCCTCATAATCCTGTGTCAAGATGACATTTCATCTAGTACTACTGTGATGATTAAATTTGGAATGGAACCAGTGTTGCCGTACAGAGTTGTTGCTGGGGAGACTGTTGCCATGGATAATGACAACAATAATTTATGTGCAATGCACCTACTTTGAAACTTGTACTTGCTTGTGTACCCAGGAAGAGTGCCACAATGAACCATACGTGGTGTTTTCCATTTATTTATCGACGCTATCGGTTGCCCATATGAGCGACGCCTCCTGAAGAGATTCGTCATTTTAGATTTTTGGAGGATAGTGCAATGATACAGACAGAGACCCATATATTCCATAGTCTCCTCTGGTTTGTTTAGGTGCACGGTGTAAAGCACCAACACGAGACCTCGGTGTAGCGTCCCATCTGAAAGACTGTTAATAGGGTGCCCAGATATTGTCCTTAATTGCTCTTTCGGATTCATATGTAGCCCAGATATTGTTTACTCGCTCACGGAGTCAAGTGGTTACAGTCGCTGACTTATTGTATACCACTGTAACTTATCATCACTGATGGTCATGGGTTCGAGTCCCACTCAGGCCGTGTCTCATTTATATGAAAAAGTTGGCATTTTCTTTTAGAGATTGGTACACAATGTACTGGTTAACCGCTGGAGCCTGCCCAGGAAAGGTGTTTTTAAGCAATCTACCCTCCGGCAATATAGCCCAAAATGGTGCTGATGCAGGCGTAAAACCCGAACAAACGAACAAGCAAACATATAGAATATATTTACTTGCTCTCCTCAGGGTTCCCTCTGTCTGAATGTTTGTCTGCGCCACTTCTGTCGCCAATTGAAAAAAATTGGAGCCAATTAAAAACCTTGTAGTTCACAAATAAATATTTGAAGTCATGTATTTGACATTTAAAAAAAAAGAGGGGGGGAGCCAAATATTTTCGCCAATTCACAACATTTAGCGCCAATATTTGTTTTTTGTCGCAATTGGCGCCATTGGTGATTGAGTCAGATTGACAGCGGGAACCCTGTCTCTTGGAATATGTAACATCGAGTTGCAGTTGGGTATTTTATGCTACTGGAAGATTTAGTTTAGACATATGTTATTTCTCAATCTAATACATATTGAACAATGCATACATTACACATAATCAAAATACATGGACAAAAAGGATTAGAATGAAAGACAGAGTCTTATATAATTCTTCTCCTCAATCTACGCTGGCATCAGCACCACTGGAAGATTTCAAACTCTTTTGGGAAAGTTGCGGGTCCTTGACAGGAAAAGTAGATATTTGCTATTACTAATAACTTGAGTGTGCTTTGGTTAGTAACTATGTATGTATGGAGGGCACCTTTGTGTTATTGGTATTCCTGAATAAAAAATATTCTAAATATTCTAGTAAAATAAATAATAGTATGACTGGATTACATTGTTTTTATTTTATTTACCGGTAGATTGTGGCTGAAAATTTGTTTTTAGGAAAAGCTAGGTTTGTACCTTATATAATAGACCATTTCTGAATAATTAAACTAAGAGTAGAGTGGATACGCGCGCGCACAATAATGTGAGCACGCAAGTCAGAATTATGCCATAAAAAATTTGGCTCAAGAAAATTCTAAGCCAGCGCTAATAACTTGAGTGTGCTTTGGTTACCCAGTGTGTGATTGATTGGAACCAATTTTAGAAACAATGCTAGTTTAATAATATAAAAAACTATAATCCCCTTATGAAGAATTTGCACTGACATGGTTAACGGTTCCACATGTATGGAGGTTATTGCTGTAGCTGTCCTGAAAAGAGGTGGAGAGTTTCCATACATTTGCTACAGAGTGATTGATCCCTGATTTAGAAACAGTCATTAGTTTCCTGCCATTGTGTCCGACATGCTGTCCACATCACTGAGCAAATCTGACATATTATTATAATTGTTCAATATATGATGGACGCCTCCGAGGCCGATCGGTCTAAGGTGGTGTCCACATCACTGAGTAAATCTTGTCGGTAAATATATAATCTTGTTCAATATTGAATGGGGACATCCGTGGTTGAGCAGTCTACGGCAGTGTATGCATGATTGTTCAATGTGTTGATGGATGTCCGTGGTGAGCAGTCTACGGCAGTGTATGCATGATTATTCAATGTGTTGATGGATGTCCGTGGTGAGCAGTCTAAGGCGGTGTATGCATGATTGTTCAATGAGATGGGGACGTCCGTGGTGAGCAGTCTAAGGAGGTGTATGCATGATTGTTCAATGAGTTGATGGAGGTCCGTGGTGAGCGGTCTAAGGCGGTGTATGCATGATTGTTCAATGTGTTGATGGATGTCCGTGGTGAGCGGCCTAAGGCGGTGTATGCATGATTGTTCAATGAGATGGGGACGTCCGTGGTGAGCGGTCTAAGGCGGTGTATGCATGATTGTTCAATGTGTTGATGGATGTCCGTGGTGAGCGGTCTAAGGCGGTGTATGCATGATTGTTCAATGTGTTGATGGATGTCCGTGGTGAGCGGCCTAAGGCGGTGTATGCATGATTGTTCAATGTGTTGATGGGGACGTCCGTGGTGAGCGGCCTAAGGCGGTGTATGTATGATTGTTTAATGTGTTGATGGGGGACAGATTGCAAAACAAGTTCATACAACTGATATTAATCACTCTCGAGACCTCATTCCTGATGGAATCCATCGCCACTGTTGAGAGAGAATGCGCTACCACTACACTATCACGACTTAGGGTTTTCTGTATTAAATGTTGGATAGATCAAGGGGTCAGTCTGTCTGCAGAGTTAGCAAATCCTGTTGTATTTGTGTCAAATTCCAGATTGCCAGGTTCGCTCTTGATAAAGCTATGTATCGATTCTTATAATAAATATAACTAGAGCGTAGTTTTGGTCTGAATTAGATCGTATAATTGAAAAAGATTTATTCGAATATTGAAATTTCTTTTGTGTGAAAAAAGTTTATAGATTTCAGTTCAAGCGCCAATTTTGAGTTTAATCTACGAAACATAAAACAGGGTCTGTACAGGACAATTATAATAATTTCAGATACTGATAATTGTAGATATTTCATGTTTGAACAATTCCCATTGATGAAAACGTTCAAGATTACGATTTTTATGTGGGAAATTACTTCAAGTTTTGTGCAAATAATTGTCATGAATGAGAAACATGCTGGTAGGGTTTAGAACTTGTCAAAATAATACAGTTTTATCTTTTTATTAGCAGATCATAATCTGTGTTCTTGAAAGCTTGTCATCTGAATCTCCTGAAAGCTTGTCATCTCAGTCCCTCTGAAGCTTGTCATCTGAGTACCCTGAAAGCGTGTCATCTCTAGTCTGTGAAACCACTTGACTACAGGAAGTTTTGGGTGTTTTGAGATAACCTCCCCTAACTGCATAATAATTGCTGTTATTGCATTGTTACTGTGAATGCATATTCTACATGCATTCTACATGCATTCTACATGTGTCCTAGCTGATGACATGTCTCTTGTCACCTGATCTGTTAATTTTGATGTGTTAATTTTGATGTGTTAATTTTGTTTGAAATTGTAGAGCAGTTTTGCTCTTCTAGGAGTTTAGATGAAAGATGTTTTAACCCTTTCCTTCATAGAGATTTAGGTTAATATACTATTATATCTCCATAGAAACGACAGCCATTTAGCTATCATGCAGTGGGTAGGTAATCGCCATATCTATCCCACATCCATAGATATTACTGGGACTACCTACATGAGATTCTGGCCTTTATTATGAACATTGGTTTGGTTACTACATTATCGGACCAGGAAGTATGTGAGATGGTACGATGGTCGCCAGATCGGACAGGTGGGTTTTCTCCGGGTACTCCGGTTTCCTCCCACATGAATGACCACATTTACGCTTTCATCCGAGCCAACGAGAGTGATTAATATAAGTTGTTAAAACTTGCTTCGCAATCGTTGTAAAATAAATAAAGTTTAAAAAAAAAAAAAAAAAAATAAATAAATAATGTATGGCGTATTGGTAATGGCATCAAGAGGTGCTTCTATGAGGGATAGGGTTAATATACTTTTCGAAGGCTCCGAGATCTTGGAAGTAATTGAGTCATCATGGCACCCAGTCTTGGAACAAATCATGCCCCAAATATCTTGAAGACTTTTGAGTTGTGAGCCTGAGGTTTGAAGATTTTGAGTTCTAGCCCCCAAGGATTTGAAATATTTATGTCATACCCCCAAGGTTTTGAAGTATTCCTGTCATACCCCAAGGTTTTGAAGTATTCCTGTCATACCCCCAAGGTTTTGAAGTATTCCTGTCATACCCCCAAGGTTTTGAAGTATTCCTGTCTTACCCCAAGGTTTTGAAGTATTCCTGTCATACCCCCAATGTATTGAAGTATTCCTGTTATACCCCCAATGTATTGAAGTATTCCTGTCCTGCCCCCAAGGTATTGACATATTCCTGTCATACCCCCAATGTATTTAAGTATTCCTGTCATATCCCCAATGTATTTAAGTATTCTAATCATGCCCCCTAGGTATTGAAGTATTCCTGTCATACCCCCAATGTATTTAAGTATTCTAATCATGCCCCCAAGGTATTGAAGTATTCCTGTCATACCCCTACGGTTTTGAAGTATTTCTGTCATGCCCCCACGGTTTTGAAGTATTCCTGTCATGCCCCCACGGTTTTGAAGTATTCCTGTCATGCCCCCACTGTTTTGAAGTATTCCTGTCTTACCCCCAATGTATTGAAGTATTCTAATCATGCCCCCAAGGTATTGAAGTATTCCTGTCTTACCCCCACGGTTTTGAAGTATTCCTGTCATGCCCCCACGGTTTTGAAGTATTCCTGTCTTACCCCCAATGTATTGAAGTATTCTAATCATGCCCCCAAGGTATTGAAGTATTCCTGTCATGCCCCCACGGTTTTGAAGTATTCCTGTCTTACCCCCAGTGATTGGCTTACTGGATTGTTAATGGATCACACAAGTTCATACAAGAAATGTTGCTTCTACAAAATGTGTAGTCCAGAAACTTTGTCAGGTGCATTGAGAATATAGTTTCAACCCTTATCATTAATGGTTTCAAGTACTTTAAGTTTCATGCTCATTTGATATATTCCAGTAAGAGAGCTACACCTGTCCTGGTGAGGGATCAGGTTTTACTATCTCCTAAATGTGCATGCTGCCTTCTCCAATTAATGGCATTTCATTGTGCATCCCAACAGATGTTTCCTTGTACTCAGTGGCCGAGTGGTTAAGGTCTTTGACTTCACATCTCTTGCCCCTCACCACTGTAGGTTCAAATCTCATTGTGTGTGTCAAAGTCTTATCATTGAGGAAGCTATTCAGCTGATTTTCTACAACTGTCTCCAGATTTAAATAGAGAAGGAAAGCATCAACTAATACCAGGGCTCATTCTAGGTCAGGATTTTTGGCAGAAGTGTGAATGCGCGCGATTGCGTCCGTAAATGGTAGCACGTTCGCTTTAGGCATTACGATTGTGCCCTTAGGCAAGGCATTTAAATTCCACATGCTTCTTCTCATGGCGATGGGTTCCATCAGGAATGAGGTCTCGAGAGTGATTAATATAAGTTGTAAGAATTTGTTTTGCAATTGAGCTAAAATAATTGAATAAATTTCAATAAAATAGGGTTAAAATACATATTATGATTATTAGAATTGAATAGAAGGTGTGCTTTACAATGGACAGTGTAGCTTACTAGACAAAATTTTGTGGGCCCCTAGTGGGCGAAGCCAGGGTGGTCCCTGTGGCGACTATTTCGCCCATGTCACCCTCTAGAATGAGCCCTGAATGCCAGATTATACAATCTTGAGTTCTCCCTCATTGTGTCTCCCTCATTGTACAGTCTCTTGAAACATGCGTGTATGTTTTACGTTTATTTATCGTCGCTACTGGTTGCCCATATGAGTGACGCCTCCTGAAGAGATTAGTCATTTTAGAGGATAGTGCAATGATACAGACAGAGACCCATTCCAGAGTCTCCTCTGGTTCTTTTACGTGCATGGTGTACAGCACCTCGGTTTAACGTCCCATCTGAAAGACTGAAACATGCTATTTAATACGCTTAATATATATATATTATATTCGCATGATTTTGTGCAAATGTCTCTGTCATCAGGTTTTATTTTGATATGGTAAAACATCAAAAACGTCATTAATTGGGTATAAGATACTGCAATCTGGAGTGTATCATTAGGATGTGTTTCTTTTGAACAGTGATCATATACCTTTATATATGGACAGATGGTTTGTTTGATATATGGATTTTAATTATGATTTCTTGCAGTCCTTTAAACTATTACACACCTGTTTAATCCGTAACCTGCCAATCATGACTAATGTCGCTTTTGCAAACAGCATAGAGCCAGATCAGATGGCACAGAACGTGCCGCCTGACATATCAAACGGCACCGAATGTGTCATCTGATCAGGCTCTATACCGTTTGCTATTTCATGCCGTCTGATCAGGATCTATACTGTTTGCTATTCCGTGCCATCTGATCAGGTTCTATACTGTGCTATTCCGTGCTGTCTGATCAGGTTCAAACTGTTTGCTATTCCGTGCCATCTGATCAGGTTCTATGCTGTTGCTATTCCGTGCCGTCTGATCGGCTCTATGCTGTTTTCTATTCCATGCTGTCTGATCAGGCTCTATGCTGTTTGCTATTCCGTGCCGTCTGATCGGGCTCTTTGCTGTTTTATATTCCGTGCCGTCTGATCGGGCTCTTATGCTATTTACTATTCCGTGCCATCTGATCGGGCTCTTTGCTATTTACTATTCCGTGCCGTCTGATCGGGCTCTTTGCTGTTTTTATTCCGTTCCGTCTGATCAGGCTCTATGCTGTTTGCTATTTCGTGCCGTCTGATCTGGCTCTGCTGTTTGCTATACCATTCCGTCTGATCAGGATCTATGCTGTGCTGTCTGATCAGGCTCTTTGCTGTCTGCTATACTGTGCCGTCCGGGCTCTATACTGTTTGCTATTCGGATAGCGGAGCTAGCAGAGCTAAAACACTTGTCTGAATAGCAAACGATATAGATCCTGATCAGACGCGGCATTATACTGTGGATCATTGTTGTTTGCACATTCCGTCCAATTTATTCATCCAGTTAAGGGCTAATATGTCATCAAGCGTTTCCATAATTTATTGATTTATTATAATTGCTTCCTACTATTTTAGATTTGTAATATTAAGCCCTCCTGGTGGTTTTTATAGTGATAATAGAAAGCCTGTTGGCATTAAACATTATGATTTAAGAGAGCCAAACTTATGGTTTTGTGGATCCAAAAATGTGGCTTTAGATGGCCAAAAAATGCAGGTTTAAAAAAGCTTCAAAAAGGTTTGGGTTTACAGAAAATGTGGTTTTAGAAAAGTCGAACATGACATTGTGGTTTTAGAGAGTATAAATATGTGGTTTTAGAGATCCGAAAATGTCGTTTTAAAACACCCAACAAATGTGACCTTCGTGAGCCAAAATATATGGTTTAATAAATAGTGGGCCAAATATGTGGTCTTAGAGGGTCACATATGTGGTTTTAGAGGGCCAAATATGTGGTTTTAGAGGGTCAAATATGTGGTTTTAGAGGGCCAAATATGTGGTTATAGAGGGTCACATAATATTATGTGGTTTTAGAGGGTCAAATATGTTGTCCAAGAGAGCCAAATATATGTAGTTTTAGAGTGAAAAATGTTCTACTCCCAGCATTATGCAGCACAAATCCTGCTTGTTGAAGTATGACAAGGTTATTCCACACAGTATCATACAGCACTTTACCAGAACAAAATATGTTGTAGAAGTTAACAAAATAAATGGTGAACTTATTTGTGATACCGAGATCTGCAATATTATGTAACGCTGAGAAAACGTTAATATTAGTAAGCAGTGACAAATCGTAGAGTAACGATCCCATTTACATTTTTATTCATGATCTGTATCTTCCATTCGAAATCGGTGATTTTTTTCAAGGGTCTTATAAGATTATTCCTCATTATTCAAAACACATTCAGTCATAGTTTGACAGATATTGAATATGATACGAAGCAGGAGTAATTGTTACGATGAATAACACTTAAGTTAGTTCTTTGCAACGACTACATGTTTATTTTGTGTGAATACACTTCAGTTAACTTCAGTTCACTTCAGGTGCGAAAGGTTCGGAGTTCAAGCCCCGCTGGAGCCGTTACGATTGTGCCTAATTAGGGAAGGCATTTAAATTGCACATTGCCTCTTCTCTCTCCTTCATGGCAATGGATTCCATCAGGAATGAGGTCTCGAGAGTGATTAATATAAGTTGAAGGAACTTGTTTCACAATCGAGCTAAAATAAATTTGTATAAACTAACACTTGGTTCCTTGCAATAACTATATGTTTATATTTGGATATAAGCCGAAAACAACCAATAAGTAAAATATTGGACTGTGTGAGGCACGTAGCGCCGAAGATAGTACCAATATTTTACATATTGGATCCGTTTGAGCCTTATATCTTACTTAAAACACACACATATATAACAAGATCCTACTATTTAAAATTGTTAATTTCGTACATTTACGCGTAGTATTTAATATAATACTCTGGCCTTTTGACACAAGTCCAATATTAATAATAATGGACTTGCAAGTACAAAGGTATGACGTCATGACAGTGTTTTTAATTTGTGTGAATAACACTTAGTATGGGCAGTGCTTCTCAACCAGGAAGTCTGTCGGACAGGTGCGTTTTCTACAAGTACCCCGGTTTCCTCCCCTACGAAGGACCACATGTACACACCCGTGCCAATGAGCGTGATTAATATAGGTTAAGCTTGTTTCGCAATCATTATAAAAAAATTAATTAACTTAATACAATCCTAATTTTAGCCTCGTTGCATGCATAGCTCACTAGTTCATCAGGATTTCATTGGCTGCCTGACATCACATGTCTGTCTGAGTAAGATATAGTTACAATTAACCCAGCTAAAAATAGAAATAAAATCAATTAACTTTATACAATCGTAATTTGAAATATAGACGATATCCCGATATGTTAATCACTATTGCCGCAATAAATAAATAGCATTCATTATTATGAAGACATTGCTTTTTGCGATGCAGGGATCATTCTAGAGGGCACTGTGGACCCTGACTTCGCCCCCCCCCCCCCCCCACTTCTCCCTAAACTATTTTTTTTTACAATTTCCATACACAATTTTTGTCCAGTAAGATACGCAGGCCCATTATAAAGCACTCCTATTAAAATGTTGTATTTAATGGTCATACTGTGTCTAACCATATTTTGTTGACATTTATTAAATAACACCATTTAAGGATGTGATTGCACGCTTTCTCACTTCTCCCAAAAATTCTGACCTAGAATGTCGCTTTAATGGAAAACTGACATTGTTGAATGAGTTACCACTTTAACTAGTTTTTATTATTATGGAATTAATATCGCCGTTTTGTAACTACACACTGGCTTTTGATTGGACAGTCTGTAACATAAATATAAAGAGTCCAGAACAATAAAGTCAGAGATACATTTAACGCGTATCTTTGTATCTTAACCCTTTCAACACCACAGGCCTCTAAATAGGCTTACAAAAAGTGTAGATCCAGATGAGCCGGCTCGTTGCGAGGGGTCTCATCAGGATCTGCACTTTTTGCCAGTAATAATTATCACTATTTTTAGATAAAATTACCCATTTTGATAAATGAACTGGTCCAAATGTAATTTTCTTATTAATTTATTGGTCTAAAAATATCATGGATCAGTCCATGTGAGTTACTTGGTGTTGAATGGGTTAATACATCGGAAAGTCTGAAAGGGAATTGAAGCTAGTAGTTGTAGTACAGTGCTGATTATCATCTGAAAAGGATATATTTGACAAAATGTCTGTGTAATTCTACATAATCATTGGCTCTGCTTTGTTGGTCACAAATTCGATATACCCACAATGCCTCACCTCCCTTTCATCTCATAATAACGACCCTTGTAGAGTATTTTGACACCTGGAACGATACGATTAAAGAACCAGTGAATCGGAACATTTCTAAATCTGACTACCGAGTTGCGTTTCTTTTCCTGTCTTATTTGCCAAATCGTAATTTTTGGGCGAGGTATTTTTGCTGACGTAATTTTTGGATAATTCTTTGGCACAGTCACGCGATTTTTATGGGTCAATTGTTTCAAATTTGGACAACGACTCAAACTTTGTCAACAATTTGTCTTCGCATATCATTATTCCGAACACATTCAGGGATCATTCTAGAGGGCGATGTGGGTGAAATAGTCGCCCTAGGGACCCTGACTTCGCCCTCTGTGGGCCCGGCCCCACTTTTCCCTAATAAAATTAAAAATTAAAAAAAATTAAAATATTTTTTGGTTTTTATGATTTTCAAACAAAATTTTGTCTAGTAAGATACACTGGCCCATTATAAAGCACTCCTTCTATTCAAATGTTGTATTTAATGGTTGTACTGTGCATTTTAACCCTATTTTGCAGAAGTATATTAAAGAACACCATTTAAGGAAGCAATCACGCGCTTTCTCACTTCTCCCAAAAATTCTAACCTAGAATGAACCCTGCACATTGACAGATTTATAAGTCATTTGGATATGTTGCTGGTTGACATTGAACTACGTTTCCTACTGCTCTTGTAAGTCGCTATTATACATTAGATTCATTGCTTTCAAGACCTCATTCCTGATGGAATCTATCGCCATGAGGAAGAGGTAAGAGACAATATGGATTTAAGTGTCTTGTCTTAAGGACACCACCTACCGTGGCTCTGACAGGGTTCAAACTCGCAACCTCACAGGCTTACACCATATTCATACATCACAATTACAACTCGCCCAGTCATACTCCACTGCCGAAGGTGTAATAGTGTCTTGGCATCAGGGTTGGCACATTTTGGACAATTGCATTTTGGACAGGGGTTTTGGACAGTCCAAAAGTGTCTTGTCTAGAATTAATAAAAGACACCAAATTGTCCAAAAGTGTCCTAAATGAATTTTTGGCAAAATGTATTTACTAAATCATATCCTAGTATAAACATAGTAGTTTATATGTTTCTGTAGCAAAATTGATTCTTTGTATATGGAGGGGTTATATGGGATTACATTCACACATATAATTCACCATTGTCTTTGTTGTCACAGGACCTATTATACCCACAGTGTATGTGTGAAAACTTCAAATGACTGTGATTGACTCATATTTAAGGTCAATTTCTTTGTTGTCACAGGACCTATTATACCCACAATGTATGTGTGAAAACTTCAAATGACTGTGATTGACTCATATTTAAGGTCAATTTCTTTGTTGTCACAGGACCTATTATACCTATACATAAATGACAATTGTTTGTTTTCCTTATTATTTATATGAAAGATATTATGAGTAAAAGAGAATGGCATTTGGTGTTTATTAACAACACACACACCTAATACCTTAATATTATATAATAAATTGTAAAATGCATTACCACAAACACATAGTCTTATGATATTAGACAAATAAAGACAATAAAGGACAATAAAGTACGCCTTTTTTAATAAAAGACACTTTTGGACATGTGTCCTGTCCAAAATTAAAAAAGACAGTCTTTTTTCCAACCCTGCTTGGCATTGTCTGTCTGTTCTTGCAAACTGGTATGTGTGTCCATGTCATAAGCGCCGGACAAAATTGGAAATCAATTATGGACTGGTGGTGTGTCAACCTAACGGTCTAGTCATGGACTGGTGGAATATCGACAAACGGTCTAGTCATGGACTGGTGGTGTGTCAACCTAACGGTCTAGTCATGGACTTGTGGAATGTCGACAAACGGTCTAGTCATGGACTGGTGGTGTGTCAACCTAATGGTCTAGTCATGGACTTGTGGAATGTCGACAAACGGTCTAGTCATGGACTGGTGGTGTGTCAACCTAACGGTCTAGTCATGGACTTGTGGAATGTCGACAAACGGTCTAGTCATGGACTGGTGGTGTGTCAACCTAACGGTCTAGTCATGGACTTGTGGAATGTCGACAAACGGTCTAGTCATGGACTGGTGGTGTGTCAACCTAACGGTCTAGTCATGGACTTGTGGAATGTCGACAAACGGTCTAGTCATGGACTGGTGGTGTGTCAACCTAACGGTCTAGTCATGGACTGGTGGTGTGTCGACTAACTGTCTAGCCATGGACTGGTGGCATGTCGCATAACGGTCTAGTCATGGACTTGTGGTATGTCAACCTAACGGTCTAGTCATGGACTGGTGGTATGTCAACCTAACGGTCTTGTCATGGACTGGTGGTGTGTCAACCTAACAGTCTAGTCATGGACTGGTGGTATGTCGACCTAACAGTCTAGTCATGGACTGGTGGTATGTCAACCTAACGGTCTAGTCATGGACTGGTGGTATGTCAACCAAACGGTCTAGTCATGGACTAGTGATATGTCAACCTAACAGTCTAGTCATGGACTGGTGGTGTGTCGACTAACGATCTAGTCATGGACTGGTGGTATGTCGACCTAACAGTCTAGTCATGGACTGGTGGTATGTCGACCTAACAGTCTAGTCATGGACTGGTGGTATGTCGACTTAACATTCTAGTCATGGACTGGTGGTATGTCGACCTAACAGTCTAGTCATGGACTGGTGGTGTGTCAACCTAACAGTCTAGTCATGGACTGGTGGTATGTCGACCTAACAGTCTAGTCATGGACTTGTGGTATGTCGACCTAACAGTCTAGTCATGGACTGGTGGTATGTCAAACTATCGGTCTAGGGTTGAATTATAGCTTTTATGTGCCTATAAATATCATGCTTTTTGACCTGAAGTAAAGGAAACTACTGTGACATATATATTGCCATATAACTGGCTTGTTTCCTAGTAAATGTTTTTCCCTGGCTTCCTCCGCAGTTATATCAGCCTAAATTATGTATGTCTGGACCAGTATCTTGGAAATGTTCACATGGGATTTCATTATAATTGGTACAAATATGCATTGCTCTGCCGACTTGTTATATGTTCTTGTACTACGGCTTTATCTATGTCCATTTAGGGAACTATATAATTATACTTGCTGAATGAACAATATCTTGAATTGGAGTAGCTGGAACTGCATTAATATCTTCAATTGGAGTAGTTGGAACGGCATTAATATCTTCAATTGGAGTAGTTGGAACTGCATTAATATTTTCAATTGGAGTAGTTGGAACGGCATTAATATCTTCAATTTGAGTAGCGGGAACTGCATTAATATCTTCAATTGGAGTAGCGGGAACGGCATTAATATCTTCAATTGGAGTAGCGGGAACTGCATTAATATCTTCAATTGGAGTAGCGGGAACTGCATTAATATCTTCAATTGGAGTAGCGGGAACTGCATTAATATCTTCAATTGGAGTAGTTGGAACTGCATTAATATCTTCAATTGGAGTAGTTGGAACAGCATTAATATCTTCAATTGGAGTAGCGGGAACTGCATTAATATTTTCAATTGGAGTAGTTGGAACAGCATTAATATCTTCAATTGGAGTAGCTGGAACTGCATTAATATCTTCAATTGGAGTAGTTGGAACAGCATTAATATCTTCAATTGGAGTAGTTGGAACGGCATTAATATCTTCAATTGGAGTAGCGGGAACGGCATTAATATCTTCAATTGGAGTAGCGGGAACTGCATTAATATCTTCAATTGGAGTAGTTGGAACAGCATTAATATCTTCAATTGGAGTAGCGGGAACTGCATTAATATCTTCAATTAGAGTAGCGGGAACTGCGCATTAATATCTTCAATTGGAGTAGCGGGAACGGCATTAATATCTTCAATTGGAGTAGCGGGAACTGCATTAATATCTTCAATTGGAGTAGCGGGAACTGCATTAATATCTTCAATTGGAGTAGCGGGAACTGCATTAATATCTTCAATTGGAGTAGCGGGAACTGCGCATTAATATCTTCAATTGGAGTAGCGGGAACGGCATTAATATCTTCAATTGGAGTAGCGGGAACGGCATTAATATCTTCAATTGGAGTAGCGGGAACGGCATTAATATCTTCAATTAGAGTAGCGGGAACGGCATTAATATCTTCAATTGGAGTAGCGGGAACTGCATTAATATCTTCAATTGGAGTAGCGGGAACGGCATTAATATCTTCAATTGGAGTAGCGGGAACTGCATTAATATCTTCAATTGGAGTAGTTGGAACGGCATTAATATCTTCAATTGGAGTAGCGGGAACTGCATTAATATCTTCAATTGGAGTAGCGGGAACTGCATTAATATCTTCAATTGGAGTAGTTGGAACAATATTGTGCTTGCAGACTCTCATTATATATTTAATTACCCTTTCCCCCAAAGAATTGTCTCTTGATGCCATTAATACCAATTCTACATACATCAACACATTAGTAGTTGAAGTTTCTTTAATCACTTTAATCACTTTAAATCATATTATCTCTTCTCTCTTCCTCATGTGCGAAGAGATTAGTCATTTTAGATTTTTGGAGGATAGTGCAATAGTACAGACAGAGACCCATTCCAGAGTCTCCTCTGGTTCTTTTACATGCACAGTGTACAGCACCGACACAATACCTTGGTTTAAAGTCCCATCTGAAAGACTGTCAATTTTATTATGGTCAAGACGGGGGGGGGGGGGGGATCGAACCTGTGATCCGTGGATTACAAAATTATAATAATTATAACACCCAGTATATGTAGTTATCGCTATGGATATGCAGTGTGTAAGTTGATTACCATTAGTAAATTGCAGCCACAATTGGAGATACAAACCTAGATCTCTATGGAGGAAAAGGTAAACTCCCTGCAATGAAATCTTCTGTATTGGGACAGTTTAACCAAGTGATGAACATAGTTATGTACCATAAGCCACTTGGTGGGGTTTAATTATTTTATATTATGTGTAGACATTGGTAGAGGAGCTTAAGTTATGGAACAATTGAAGTTAAGATCTGATTTAGCAGCTGCTACTAGTAAAAGATGCCAAATAGATATGGATGGCCTGTTTTTGCTTTGGAATTTGTAGCAAAATGAGATTTTCCCTAAAAAAATGCTTCAACTTGTATAATATTCTGTGGAAATATAGAGGCAGAATCTGTAGACTACCAGAATCTGTAGACTACCAGAATCTGTAGACTTCTGCCTGTATTTGTTAGTGCATTTGCTATAGACATTGTATGAATGTTTAATGCAATAAAGGTATTGTTGTTGTGGTTGTTGTTGTTGTTGTTGTTGCATTAGTGATTAGCTAATATCCAATTAGCATAGTATTACATTACTTAGCACGCTCACAGTTGTTAGCCAGCACACTTTATCCATGACATGTGAAGTATGTAAGATGGTACAATGGTCGCCAGATCGAACATGTTGGTTTCTCCAAGTACACTTGTTGTTTCCTTTCGTATAAATGATCAGATTATGTGCTTTAGTTCTAATCCATGCTAATTAGGGTATTTAACCCTTTCAACCCCACATGCCTCTAAATAGGCTTATGAAAAGTGTAGATCCAGATGAGCCGGCTCGTGACGAGCCGTCTCATCAGGATCTGCACTTTTTTGCCAGTAATAATTATTACTATTTTTAGATAAAATTACCCATTTTGATAAATGAACTGGTCCAAAGGTAATTTTCTTATTAATTTATTGGTCTGAAAATATCACGCACCAGTCCATGTCAGTTACTTGGGGTTGAATGGGTTAATAAACATTAGTAGAGCTTCTGTCGGGATCATTGTAAGACAAAACAAGAGCAAACTACACTCCGTCACGCCGCTAAATGTCAATTTTCGCCCTATTTCACAATGGTGAATCCTATTAAAAATTAGTGGCTTCTGTTTTAATCTATGATGTTTTAATAGGATTCACCATTGTTAGATAGGGCAAACATGGACATTTAGCGGCGTGGTGAGGTTTTTAAAAATTAATTTAATCAATTCATATCATTCTTAAAGAAAATGACTTAGTCGGATTTTTGTTTTCCTTGGAAAAGGCTTTAGGCTGAAAATTAGGATGTAGAGAGGACCACATATATATATATTACCTGTAATTAATCTTACGTCTTTATAACTTCTTAGTATTAATTTTTACGTAATGCATATACTTATATAGAATTTTATTTCATACACTCGACAATAAACATAACTTTAATGCGCGCTACATGACCTTAGATGTCGATGCGCCGTAAAACACCATTCATTCATTCATTATATATATTACTAGTTCCCTGTTGGGAACAATCAACATTATAATCAACTGTTTATATACTTACACACACAACATCACTTGCAGCTTCTTTCCAAATATTGACCTTTTTCACCAATTCACTTTCTGGTGTTCCTTACAAATTCTTCTTCCCAAATATTGACTGTTTTCACTAATTCACTTTCTGGGGTTCCTTACAAATTCTTCTTCCCAAATATTGACCTTTTTCACTAATTCACTTTCTGGTGTTCCTTACAAATTCGAAAATTGTTGAAACTGTATCATGAAAAGTGTTTTCCAAATTATTGCCTTTATTTCTACAGTAATTGGCAAACTGAGATTGCATATGAATTTGGGTTGCTCTTGAGAGATTTGGAACATGTGGTATGTCGGGTGAAAGGTCATGGAGCTATCACCTCAGTCCTTGAGCCAGCGGCAACCAAATATAAACACACTGGTTAATAGGTTTTTGTTGCAACTGTTTAACATATCTTCTTGAAATTTATCGGTGTCTTTAGGGCATTTAGGTAGCTATACCACATTATTCGATATGAACATGAAATGTTTTTGTTTTAATCGTATATGGTTGAGCTATTTCTATGATGCGAGGTTACAATTACTTGCTTATATTTAAATATGTCACTGTGACATTCCTTCATAAACTAGACTAGACTTGGCTGTCCGATTAGCGCAGTGGTTAGCGCGCTCGCTTCTCACCAATGCAGCCCGGGTTCGATCCTCGGACCGGGAAGTATGTGAGATGGTACGGTTGTTGCCATATCGAACAGGTGAGATTTCTCCGGGTACTCCGGTTTCCTCCCACACGAATGACCACATACACGCTTTCATCCGCGCCGACGAGAGTGATTAATATAAATTGTTAGAATTTGCTTCGCAATCGTTGTGAAATAAAATAAAGTTTAACCTTTATTTTTAAACTAGACAGATAGCACTTTACACAAGAACAAATGCTTATGTTACAGTGATTGATATGTGAATGGGTGTGGGAACACTTCGCTTACCACCCTATCCACAGGCCTTGATCGATTTCTCCCAAAATCGAAACACTCCTGGACCAACCTTCTCTATATCCACAAAGTTTCATCAATATCCATCCACAACTTCTTGAGTTCTCCTGTTCACACGCAGATAGCCTCAGACAACAACAGTAACCCACGTTCCTAGCTGCAGGGGTTATTATACATATATCTTGGTTTTTAAGCAAGTGGCTGCTCAGTGCCTGTATCCTGGCTTCCATGTGTGCTTCTGGCATCTGTTGTTTGGTAATTCACTTTCTGAGTTCCCCATAAACAATGATTGCTGTTGAGACATTTGAAACCTGAGGAATAATGTGATGAAATTTTTAATAAGTCACCAAGAAATATAATGTAATCTGACTCCTCACTAGCTGACTTGACTGAACCATAAAATGGTATTATAAAATGTTGTTTTGACAGCGTTTATATCAATTTTATTGTCCCTGATAGTGTAGATTGTCATATTTTATTTATTTCGAAATTAGCCTTTAGTGGGGAGTGTTTACTTGGAATTTGACACATATATTCTGAATTTATGATTGTAGCTGTTTGTTGTTGCTTATAATACAGTCTGACACAGAATCCGTGTTTGAGATGGCTCAGTCCAACACAGAATCCGTGTTTGAGATGGCTAACAGTCTGACACAGAATCCGTGTTTGAGATGGCTGACAGTCCAACACAGAATCCGTGTTTGAGATGGCTGACAGTCTGACACAGAATCTATGTTTGAGATGGCTGACAGTCCAACACAGAATCCATGTTTGAGATGGCTGACAGTCTGACACAGAATCCATGTTTGAGATGGCTGACAGTCTGACACAGAATCCATGTTTGAGATGGCTCAGTCTGACACAGAATCCGTGTTTGAGATGGCTGACAGTCAGACACAGAATCCATGTTTGAGATGGTGGCTGACAGTCTGACACAGAATCTATGTTTGAGATGGCTGACAGTCTGACAGTCTGACACAGAATCCGTGTTTGAGATGATGGCTGACAGTCTGACACAGAATCCGTGTTTGAGATGATGGCTGACAGTCCGACACAGAATCCGTGTTTGAGATGATAGCTGACAGTCCGACACATAATCCGTGTTTGAGATGATGGCTGACAGTCTGACACAGAATCCGTGTTTGAGATGGCTGACAGTCTGACACAGAATCCCTGTTTGAGATGATGGCTGACAGTCTGACACAGAATCCGTGTTTGAGATGATGGCTGACAGTCTGACACAGAATCCGTGTTTGAGATGGCTCAGTCTGACACAGAATCCGTGTTTGAGATGATGGCTGACAGTCCGACACAGAATCCGTGTTTGAGATGATGGCTGACAGTCCGACACAGAATCTGTGTTTGAGATGATGGCTGACAGTCTGACACAGAATCCGTGTTTGAGATGGCACTGAATGCACTCACTATATCAGCGGATGTCCCGGAAACTATTTCCATCGTTACCCTTCCCAGTTCCATATTAGTTCCAAATATATTGGTCATAATGTCTATCATGCAGAATATAGAATATTTTAAGACCGGAATTATTCTATCCCGTGTTCCCATGGCGGTGCCACAATGTCGGGAGAAATTGTGGAGCTACATTATTATATTTCTTCTATTATCACAGCTAACAGCTTGTTTGGATATACAGTGGATAATGCAGCTTAACATTGTCAGTAGGTGGTCATTGAAAATGTCTGTGATATGTTTTTGCTGTTGTTACAGAGGTGTTTGGTATAATGGTATGCCACTTTGTCCTAGTGTTTTTGTCACTTGTGGTAATATTTTGTTGGTAATAATTAATGGTGTATTAAGCATACTATTGGGGCCTATGATAATCACCCTGAATGTACATGTATGAGGTAATTAACGGAGTATTGACATACTATTGGGGCCTATGATAATCACCCTGAATGTACATGTATGAGGTAATTAACGGAGTATTGACATACTATTGGGGCCTATGATAATCACCCTGAATGTACATGTATGAGGTAATTAACGGAGTATTGACATACTATTGGGGCCTATGATAATCACCCTGAATGTACATGTATGAGGTAATTAACGGAGTATTGACATACTATTGGGGCCTATGATAATCTCCCTGAATGTACATGTATGAGGTAATTAACGGAGTATTGACATACTATTGGGGCCTATGATAATCACCCTGAATGTACATGTATGAGGTAATTAACGGAGTATTGACATACTATTGGGGCCTATGATAATCACCCTGAATGTACATGTATGAGGTAATTAACGGAGTATTGACATACTATTGGGGCCTATGATAATCACCCTGAATGTACATGTATGAGGTAATTAACGGAGTATTGACATACTATTGGGGCCTATGATAATCTCCCTGAATGTACATGTATGAGGTAATTAACGGAGTATTGACATACTATTGGGGCCTATGATAATCACCCTGAATGTACATGTATGAGGTAATTAACGGAGTATTGACATACTATTGGGGCCTATGATAATCACCCTGAATGTACATGTATGAGGTAATTAACGGAGTATTGACATACTATTGGGGCCTATGATAATCTCCCTGAATGTACATGTATGAGGTAATTAACGGAGTATTGACATACTATTGGGGCCTATGATAATCACCCTGAATGTACATGTATGAGGTAATTAACGGAGTATTGACATACTATTGGGGCCTATGATAATCACCCTGAATGTACATGTATGAGGTAATTAACGGAGTATTGACATACTATTGGGGCCTATGATAATCTCCCTGAATGTACATGTATGAGGTAATTAACGGAGTATTGACATACTATTGGGGCCTATGATAATCTCCCTGAATGTACATGTATGAGGTAATTAATGGAGTATTGACATACTATTGGGGCCTATGATAATCTCCCTGAATGTACATGTATGAGGTAATTAACGGAGTATTGACATACTATTGGGGCCTATGATAATCACCCTGAATGTACATGTATGAGGTAATTAACGGAGTATTGACATACTATTGGGGCCTATGATAATCACCCTGAATGTACATGTATGAGGTAATTAACGGAGTATTGACATACTATTGGGGCCTGTGATAATCACCCTGAATGTACATGTATGAGGTAATTAATGGAGTATTGACATACTATTGGGGCCTATGATAATCTCCCTGAATGTACATGTATGAGGTAATTAACGGAGTATTGACATACTATTGGGGCCTATGATAATCTCCCTGAATGTACATGTATGAGGTAATTAACGGAGTATTGAGCATACTATTGTGGCCTGTGATAATCTCCCTGAATGTACATGTATGAGGTAATTAACGGAGTATTGACATACTATTGGGGCCTATGATAATCTCCCTGAATGTACATGTATGAGGTAATTAATGGAGTATTGACATACTATTGGGGCCTATGATAATCTCCCTGAATGTACATGTATGAGGTAATTAACGGAGTATTGACATACTATTGGGGCCTATGATAATCTCCCTGAATGTACATGTATGAGGTAATTAACGGAGTATTGAGCATACTATTGTGGCCTGTGATAATCTCCCTGAATGTACATGTATGAGGTAATTAACGGAGTATTGACATACTATTGGGGCCTATGATAATCTCCCTGAATGTACATGTATGAGGTAATTAACAATAGCTATAGAAATGTAGTTGACCAAATGCATTTGTGCGGTGGTAACATTAAATAAACGTATACATCATCGTTACTGCATTAGCTGTAGAAAATGAAATACAGTCAAACCTGTCTTAAGCACCCAGCCAAGGGAATCACAGAAAGTGGCTGCTTAGCACAGGTGGCTGCTTAATAGAGGTCAAATATATAGTAAAACAACAAATTGGGAATCTGAAAAGTGGCTGCTTAATACAGGTTGGCTGCTTAATAGAGGTAACCACTAACACAGGTTTGACTGTAGTAATGTTTGAATAATTAATTGACATCTATTGAATAGTTCTTGTAATAGAATACTTGGAATTGTAGTATTTTGTTTCAGTTTGTACAGTGTATGTCCGATCAGTGTAAAGTATTACTGTTTGTAGCATCTCTCCTGGTCTTTAGTGTAAAGTATTACTGTTTGTAGCATCTCTCCTGGTCTTTAGGGTGAAGCGACATTGGTTTTTTCTTTACGTTCCATCTGTCTGTCCATCCATCTGTCTGTCACTTGTCTAAAGTTTCATGTCCTTAAAAACGAATGTTTTTGGCATGTGTTGGCGCGCCACAATGCAGATCGGTTTGTGACCAAAATGTGTGCAAGTGTCAGGGTTGCTTGATATACCGAACTATGAAAGTTGATATACCGAACCATGAAATTGATATACCGAACCATGGTGTTGATATACCGAACCATGGTGTTGATATACCGAACCATGAAATTGATATACCGAACCAACCATGAAATTGATATACCGAACCATGAAATTGATATACCAAACCATGAAATTGATATACCAAACCATGAAATTGATATACCAAACCATGAAATTAATATACCGAACCAACCATGAAATTGATATACCAAACCATGAAATTGATATACCCAACCATGAAATTGATATACCAAACCATGAAATTGATATACCCAACCATGAAATTGATATACCCGAACCATGAACTTGATTTACCCGAACCATGAACTTGATATACCTAACCATGAACTTGATTGAAAAGAATGCAATTTGCATTCAGTTATTTTAATCAGTTCTCATGTTTCGTTGTATCGACTATTCACAGTAAAGACTATTTGTTGTAGCATGTTGTAGGGTGCGTTTCATTTACCTCCAATTCAGACCCAATGACTGATTTAGCATTTAGAAGTTACTTAAAATTGGATAAAAGAATCTCCTTAAAGGCAATTTGTGTTATAGAAACTGTTTTAAGATTTCTGGAAAGATCCTCAGGGGATTCTTGCGCTTATGGTGTGAGTTATGCTTAAAGTTGATTGACTTCGATTGGGACACATCCACGTGTTGTTTTCTGAGAGGCAATTGTCCAAAATCAATTTTGGGCTGTTGCCCATGGGACCGCTTGTTGCTGTCTTGTATTTACTGGAACATTTACAAGATATTTGATGGTGCTGTTGTAAGGAATCCGCAGGAAAATGACTTAATGGAATTTGAGGCCCATCATAAAATAATTACTGGATTCTCATGCCCGCCTGTCCTCTTTCTGGCCCCCGGCCAATCAATTATTTTATGGAGCAATAAAACATGCACATTATTAATATTTTAAAAAAAGGTGCACAAAATGTTAATAAATTCTAGCAATTTGTTTACAATACATTGAATACTTGACGCTTCTTTGTTTGTCTTTACTATTGTTCATATATATAGTGGAAGTCGTGATAGCGCAGTGGATGCGCGTTCGCTTCAGGTGCGAAAGGTCCAGAGTTAGAGCCCCACTGGAGCCGTTACGATTGTGTCCTTAGGCAAGGCATTTAAATTCCACGTTGCCTCTTCTCTCTCCATCGTGGCGATGGATTCCATCAGGAATGAAGTCTCGAGAGTGATTTATATAAGTTGAAATAACTTGTTTCGCAATCGAGCTAAAATAAATTTGTATAAACTATTGTTCATATATATATGCTCATTTACTCCTAGTGTTGAGTTTTATCAACCACCCTATTAACAAATTTGTGGATGACTGTAAGTAAATATCTTGTCCGATTAGCGCAGTGGTTAGCGTGCTCGCCTTTCACCAATGCAACCCGGGTTCGATCCTCGGACCAGGAAGTATGTGAGATGGTACGGTGGTCGCCAGATCAGACAGGTGTGTGTTCTCCGGGTACTCCGGTTTCCTCCCACACGAATGACCACATTTACGTTTTCATCCGCGCCAACGAGAGTGATTAATATAAGTTGTTGAAACTTGCTTCGCAATCGTTGTAAAATAAATATACATCTCTATCCATTGTGGAAACGGTTGTTGTTTATACATCTCTATCCATTGTGGAAACGGTTGTTGTTTATACATCTCTATCCATTGTGGAAACGGTTGTTGTTTATACATCTCTATCCATTGTGGAAACGGTTGTTGTTTATACATCTCTATCCATTGTGGAAACGGTTGTTGTTTATACATCTCTATCCATTGTGGAAACGGTTGTTGTTTATACATCTCTATCCATTGTGGAAACGGTTGTTGTTTATACATCTCTATCCATTGTGGAAACGGTTGTTTATACATCTCTATCCATTGTGGAAACGGTTGTTGTTTATACATCTCTATCCATTGTGGGTTGTTTTTTTTTTGTGGAAACGGTTGTTTATACATCTTTATCCATTGTGGAAACGGTTGTTTATACATCTCTATCCATTGTGGAAACTTGTTTATACATCTCTATCCATTGTGGAAACGGTTGTTTATACATCTATATCCATTGTGGAAACGGTTGTTTATACATCTCTATCCATTGTGGAAACTGTTGTTGTTTATACATCTCTATCCATTGTGGAAACGGTTGTTCTTTATACATCTCTATCCATTGTGGAAACTGTTGTTTATACATCTATCCATTGTGGAAACTGTTGTTTATACATCTCTATCCATTGTGGAAACGGTTGTTTATACATCTCTATCCATTGTGGAAACGGTTGTTTATACATCTCTATCCATTGTGGAAATGGTTGTTTATACATCTCTATCCATTGTGGAAACGGTTGTTTATACATCTCTATCCATTGTGGAAACGGTTGTTTATACATCTCTATCCATTGTGGAAACGGTTGTTGTTTATACATCTCTATCCATTGTGGAAATGGTTGTTTATACATCTCTATCCATTGTGGAAACGGTTGTTTATACATCTCTATCCATTGTGGAAACGGTTGTTGTTTAGCTATACAGTTTCTGTGTAAACCACTGACAGATCTCTTTTACTATGACGCATCAATTTGTCATCCCTTGCCACTTTCTTATCATCCTTTTCAAATCTCTCTTCCAACATTTTCACATGATTCTTAGCCACTCTTGCTCATTCATAATTCATTTCTAAGAAAGATTAAGGATGTTGAAAACAATGTTATACAGTGAGTACAGTGTTCTAGAATTCTGCTACTGACATTTGACATCTCCACTTTGTGACATATATATTTTCATATATTCTGGATGGATATGTGTGTTTTACGTTTATTTATTGTCGCTACCGGTTGCCCATATGAGCGAAGCCTACTGAAGAGATTAATCATTGTAGATTTTTGGAGGATAGTGCAATGGTACAGACAGACCCATTCCAGGGTCTCCTATGGTTCTTTTATGTGTACAGTGTAAAGCAACGACACGAGACCTCGGTTTAACGTCCCATCTGAAAGACTGTTAATTTTATTAGGGTCAGACGGGGGATCGAACTGGCGATCCCTGGATTACCAGTCCAGCGTGTTATCACTGGACTTCGTTATTGCAAACAGCATAGAGCCAGTTCAGATGGCACATATTGCCATATGATCAGACTCTATGCTGTTTGCTATTCAGATAGTAGCACTAAAACATTTGGCTGAATAGCAAACCGCATAGATCATGGTCAGGCGCGGCGTTATGCTGCTGATGATATCATGGTCAGGCGCGGCGTTATGCTGCTGATGATCTGGATCTATGTTGTTTGCACATTCTATCCAATTATTCAGCATTTTAAGGGTTAAGCCAGTGGAATAAGACATTTGATTTCACTGATAAATTTCTATAGTTCATCAGAAAGCATAAAATAATAATATAATCATTGATATAACTTTTCCAATGGTATTTAGAACTATGAAATGTTATGTCTATCTGGTTGCCTGGCAGTGTTAGCAGAAGCTGGCCTGAGCCAAGGTCTCCAGCTAAGGTATTGAGATCATGGTTTGTTCAAATTTGATCTCCAGTTACAGGCAATTTGATGAATGCAATGTTTCACTCAAAACTGGTGGGTCACAATTAATGAGAAACATTGTAACCAGGGCTCGACAAATCCGCTCGTATTTACGAGTGACTTTTCGATCTGGACGAGTAGAAATTCCAAGTCGCTTGCCCAGTCGGACAAGTGAAAATTGCAGCTAAATATCCAATATAAATCGAAGGAACAAAATAAAATAATATCCGTTCTACTTTCTTCGGAATGATTACCAGGTGTGATAATGGGAAATCACCGAGGATATTTTAATGTGTTTATGCTGCCACATAATTGCATTTATTAATAAATTAAAGTGCAATTCTGACGATTTTTAATTTTCCTAAAATACATGGGACGAGTGATAGTCCAATCGGGACGAGTGGAACAGTTGCATCACTCGCCCAGTAGGACGAATAAGAAATAAAAAATTTGTCGAGGCCTGGTAACACTCTATTTTGACCCAATTTAATCCATAAAATGCTAAATAAATTTGAATCTGTGATGATTTTCCACCATAAACATCAATAATAAATTGTTTTTGGCAGTGAAAAGTTGATACCATAGAACACACATTAAAAGGAGGTGAAATAACACTTCAAATGCTGAATAAATTGGAAGGAATTAATGCGCAAACAACATAGATCCAGATCAGCCGCGGCATTAGGATCTACATGTATGTTGTTTGCTATTCAACCGAGTGATTTAGTTCCACTATCCGAATAGCAAACGGCATAGAGCCTGATCAGATATGGCACGTTCTGCTGTGCATGTTCTGTGCCATCTGATCTGGCTCTATGTTCTTTGCAAATGCGAATATTCTCGTTTTCAGCATGAAAGGGTTAAAGGTGTTGAAGTTGAATGCATAAGTTGCAAATGAAAGCGTAAATGTTGTCATTCGTGTGGGAGGAAACCGGAGTACCCGGAGAAAACCCACCTGTCTGATCTGGCGACCATCGTACCATCTCGCATACTTCCTGCTCCAATACATTACTACTGAACCAAAGCGTAAATAGGATCTGATACCAGATTAAGATTGAATATTTTTAAGTACCACTTTATACGGTCAATTGGTTCACAATTTGAATGGGCCAGATATTTTTGGGGCCCGTTCAAGATGGGTCATGCTAGGCCCCTCGTACTCATTTACATCTGTTTAGTCATGAAGAAGCTCAGCAAATATGAATGACAATGAGACGGTTTTTAAGCTTATTAATAAATACAAATTTTTGAAGTTCGTAAATTCATGTATTGTGCATGTTCATTATATAGAAAGGGATTTTCTTAAAATAAGAAGAAAAAATACATTAAAAACCTTTTATTAGATTTTCTAAGCATCTCCGAAAAGAGGGTTCACAAAGTTAATTCTGTCATAAATATCTCATCAACTCTGTATAATATGATATTCAGGACCTTGGTACAGGTATGCACACTACAGGACCTTGAAGTTCAGGTCCGGTTAGAGAATGCACAGGCCTGCACCATTAGTACAGGACTGGTATGGCTACTTCAGGTGTTATAGAATGCACTGACGAGGTTCGAACCTCCCGCTCCATAGGCGAACACCGTAACCTCTTAAGCCACAGAGACAGTAACTGTTGTTTGCGCTGAATTTGCATGACATTGCGTTATAATGCTAGAAATGTTATGAGTTTTTTATACTGAAATTAGTAATAGTGCAGAATGGCAAGATTTGTAAAAATGACTTTATGACAACATTTAATTTAAGCTCCAACATCACATTTTGCAAAATAGTTGCAAAAACATGACATGTCCATGCATGAATTGCGCGCATACTTTGATTTGCAAAGCAATACATTTTAGCGGAATTAAGCACAAACTAGCAAAATAGTAGGGAAATATATGAATATCCCATGAATTTTAACAGATGTTAATTCTCACGGAAACTATGGCTGTCGCCCGTGGTCATTTTGTGAATAACGCATTGTATACTGTATATACGCATTGTATACTGTATATACGCATTGTATACTGTATAAGCATTGGATACGTACGTACATGTGCGACAGACTACTAAAGGACCACTGTAGTCTTGCCTGGTGTTTTATAGGAAACTCTGACACAGACTTGTATATTGACTGGACACTTTGAGAATGTATCATTTGAGCACTATTAACCCTTTCAGCACTACAGACCTCTAAATAGGCTTACAAAAAGTGTAGATCCCGATGAGCCGGAGCCGTCTCATCAGGATTTGCACTTTTTTGCAGTAATATTACAATTTTTAAACAAAAATTGCCCATTTTAATAAACGAACTGGTCCAAATGTAATTTGTCTTATTAATTTATTCGTCTAAAAATATGCACCAGTCCATGTCAGTTACTTGGTGTTGAATGGGTTAAGATAAGGCTAGTGTTTATATTGATCAGATGTTCAATCATTTATAAAAATGGCCGATTCTGGTTTGAGGCATGATGGGAAAATTATGAAATTTCATTGACAAGAACCCGTCAATTACAAAATAAGTCAATGCTATCGTATACCCATTTCCTGTAACATACACACTGACTAGAACATGAGTGGAATACTATACCCCTCTTATGTGACACGCTTGCTCAAAAGGTTACGTTAGGAGCTTGTGTAACATGCGTGTTCTCTAAATCATGATGTAAGGAAATTGTATACCCTTCTCGTGTGACATAATTTCATCACGCTATCACAATATCAGGGAAAATGTATACCCGTCACCTGTCGTGTATTACTTAATTTAGTGTCTGTTTTGGTTCTTGATGTTCGATGAGAACATTAAATTCATATTTTAATCTTTGGTAACTTAAATATATTGCATGTGCCCCTGCAATTTTATTGTGGATTGAGAAAAAAAAACACGAAACATCGTGAATGTACAAGTAAATTCATGAAAGGATGGCATGTCCTTTTCTATTTTATATAGAAAGTTAACACCAAAATTGGCAGTAGGATACTACTATATAGGATAGGTGGTGAGCGGTGTGAAACTGGCATATCCGGCTCTATTTCTGCAATTCTCACCGACTCAAATGTTTTCTGCATGATATCAGGGATCATTCTAGAGGGCGATGTGAGCGAAATTGTCGCCCTAGAGACCTGACTTCGCCCTAAAAAAATTTGTTTTGGTTTTTATGATTTTCAAACAAAATGTTGTCTAGTAAGATACACTGGCCCATTATAAAGCACTCGTTCTATTCAAATTTGTATTTAATGGTTGTACTGTGTATTTTAACCCTATTTTGCAGAAGTATATTAAAGAACACCATTTAAGGAAGCGATCAGGTGCTTTCTCACTTCTCCCAAAAATTCTGACCTAGAATGAACCCTGTGATATTTGTCGACATGTGTCTTGTGAGACTACTGAATCACACGTTTCTAATGGAATATTATATTATTATCGAGTCCGTATTACTATATGTGTCAATATAATGCTCGACGACACTATTTATGACAGCAAATAAACTCTTATAAGAATGAATCATTCATTAGTGTACATTTGGTGCATGGTTAATTATCATCTGCTATTGTTCTCTCGCATTACGGGTATCGTTCCATCATTCCACCATACTCATGTTATGGACACCCTTTAGTCATTGCCCGGTTCATGCGTTTTACCATGTTTTTTTACGATGGTTGAATGATTGGGTATTTAGTTGTTTTATGCATGTTGTTCGACTTCGGGATCATCTACAACAGTTAAATGGAAGATAATTTGGCTGAAAATGATCTCGCATATTTGCCACAAGCAAAGATACTGAAATATGTTCCATTACCAATTACCACATACAAGCATACCACTTTTCCCCTGCATCAAGGGGGAATGGGTTAACCCATTTCATTCTGGATACATCTAAAGGCTTTTGCAAACAACATAGATCCAGATCAGCCGCAGTGTGACGCTGCATTCTGATCAGGATCTATGTTGTTTGCTACATAGCCAAGTGTCTTAGCAAGATCATCTGAATAGCAAACAGCATAGAGCCTGATCAGACGGCACGCTCCGTGGTGGTTGATCTGGCGCTATGTTCTTTGTAAATACTGTTTGAACGGTATCCAGAATGAAATGGGTTAATATGGAAAGCTAAGATCTTTGAGACACAATGAAACAGAACTCTCATAAATATAGTGTTGCAGTAAATCAAATTCTGCATAGTATAAACTTCCAAACTCCTGTATGGGAGCAAGTTGTGTAGACACAAAGTCAGAGAGATTTCCCCCCCCCCCCCCCCCACGGTACTGGTATTTGACGAAGAACAAATGTTTGACAATAATAAATAATTACAAGTTCTTGCAATATCTCAATTCTGATTGGCCGATTCAGCCCATTTGATCACCGTTCATAACTCAATGAATTGCAAAATTATTCTATTCTCATTAATATTCATAGCAAACTACTTTTTGTATGGTGTGATAAATCCAAAAAAAGACAACTTGTTTTATAGTTTGTAAAACATTTGTTGTAATTATAACAATTGAATGTTCTTTTTCTGCGTTTCACCGAGGTTTGAAATGTCAGTTTTATTACACATAATTTGCATTAGTTAAAAAGAAATGTTAAAAAACTGACATTTCATACCTCCATGATTTCATACTTTGATGAAATGCAAAAAAGACCATTCAATTGTTAAATATATTTGTAGAAAAATTATTAAAAAGTTTAAACTTTATTTATTTTACGATTGTGAAGCAAGTTCTAACTACTTATATTAATCACTCTCGTTTGCATGGATGAAAGCGTATATGTGTCATTCGTGTGGGAGGAAACCGGAGTATTTGGAGAAAACCCACCTGTCCGATCTTGCGACCACCGTATCATCTCACATACTTTCCGGTCCGAGGATCGAACCCGGATTGCATTGGTGAGAAGCGAGCGCACTAACCACTGCGCTAATAGGACAATTATATCTGTGCCATCATGAATAAAATGCTTATAAGACGAATAAACTGCCTGAAGCTGGTCCGTATGGCACAAACCTGCCAGCTTCTTTGAAGTGTTCTTCTTGAATCTTCTCCACACAGGCAATTTTCAGCATACTTGAGTTTAAGCCTATGCTCATCATCCGTTTGATATTTGACATCCTTCATCCATTTGATATAATCCTCTAAGCATGTATGGTTATGTAAGTTTGCCATAATTCATTGTTGCCTCCAAGCGATTCAGTCATTGATCTACGAACACATGTGATCTACGAACACATGGACGGACTGGGAGGGGAACATATATTTTTCTTTCAAATACTTTGCGGCACTTTCAATTACAATCGGGAAATATGGACTATATTTTTGTTTAAAAACAAACAATATTATAACTTGACCATTTCATAATACATACAATTTCTTTAATCGGATAATTAGACTTTATGTTTACCATGGAGATGAATTTACATAAGCTTTGTATTAAGCTTGTTTTCAAATCCTATTTGTCTTACAATCATTTATAATAGTTGTATATGTATATATATGTAACGGAACAAATAAATAATGTTTAAACTAAACTGACTGAAGACACAGTCTGTCTGTATGGCACAAACCTGCCAGCTTCTTTGAAGTGTTCTTCGTGAACCTTCTCCACACAGACAATTTTCAGCATACTTGAGTTTAAGCCTATGCTCATCAGCCGTTTGATATTTGACATCCGTCATCCGTTTGATGTAATCCTCTAAGCATGTATGGTTATGTAAGTACGCCATAATGCTTGAAGTAAAGTTATGGACTATAGCATATGCTATCATCTTTTCTATCTCTATAATGTCAAACACATTCTGTTAATGATTTCTGATGCAACCGTTTCTTCATATTTCATATGAAAATATAAGAAATGCCCATGTTATTACCAGTTTTCACATACTGTCTTAACCCTTTCGTTCATAGAGATTTATGTTAATGTACTATTATATCTCCATACAAACGACAGCCATTTAGCTATCATGCTGTGGATAAGTAGTCGCCATATCTATCCCACATCCCTAGATATTACTGGGACTACATGAGATTTAGTTTAATATACTATTATATCTCCATACAAACGACAGCCATTTAGCTATCATGCAGTGGATAAGTAGTCGCCATATCTATCCCACCTCCATAGATATTACTGGGACTACATGAGATTTAGTTTAATATACTATTATATCTCCATACAAACGACAGCCATTTAGCTATCATGCAGTGGATAAGTAGTCGCCATATCTATCCCACCTCCATAGATATTACTGGGACTACATGAGATTTAGTTTAATATACTATTATATCTCCATACAAACGACAGCCATTTAGCTATCATGCAGTGGATAAGTAGTCGCCATATCTATCCCACCTCCATAGATATTACTGGGACTACATGAGATTTAAGTTAATATACTATTATATCTCCATACAAACGACAGCCATTTAGCTATCATGTAGTGGATAAGTAGTCGCCATATCTATCCCACCTCCATAGATATTACTGGGACTACATGAGATTTAGGTTAATATACTATTATATCTCCATACAAACGACAGCCATTTAGCTATCATGCAGTGGATAAGTAGTCGCCATATCTATCCCACCTCCATAGATATTACTGGGACTACATGAGATTCTGGGGTTTATTATGAACATTGGATTGGCTACTACATTGTCAATGTATGTCGTATTGGTAATGGCATCAAGAGGTGCTTCTATGAAGGAAAAGGTTGAAGTTTATATTGACTGTATCTCCCTCCATACATATGGCAGCCATTTATAGTTACATATGTGGTAATTGTAATGGGGTCGAGAAGAACTTATATTTGTGAAACGGTCGAAGAGTTTCCATGCAGTCTCTATATATCTATTTCTATTCACTTATTTCTGACTACATTCAATTCACTTTGTCTATCAAGCCCCCCCCTCCCCCGGTGTTGACTCCAAATCACTTGCCCCTCACCACTGTAGGTTCGAATCTTACTGGGGGGGGTGTCAAATTATATCATGTGAGGTAGCTATCCATCTTGCTTGCAGTAGGTTTGTGGTTCTGCCCGTTCATGCCTGCAATAATGGTTGGATGGGCACTGATGTCTTCCTCCACCTGGAGGGTCGCCATATAACCTGCTTGGATGGGCACTGATGTCTTCCTCCACCTTGAGGGTCGCCATATAACCTGCTTGGATGGGCACTGATGTCTTCCTCCACCTGGAGGGTCGCCATATAACCTGCTTGGATGGGCACTGATGTCTTCCTCCACCTGGAGGGTCGCCATATAACCTGCTTGGATGGGCACTGATGTCTTCCTCCACCTTGAGGGTCGCCATATAACCTGCTTGGATGGGCACTGATGTCTTCCTCCACCTGGAGGGTCGCCATATAACCTGCTTGGATGGGCACTGATGTCTTCCTCCACCTGGAGGGTCACCCTATAACCTGCTTGGATGGGCACTGATGTCTTCCTCCACCTGGAGGGTCGCCCTATAACCTGCTTGGATGGGCACTGATGTCTTCCTCCACCTGGAGGGTCGCCCTATAACCTGCTTGGATGGGCACTGATGTCTTCCTCCACCTGGAGGGTCGCCCTATTACCTGCTTGGATGGGCACTGATTTCTTCCTCCACCTTGAGGGTCGCCATATAACCTAAGCGGTTGGTGGGACTATAAACCTCATAAGGAAAGGGGTTCGAATAAGTTAAGTAACTTTTTTCCCAATCCTAACTGTGCTCTTGCAACTATTCCTATGTTATGTACCATTCTTGAATAAAATATTGTTTAACCTAATCCCCATAAACTGACCCATCCATCTGCCCCCTAATTAAAACTCCCACATTTTACTTAGTTATTAGTAACAGAAGACAACATTTCCAAAACTTATAGATTAGTAACATATTAATTTGTGCATATAGGAAATTGTAAAAATAATTTCATGGCTTAGCTACCTGTTTGTAGCCTAGCTCACTGGCTTTTGTAAACAAGTTTAGAGGGTAGTTAGATTTCAAGTGGATTGTAATAGAGGAACCAGCTCCGAAGACATTGGAAGATAATTGTTTCTGCACATGTTGTTGGGAGGAGAAGCCTTAAAAAAATCCCGCAAACACGGCAAAAAACATGGGTTTTCAAAGTGCATAGTAGAAAACAATCAGCCTTTCATGACGGGCAAACAAAACAGGCTCGGCAAAAACGTTATAGTGACTTTGAAAATGCATGTGAGCAAAATACGGTTTCAAGGTTATTACAATGTTTTACAATGGCGCCCAACTGTTTGAGGTATGTAGCTGTTTGGCAGTTGATCACTATTTGATAGATAGAGATAGATTTCTTTATTTATAGATGGTGACCTAATTAGTTCTGAACTAATCTTCCTTAGGGCCCTATTAAATTTCTTAACACTATAGTATCGATGCACATACACGATGAGTCTCCATTGTGCCATTGGTACATTGTCTGCCTTGTTACTGAAAGCGTGAGCTGGAATCCCATCAGACGCGCGTGGTTTCGATAGGGCAACATTGTCTCTCTCTCTCGCCTTCACGGCGGTGGATTCCATCAGGAATGAGGTCACGAGAGAGATTAATCTAATGACGTAAGAACTTGTATAGCAATCAATTTTACTAAATGAATTTGGGTGAACTAAGCTGTTACATTCATAGAGGTGTTAAAACCTACATATGGAGAATCCGAATGAAATGTCTGAGAGTAAAGAGAGTCTAGTAGAGGTAGATTGATTAACCATTTCCTCCACATAAATGCCATTTACTCCACATAATATATACGCCATTTACTCCATATATACGCCATTTACTCCACATATACGCCATTTACTCCACATATACACCATTTACTCCACATAAATGCCATTTACTCCACATATATGCCATTTACTCCACATATACGCTATTTACTCCACATATACGCCATTTACTCCACATATATGCCATTTACTCCACATATACACCATTTACTCCACATAAATGCCATTTACTCCACATATACGCCATTTACTCCACATATACGCCATTTACTCCACATAAATGCCATTTCCTCCACATATGCGCCATTTACTCCACATATACGCCATTTACTCCACATATACGCCATTTACTCCACATATACGCCATTTACTCCACATATGCGCCATTTACTCCACATATACGCCATTTACTCCACATATACGCCATTTACTCCACATAAATGCCATTTACTCCACATATATGCCATTTACTCCACATATACGCCATTTACTCCACATAAATACCATTTCCTCCACATATACGCCATTTACTCCACATAAACGCCATTTACTCCACATATACGCCATTTACTCCACATATACGCCATTTATTTCACATATACGCCATTTACTCCACATAAATGCCATTTCCTCCACATATACGCCATTTACTCCACATATACGCCATTTACTCCACATAAATGCCATTTCCTCCACATATGCGCCATTTACTCCACATATACGCCATTTACTCCACATATACGCCATTTACTCCACATATACGCCATTTACTCCACATATGCGCCATTTACTCCACATATACGCCATTTACTCCACATATACGCCATTTACTCCACATAAATGCCATTTACTCCACATATATGCCATTTACTCCACATATACGCCATTTACTCCACATAAATGCCATTTCCTCCACATATACGCCATTTACTCCACATAAACGCCATTTACTCCACATATACGCCATTTACTCCACATATACGCCATTTATTTCACATATACGCCATTTACTCCACATAAATGCCATTTCCTCCACATATACGCCATTTACTCCACATAAACGCCATTTACTCCACATATACACCATTTACTCCACATATACACCATTTACTCCACATATATGCCATTTACTCCACATAAATGCCATTTACTCCACATAGACGCCATTTACTCCACATATACACCATTTACTCCACATAAATGCCCTTTACTCCACATATACACCATTTACTCCACATAAATGCCATTTACTCCACATAAATGCCATTTACTCCACATAAATGCCATTTACTCCACATAGACGCCATTTACTCCACATAAACATCATTTACTCCACATATATGCCATTTACTCCACATATACACCATTTACTCCACATATACGCCATTTACTCCACATACATGCCATTTACTCCACATATACGCCATTTACTCCACATAAATGCCATTTACTCCACATATACGCCATTTACTCCACATATACGCTATTTACTCCACATAAATGCCATTTACTCCACATATACGCCATTTACTCCACATAAACACCATTTACTCCACATATACTCCATTTACTCCACATAAATGCCATTTACTCCACATAAATGCCATTTACTCCACATAGATGCCATTTAGTCCACATATACGCCATTTACTCCACATATACACCATTTACTCCACATATATGCCATTTACTCCACATGCGGTTAAACGCCATTTACTCCACATAAACGCCATTTACTCCACATATACACCATTTACTCCACATAAATGCCATTTACTCCACATAAACGCCATTTACTCCACATAGATGCCATTTACTCCACATATACGCCATTTACTGCACATAAATGCCATTTACTCCACATAAACACCATTTACTCTGCATAAATGATATTTACTCCACATAAACGCCATTTACTCCACATATACACCATTTACTCCACATATATGCCATTTACTCCACATGCGGTTAAACGCCATTTACTCCACATAAACGCCATTTACTCCACATATACACCATTTACTCCACATAAATGCCATTTACTCCACATAAACGCCATTTACTCCACATAGATGCCATTTACTCCACATATACGCCATTTACTGCACATAAATGCCATTTACTCCACATAAACACCATTTACTCTGCATAAATGATATTTACTCCACATAAACGCCATTTACTCCACATAAATGCCATTTACTCCACATATACACCATTTACTCCACATAGATGCCATTTACTGCACATAAATGCCATTTACTCCACATAAACACCATTTACTCCGCATAAATGATATTTACTCCACATAAATGCCATTTACTCCACATATACACCATTTACTCCACATATACACCATTTACTCCACATAGATGCCATTTACTCCACATATACACCATTTACTCCACATAAATGCCATTTACTCCACATAAATGCCATTTACTCCACATAAATGCCATTTACTCCACATAGATGCTATTTACTCCACATAAACGCCATTTACTTCACATAAAACACCGTTACCCACTTCCCACATAGAGCCGCTATTCCATAATGTTCTATTCCCCATAGATATTTATTATGAGGTATGTAATACAGGAGTGCCTATTGCCTATCAGCAGCATGGAGATACATATTAGCAATGGACGTCTTCTGTTGCGGTATAAAAGGTTTAAACATTCTACAATATTCAAACATAGTCTTAAATTTCTTAACCCTTTCAACTCTACAGACCTCTAAATAGGCTTACAATAAGTGTAGATCCAGAACAGCCTGCTCTATTTTTAGGCAAAATTACCTATTTTGATAAATGAACTGGTCCAAATGTAATTTTCTTATTAATTTATTTGTCTAAAAATATCATGCACCAGTCCATGTCAGTTACTTGGTGTTGAATGGGTTAATATTATGCACCAGTCCATGTCAGTTACTTGGTGTTGAATGGGTTAATATCATGCACCAGTCCATGTCAGTTACTTGGTGTTGAATGGGTTAATATCATGCACCAGTCTATTTCAGTTACTTGGTGTTGAATGGGTTAATATGATGCACCAGTCCATGTCAGTTACTTGGTGTTGAATGGGTTAATATGATGCACCAGTCCATGTCAGTTACTTGGTGTTGAATGGGTTAATATGATGCATCAGTCCATGTCAGTTACTTGGTGTTGAATGAGTTAAGATTGTGGTGCAGGCCATTACTGCATTTTAATCATTCTTATGAAGAAATTAATTCACGATCAATCTGTTTCAAACCTTGCACAAATATATAAAACAACATATTTGCAACATTTACTAAATATAAAACAGAAGTTTTCTCAATGGGGGTATTTCAGATTAACATCTTCTTATGAAATATTACATTCCAGTTCTGTTTTTGTTTCCAAAATGTCATTTGGCTTTGGTTTATTTTCTATTTGATATGGTTCTTTAGTGGATTTAAATCAGGTTTTATAGTTGTAAATCACTGCCACTTGTCTGGAACTTATTTCATGGTTGCCTAACAGCATTATGTTATTTGATAAGCTAAGTGTATCGCCTTAAAAATACCCCAGAGACAAGGATACTGGCATGGAAGTAGTCCCCCCTTCCTCCCTTCCCGAGCAAGGATATGGAAGGATTTTTTGGTTTCCTAGAAAGGACCCCCCCAATATTCTTAATGTAACCTTGACCTAAATAAATAGCGCATTTAGTGAGGTTTACAACATTACACCCTTCAATTGTCTTTTCTCAGTACAGTTCTGACCTTGTAAATCTGTTCATTTACAACATTACACCCCTCAATTGTCTATACTCAGTACAGTTCTGACCTTGTAAATCTGTTCATTTACAACATTACACCCCTCAATTGTCTATACGCAGTACAGTTCTGACCTTGTAAATCTGTTCATTTACAACATTACACCCCTCAATTGTCTATACTCAGTACAGTTCAGACCTTGTAAATCTGTTCATTTACAACATTACACCCCTCAATTGTCTATACTCAGTACAGTTCTGACCTTGTAAATCTGTTCATTTACAACATTACACCCCTCAATTGTCTATACTCAGTACAGTTCAGACCTTGTAAATCTGTTCATTTACAACATTACACCCCTCAATTGTCTATACTCAGTACAGTTCTGACCTTGTAAATCTGTTAATTTACAACATTACACCCCTCAATTGTCTATACTCAGTACAGTTCTGACCTTGTAAATCTGTTCATTTACAACATTACACCCCTCAATTGTCTATACTCAGTACAGTTCTGACCTTGTAAATCTGTTCATTTACAACATTACACCCCTCAATTGTCTATACTCAGTACAGTTCTGGTAAATCTGTTCATTTACAACATTACACCCCTCAATTGTCTATACTCAGTACAGTTCTGACCTTGTAAATCTGTTCATTTACAACATTACACCCCTCAATTGTCTATACTCAGTACAGTTCTGACCTTGTAAATCTGTTCATTTACAACATTACACCCCTCAATTGTCTATACTCAGTACAGTTCTGACCTTGTAAATCTGTTCATTTACAACATTACACCCCTCAATTGTCTATACTCAGTACAGTTCTGACCTTGTAAATCTGTTCATTTACAACATTACACCCCTCAATTGTCTATACTCAAGTACAGTTCTGACCTTGTAAATATGTTCATTTACAACATTACACCCCTCAATTGTCTATACTCAGTACAGTTCTGACCTTGTAAATCTGTTCATTTACAACATTACACCCCTCAATTGTCTATACTCAGTACAGTTCTGACCTTGTAAATCTGTTCATTTACAACATTACACCCCTCAATTGTCTATACGCAGTACAGTTCTGACCTTGTAAACCTGTTCATTTACAACATTACACCCCTCAATTGTCTATACTCAGTACAGTTCAGACCTTGTAAATCTGTTCATTTACAACATTACACCCCTCAATTGTCTATACTCAGTACAGTTCTGACCTTGTAAATCTGTTCATTTACAACATTACACCCCTCAATTGTCTATACTCAGTACAGTTCAGACCTTGTAAATCTGTTCATTTACAACATTACACCCCTCAATTGTCTATACTCAGTACAGTTCTGACCTTGTAAATCTGTTCATTTACAACATTACACCCCTCAATTGTCTATACTCAGTACAGTTCTGACCTTGTAAATCTGTTCATTTACAACATTACACCCCTCAATTGTCTATACTCAGTACAGTTCTGACCTTGTAAATCTGTTCATTTACAACATTACACCCCTCAATTGTCTATACTCAGTACAGTTCTGGTAAATCTGTTCATTTACAACATTACACCCCTCAATTGTCTATACTCAGTACAGTTCTGACCTTGTAAATCTGTTCATTTACAACATTACACCCCTCAATTGTCTATACTCAGTACAGTTCTGACCTTGTAAATCTGTTCATTTACAACATTACACCCCTCAATTGTCTATACTCAGTACAGTTCTGACCTTGTAAATCTGTTCATTTACAACATTACACCCCTCAATTGTCTATACTCAGTACAGTTCTGACCTTGTAAATCTGTTCATTTACAACATTACACCCCTCAATTGTCTATACTCAGTACAGTTCTGACCTTGTAAATCTGTTCATTTACAACATTACACCCCTCAATTGTCTATACTCAGTACAGTTCTGACCTTGTAAATCTGTTCATTTACAACATTACACCCCTCAATTGTCTATACTCAGTACAGTTCTGACCTTGTAAATCTGTTCATTTACAACATTACACCCCTCAATTGTCTATACTCAGTACAGTTCTGACCTTGTAAATCTGTTCATTTACAACATTACACCCCTCAATTGTCTATACTCAGTACAGTTCTGACCTTGTAAATATGTTCATTTACAACATTACACCCCTCAATTGTCTATACTCAGTACAGTTCTGACCTTGTAAATCTGTTCATTTACAACATTACACCCCTCAATTGTCTATACTCAGTACAGTTCTGACCTTGTAAATCTGTTCATTTACAACATTACA
>CM026398.1:24311355-24390595 GCA_014843695.1 Archivesica marissinica
AGAGTGATTCTGTGGTGTTCTTGCCTTTTTCTCGGCCACCGGGCATACAATCATTGCTTCTTAGGTGGCATGGGCGATAGAGATGTCTAGAGGGGCGATAGAGTATGTCTAGAGGGGCGATAGAGTATGTCTAGAGGGGCGATAGAGATGTCTAGAGGGGCGATAGAGTATGTCTAGAGGGGCGATAGAGTATGTCTAGAGGGGCGATAGAGATGTCTAGAGGGGCGATAGAGATGTCTAGAGGGGCGATAGAGATGTCTAAGGGCGTAGAGATGTCTAGATGGGCGATAGAGATGTCTAGAGGGGCGATAGAGATGTCTAGAGGTGAGATAGATATGTATAGAGGGGCGATAGAGATGTCTAGAGGGGCGATAGAGATGTCTAGAGGGGCGATAGAGATGTCTAGAGGGGCGATAGAGATGTCTAGAGGGGCGATAGAGATGTCTAGAGGGGCGATAGAGATGTCTAGAGGGGCGATAGAGTATGTCTAGAGGGTGAGGGGCGATAGAGATGTCTAGAGGGGCGATAGAGTATGTCTAGAGGGGCGATAGAGATGTCTAGAGGGGCGATAGAGATGTCTAGAGGGGCGATAGAGTATGTCTAGAGGGGCGATAGAGTATGTCTAGAGGGGCGATAGAGATGTCTAGAGGGGCGATAGAGATGTCTAGAGGGGCGATAGAGATGTCTAGAGGGGCGATAGAGATGTCTAGATGGGCGATAGAGATGTCTAGAGGGGCGATAGAGATGTCTAGAGGGGCGATAGAGATGTATAGAGGGGCGATAGAGATGTCTAGAGGGGCGATAGAGATGTCTAGAGGGGCGATAGAGATGTCTAGAGGGGCGATAGAGTATGTCTAGAGGGGCGATAGAGTATGTCTAGGGGGTTGGTGGTGTCTAGAGGGATGAGATGTCTAGAGGGGCATAGAGATGTCTAGAGGGGCGATAGAGATGTCTAAGGGGCGATAGAGATGTCTAGAGCGATAGAGATGTCTAGAGGGGCGATAGAGATGTCTAGAGGGGCGATAGAGATGTCTAGAGGGGCGATAGAGATGTCTAGAGGGGCGATAGAGATGTCTAGAGGGGCGATAGAGATGTCTAGAGGGGCGATAGAGTATGTCTAGAGGGGCGATAGAGTATGTCTAGAGGGGCGATAGAGTATGTCTAGAGGGGCGATAGAGATGTCTAGAGGGGCGATAGAGATGTCTAGAGGGGCGATAGAGATGTCTAGAGGGGCGATAGAGATGTCTAGAGGGCGATAGAGATGTCTAGAGGGCGATAGAGATGTCTAGAGGGCGATAGAGTATGTCTAGAGGGGCGATAGAGATGCTAGAGGGGCGATAGAGATGTCTAGAGGGGCGATAGAGATGTCTAGAGGGGCGATAGAGATGTCTAGAGGGGCGATAGAGATGTCTAGAGGGGCGATAGAGATGTCTAGAGGGGCGATAGAGATGTCTAGAGGGCGATAGAGTTGTCTAGAGGGGCGATAGAGATGTCTAGAGGGGCGATAGAGATGTCTAGAGGGGCGATAGAGATGTCTAGAGGGGCGATAGAGATGTCTAGAGGGGCGATAGAGTATGTCTAGAGGGGCGATAGAGTATGTCTAGAGGGGCGATAGAGTATGTCTAGAGGGGCGATAGAGATGTCTAGAGGGGCGATAGAGATGTCTAGAGGGGCGATAGAGTATGTCTAGGGGCGATAGAGTATGTCTAGAGGGGCGATAGAGTATGTCTAGAGGGCGATAGAGATGTCTAGAGGGGCGATAGAGATGTCTAGAGGGGCGATAGAGTATGTCTAAGGGCGATAGAGATGTCTAGAGGGGCGATAGAGATGTCTAGAGGGGCGATAGAGATGTCTAGAGGGCGATAGATATGTCTAGAGGGCGATAGAGTATGTCTAGAGGGGCGATAGAGTATGTCTAGAGGGGCGATAGAGTATGTCTAGAGGGGCGATAGAGTATGTCTAGAGGGGCGATAGAGTATGTCTAGAGGGGCGATAGAGTATGTCTAGAGGGGCGATAGAGATGTCTAGAGGGGCGATAGAGTATGTCTAGAGGGGCGATAGAGTATGTCTAGAGGGGCGATAGAGATGTCTAGAGGGGCGATAGAGATGTCTAGAGGGGCGATAGAGATGTCTAGAGGGGCGATAGAGATGTCTAGAGGGGCGATAGAGATGTCTAGAGGGGCGATAGAGATGTCTAGAGGGGCGATAGAGATGTCTAGAGGGCGATAGAGATGTCTAGAGGGGCGATAGAGATGTCTAGAGGGGCGATAGAGTATGTCTAGAGGGGCGATAGAGTATGTCTAGAGGGCGATAGAGATGTCTAGAGGGGCGATAGAGTATGTCTAGAGGGGCGATAGAGATGTCTAGAGGGCGATAGAGATGTCTAGAGGGCGATAGAGATGTCTAGAGGGCGATAGAGATGTCTAGAGGGGCGATAGAGATGTCTAGAGGGGCGATAGAGATGTCTAGAGGGGCGATAGAGTATGTCTAGAGGGCGATAGAGATGTCTAGAGGGGCGATAGAGATGTCTAGAGGGGCGATAGAGATGTCTAGAGGGGCGATAGAGTATGTCTAGAGGGGCGATAGAGTATGTCTAGAGGGGCGATAGAGATGTCTAGAGGGGCGATAGAGATGTCTAGAGGGGATAGAGATGTCTAGAGGGGCGATAGAGATTCTAGAGGGGCGATAAGATGTCTAGAGGGGCGATAGAGTATGTCTAGAGGGGCGATAGAGTATGTCTAGAGGGGCGATAGAGTATGTCTAGAGGGGCGATAGAGTATGTCTAGAGGGGCGATAGAGTATGTCTAGAGGGGCGATAGAGATGTCTAGAGGGGCGATAGAGATGTCTAGAGGGGCGATAGAGTATGTCTAGAGGGGCGATAGAGTATGTCTAGAGGGGCGATAGAGTATGTCTAGAGGGGCGATAGAGTATGTCTAGAGGGGCGATAGAGTATGTCTAGAGGGGCGATAGAGTATGTCTAGAGGGGCGATAGAGATGTCTAGAGGGGCGATAGAGATGTCTAGAGGGGCGATGGGGCGATAGAGATGTCTAGAGGGGCGATAGAGATGTCTAGAGGGGCGATAGAGATGTCTAGAGGGGCGATAGAGATGTCTAGAGGGGCGATAGAGATGTCTAGAGGGGCGATAGAGATGTCTAAGGGGCGATAGAGATGTCTAGAGGGGCGATAGAGATGTCTAGAGGGGCGATAGAGTATGTCTAGAGGGGCGATAGAGTATGTCTAGAGGGGCGATAGAGATGTCTAGAGGGGCGATAGAGATGTCTAGAGGGGCGATAGAGATGTCTAGAGGGGCGATAGAGATGTCTAGAGGGGCGATAGAGATGTCTAGAGGGGCGATAGAGATGTCTAGAGGGGCGATAGAGATGTCTAGAGGGGCGATAGAGATGTCTAGAGGGGCGATAGAGTATGTCTAGAGGGGCGATAGAGTATGTCTAGAGAGGCGATAGAGTATGTCTAGAGGAGCGATAGAGTATGTCTAGAGGGGCGATAGAGATGTCTAGAGGGGCGATAGAGATGTCTAGAGGGGCGATAGAGATGTCTAGAGGGGCGATAGAGATGTCTAGAGGGCGATAGAGTTGGGCGATAGAGTATGTCTAGAGAGGCGATAGAGTATGTCTAGAGGGGCGATAGAGTATGTCTAGAGGGCGATAGAGTATGTCTAGAGGGGCGATAGAGATGTCTAGAGGGGCGATAGAGATGTCTAGAGGGGCGATAGAGATGTCTAGAGGGGCGATAGAGATGTCTAGAGGGGCGATAGAGATGTCTAGAGGGGCGATAGAGATGTCTAGAGGGGCGATAGAGATGTCTAGAGGGGCGATAGAGATGTCTAGAGGGGCGATAGAGATGTCTAGAGGGGCGATAGAGATGTCTAGAGGGGCGATAGAGATGTCTAGAGGGGCGATAGAGATGTCTAGAGGGGCGATAGAGTATGTCTAGAGGGGCGATAGAGATGTCTAGAGGGGCGATAGAGTATGTCTAGAGGGGCGATAGAGTATGTCTAGAGGGGCGATAGAGTATGTCTAGAGGGGCGATAGAGTATGTCTAGAGGGGCGATAGAGTATGTCTAGAGGGGCGATAGAGATGTCTAGAGGGGCGATAGAGATGTCTAGAGGGGCGATAGAGTATGTCTAGAGGGGCGATAGAGTATGTCTAGAGGGGCGATAGAGATGTCTAGAGGGGCGATAGAGATGTCTAGAGGGCGATAGAGATGTCTAGAGGGGCGATAGAGATGTCTAGAGGGGCGATAGAGATGTCTAGAGGGCGATAGAGATGTCTAGAGGGGCGATAGAGATGTCTAGAGGGGCGATAGAGATGTCTAGAGGGCGATAGAGATGTCTAGAGGGGCGATAGAGATGTCTAGAGGGCGATAGAGATGTCTAGAGGGGCGATAGAGATGTCTAGAGGGGCGATAGAGATGTCTAGAGGGGCGATAGAGATGTCTAGAGGGGCGATAGAGTATGTCTAGAGGGGCGATAGAGTATGTCTAGAGGGGCGATAGAGATGTCTAGAGGGGCGATAGAGTATGTCTAGAGGGGCGATAGAGTATGTCTAGAGGAGCGATAGAGTATGTCTAGAGGGGCGATAGAGTATGTCTAGAGGGGCGATAGAGATGTCTAGAGGGGCGATAGAGATGTCTAGAGAGGCGATAGAGTATGTCTAGAGGAGCGATAGAGTATGTCTAGAGGGGCGATAGAGATGTCTAGAGGGGCGATAGAGATGTCTAGAGGGGCGATAGAGATGTCTAGAGGGGCGATAGAGATGTCTAGAGGGGCGATAGAGATGTCTAGAGGGGCGATAGAGATGTCTAGAGGGGCGATAATGTCTAGAGGGGCGATAGAGATGTCTAGAGGGGCGATAGAGATGTCTAGAGGGGCGATAGAGTATGTCTAGAGGGGCGATAGAGTATGTCTAGAGGGGCGATAGAGTATGTCTAGAGGGGCGATAGAGTATGTCTAGAGGGGCGATAGAGATGTCTAGAGGGGCGATAGAGTATGTCTAGAGGGGCGATAGAGTATGTCTAGAGGGGCGATAGAGATGTCTAGAGGGGCGATAGAGATGTCTAGAGGGCGATAAGATGTCTAGAGGGGATAGAGATGTCTAGAGGGGCGATAGAGATGTCTAGAGGGGCGATAGAGATGTCTAGAGGGGCGATAGAGATGTCTAGAGGGGCGATAGAGATGTCTAGAGGGGCGATAGAGATGTCTAGAGGGGCGATAGAGATGTCTAGAGGGGCGATAGAGTATGTCTAGAGGGGCGATAGAGTATGTCTAGAGGGGCGATAGAGTATGTCTAGAGGGGCGATAGAGTATGTCTAGAGGGGCGATAGAGATGTCTAGAGGGGCGATAGAGATGTCTAGAGGGGCGATAGAGATGTCTAGAGGGGCGATAGAGTATGTCTAGAGGGGCGATAGAGTATGTCTAGAGGGGCGATAGAGTATGTCTAGAGGGGCGATAGAGATGTCTAGAGGGGCGATAGAGATGTCTAGAGGGGCGATAGAGTATGTCTAGAGGGGCGATAGAGTATGTCTAGAGGGGCGATAGAGATGTCTAGAGGGGCGATAGAGATGTCTAGAGGGGCGATAGAGATGTCTAGAGGGGCGATAGAGATGTCTAGAGGGGCGATAGAGATGTCTAGAGGGCGATAGAGATGTCTAGAGGGGCGATAGAGTATGTCTAGAGGGGCGATAGAGTATGTCTAGAGGGGCGATAGAGTATGTCTAGAGGGGCGATAGAGATGTCTAGAGGGCGATAGAGATGTCTAGAGGGGCGATAGAGATGTCTAGAGGGGCGATAGAGATGTCTAGAGGGGCGATAGAGATGTCTAGAGGGGCGATAGAGATGTCTAGAGGGGCGATAGAGATGTCTAGAGGGGCGATAGAGATGTCTAGAGGGGCGATAGAGATGTCTAGAGGGGCGATAGAGTATGTCTAGAGGGGCGATAGAGATGTCTAGAGGGGCGATAGAGATGTCTAGAGGGGCGATAGAGTATGTCTAGAGGGGCGATAGAGTATGTCTAGAGGGGCGATAGAGATGTCTAGAGGGGCGATAGAGATGTCTAGAGGGGCGATAGAGATGTCTAGAGGGGCGATAAGAATTCTAGAGGGGCGATAGAGATGTCTAGAGGGGCGATAGAGATGTCTAGAGGGGCGATAGAGATGTCTAGAGGGGCGATAGAGATGTCTAGAGGGGCGATAGAGTATGTCTAGAGAGGCGATAGAGTATGTCTAGAGGGGCGATAGAGTATGTCTAGAGGGGCGATAGAGTATGTCTAGAGGGGCGATAGAGTATGTCTAGAGGGGCGATAGAGATGTCTAGAGGGGCGATAGAGATGTCTAGAGGGGCGATAGAGTATGTCTAGAGGGGCGATAGAGTATGTCTAGAGGGGCGATAGAGTATGTCTAGAGGGGCGATAGAGTATGTCTAGAGGGGCGATAGAGTATGTCTAGAGGGGCGATAGAGATGTCTAGAGGGCGATAGAGATGTCTAGAGGGCGATAGAATGTCTAGGGGCGATAGAGATGTCTAGAGGGGCGATAGAGATGTCTAGAGGGCGATAGAGATGTCAGAGGGGATAGAGATGTCTAGAGGGCGATAGAGATGTCTAGAGGGGCGATAGAGATGTCTAGAGGCGATAGAGATGTCTAGAGGGGCGATAGAGATGTCTAGAGGGGCGATAGAGTATGTCTAGAGGGGCGATAGAGTATGTCTAGAGGGGCGATAGAGTATGTCTAGAGGGCGATAGAGATGTTAGAGGGCGATAGAGATGTCTAGAGGGGCGATAGATGTCTAGAGGGCGATAGAGATGTCTAGAGGGGCGATAGAGATGTCTAGAGGGATAGAGATGTCTAGAGGGCGATAGAATGTCTAGAGGGCGATAGAGATGTCTAGAGGGGCGATAGAGATGTCTAGAGGGGCGATAGAGATGTCTAGAGGGGCGATAGAGATGTCTAGAGGGGCGATAGAGTATGTCTAGAGGGGCGATAGAGTATGTCTAGAGGGGCGATAGAGTATGTCTAGAGGGGCGATAGAGATGTCTAGAGGGGCGATAGAGATGTCTAGAGGGGCGATAGAGATGTCTAGAGGGGCGATAGAGATGTCTAGAGGGGCGATAGAGTATGTCTAGAGGGGCGATAGAGTATGTCTAGAGGGGCGATAGAGTATGTCTAGAGGGGCGATAGAGTATGTCTAGAGGGGCGATAGAGTATGTCTAGAGGGGCGATAGAGTATGTCTAGAGGGGCGATAGAGTATGTCTAGAGGGGCGATAGAGTATGTCTAGAGGGGCGATAGAGTATGTCTAGAGGGGCGATAGAGTATGTCTAGAGGGGCGATAGAGTATGTCTAGAGGGGCGATAGAGATGTCTAGAGGGGCGATAGAGATGTCTAGAGGGGCGATAGAGATGTCTAGAGGGGCGATAGAGTATGTCTAGAGGGGCGATAGAGTATGTCTAGAGGGGCGATAGAGTATGTCTAGAGGGGCGATAGAGTATGTCTAGAGGGGCGATAGAGATGTCTAGAGGGGCGATAGAGTATGTCTAGAGGGGCGATAGAGTATGTCTAGAGGGGCGATAGAGATGTCTAGAGGGGCGATAGAGTATGTCTAGAGGGGCGATAGAGATGTCTAGAGGGGCGATAGAGATGTCTAGAGGGGCGATAGAGATGTCTAGAGGGGCGATAGAGTGTCTAGAGGGCGATAGAGATGTCTAGAGGGGCGATAGAGATGCTAGAGGGCGATAGAGTATGTCTAGAGAGGCGATAGAGTATGTCTAGAGGGGCGATAGAGTATGTCTAGAGGGGCGATAGAGTATGTCTAGAGGGGCGATAGAGATGTCTAGAGGGCGATAGAGATGTCTAGAGGGGCGATAGAGATGTCTAGAGGGGCGATAGAGTATGTCTAGAGGGGCGATAGAGTATGTCTAGAGGGCGATAGAATGTCTAGAGGGCGATAGAGATGTCTAGAGGCGATAGAATGTCTAGAGGGGCGATAGAGTATGTCTAGAGGGGCGATAGAGATGTCTAGAGGGGCGATAGAGTATGTCTAGAGGGGCGATAGAGTATGTCTAGAGGGGCGATAGAGTATGTCTAGAGGGGCGATAGAGTATGTCTAGAGGGGCGATAGAGATGTCTAGAGGGGCGATAGAGATGTCTAGAGGGGCGATAGAGATGTCTAGAGGGGCGATAGAGATGTCTAGAGGGGCGATAGAGATGTCTAGAGGGGCGATAGAGATGTCTAGAGGGGCGATAGAGATGTCTAGAGGGGCGATAGAGATGTCTAGAGGGGCGATAGAGATGTCTAGAGGGGCGATAGAGTATGTCTAGAGGGGCGATAGAGATGTCTAGAGGGGCGATAGAGATGTCTAGAGGGGCGATAGAGTATGTCTAGAGGGGCGATAGAGATGTCTAGAGGGGCGATAATATGTCTAGAGGGGCGATGGATGTCTAGAGGGCATAGAGATGTCTAGAGGGCGATAGAGATGTCTAGAGGGGCGATAGAGTATGTCTAGAGGGGCGATAGAGATGTCTAGAGGGGCGATAGAGTATGTCTAGAGGGGCGATAGAGTATGTCTAGAGGAGGCGATAGAGTATGTCTAGAGGGGCGATAGAGTATGTCTAGAGGGGCGATAGAGATGTCTAGAGGGGCGATAGAGTATGTCTAGAGGGGCGATAGAGATGTCTAGAGAGGCGATAGAGATGTCTAGAGGGGCGATAGAGATGTCTAGAGGAGCGATAGAGATGTCTAGAGGGGCGATAGAGTATGTCTAGAGGGGCGATAGAGATGTCTAGAGGGGCGATAGAGATGTCTAGAGGGGCGATAGAGATGTCTAGAGGGGCGATAGAGTATGTCTAGAGGAGCGATAGAGATGTCTAGAGGGGCGATAGAGATGTCTAGAGGGGCGATAGAGTATGTCTAGAGGGGCGATAGAGATGTCTAGAGGGGCGATAGATATGTCTAGAGGGGCGATAGAGTATGTCTAGAGGAGCGATAGAGATGTCTAGAGGGGCGATAGAGATGTCTAGAGGGGCGATAGAGATGTCTAGAGGGGCGATAGAGATGTCTAGAGGGGCGATAGAGTATGTCTAGAGGGGCGATAGAGTATGTCTAGAGGGGCGATAGAGTATGTCTAGAGGGGCGATAGAGTATGTCTAGAGGGGCGATAGAGTATGTCTAGAGAGGCGATAGAGATGTCTAGAGGGGCGATAGAGATGTCTAGAGGGGCGATAGAGATGTCTAGAGAGGCGATAGAGTATGTCTAGAGGGGCGATAGAGTATGTCTAGAGGGGCGATAGAGTATGTCTAGAGAGGCGATAGAGTATGTCTAGAGGGGCGATAGAGTATGTCTAGAGGGGCGATAGAGATGTCTAGAGGGGCGATAGAGATGTCTAGAGGGGCGATAGAGATGTCTAGAGAGGCGATAGAGTATGTCTAGAGGGGCGATAGAGTATGTCTAGAGGGGCGATAGAGTATGTCTAGAGGGGCGATAGAGATGTCTAGAGGGGCGATAGAGTATGTCTAGAGGGGCGATAGAGTATGTCTAGAGGGGCGATAGAGATGTCTAGAGGGGCGATAGAGTATGTCTAGAGAGGCGATAGAGATGTCTAGAGGGGCGATAGAGTATGTCTAGAGGGGCGATAGAGATGTCTAGAGGGGCGATAGAGATGTCTAGAGGGGCGATAGAGATGTCTAGAGGGGCGATAGAGTATGTCTAGAGGGGCGATAGAGTATGTCTAGAGGGGCGATAGAGTATGTCTAGAGGGGCGATAGAGTATGTCTAGAGGGGCGATAGAGTATGTCTAGAGGGGCGATAGAGATGTCTAGAGGGGCGATAGAGATGTCTAGAGGGGCGATAGAGATGTCTAGAGGGGCGATAGAGTATGTCTAGAGGGGCGATAGAGTATGTCTAGAGGGGCGATAGAGATGTCTAGAGGGGCGATAGAGATGTCTAGAGGGGCGATAGAGTATGTCTAGAGGGGCGATAGAGTATGTCTAGAGGGGCGATAGAGATGTCTAGAGGGGCGATAGAGTATGTCTAGAGGGGCGATAGAGTATGTCTAGAGGAGGCGATAGAGTATGTCTAGAGGGGCGATAGAGTATGTCTAGAGGGGCGATAGAGATGTCTAGAGGGGCGATAGAGATGTCTAGAGGGCGATAGATTCTAGAGGGGCGATAGAGTATGTCTAGAGGGGCGATAGAGATGTCTAGAGGGGCGATAGAGTATGTCTAGAGGGGCGATAGAGTATGTCTAGAGGGCGATAGAGATGTCTAGAGGGGCGATAGAGATGTCTAGGGGCGATAGAGATGTCTAGAGGGGCGATAGAGATGTCTAGAGGGGCGATAGAGATGTCTAGAGGGGCGATAGAGATGTCTAGAGGGGCGATAGAGATGTCTAGAGGGGCGATAGAGATGTCTAGAGGGGCGATAGAGATGTCTAGAGGGGCGATAGAGATGTCTAGAGGGGCGATAGAGATGTCTAGAGGGGCGATAGAGATGTCTAGAGGGGCGATAGAGATGTCTAGAGGGGCGATAGAGTATGTCTAGAGGGGCGATAGAGATGTCTAGAGGGGCGATAGATATGTCTAGAGGGGCGATAGAGTATGTCTAGAGGGGCGATAGAGTATGTCTAGAGGGGCGATAGAGTATGTCTAGAGGGGCGATAGAGTATGTCTAGAGGGGCGATAGAGATGTCTAGAGGGGCGATAGAGATGTCTAGAGGGGCGATAGAGTATGTCTAGAGGGGCGATAGAGTATGTCTAGAGGGGCGATAGAGTATGTCTAGAGGGGCGATAGAGTATGTCTAGAGGGGCGATAGAGTATGTCTAGAGGGGCGATAGAGTATGTCTAGAGGGGCGATAGAGATGTCTAGAGGGGCGATAGAGATGTCTAGAGGGGCGATAGAGTATGTCTAGAGGGGCGATAGAGTATGTCTAGAGGGGCGATAGAGTATGTCTAGAGGGGCGATAGAGTATGTCTAGAGGGGCGATAGAGTATGTCTAGAGGGGCGATAGAGTATGTCTAGAGGGGCGATAGAGATGTCTAGAGGGGCGATAGAGATGTCTAGAGGGGCGATAGAGATGTCTAGAGGGGCGATAGAGATGTCTAGAGGGGCGATAGAGATGTCTAGAGGGGCGATAGAGATGTCTAGAGGGGCGATAGAGATGTCTAGAGGGGCGATAGAGATGTCTAGAGGGCGATAGAGATGTCTAGAGGGCGATAGAGTATGTCTAGAGGGGCGATAGAGATGTAGAGGGGCGATAGAGATGTCTAGAGGGGCGATAGAGATGTCTAGAGGGGCGATAGAGATGTCTAGAGGGGCGATAGAGATGTCTAGAGGGGCGATAGAGATGTCTAGAGGGGCGATAGAGTATGTCTAGAGGGGCGATAGAGTATGTCTAGAGGGGCGATAGAGATGTCTAGAGGGGCGATAGAGATGTCTAGAGGGGCGATAGAGTATGTCTAGAGGGGCGATAGAGATGTCTAGAGGGGCGATAGAGATGTCTAGAGGGGCGATAGAGATGTCTAGAGGGGCGATAGAGATGTCTAGAGGGGCGATAGAGATGTCTAGAGGGGCGATAGAGATGTCTAGAGGGGCGATAGAGATGTCTAGAGGGGCGATAGAGATGTCTAGAGGGGCGATAGAGATGTCTAGAGGGGCGATAGAGATGCTTTACACTGTGTATGCAAACGAACCAAAGGAATAGGTCTCTGTCTGCATCATTGCACTCATCATAGCTACGATAAATAAATGTAAAACACACAGTATTGGCAGTGTCCTTGCAGGAGTAACATGTTATATGTTATATTTCGGGTTTTACGCCTGCATCAGCACTATTTTTGGGCTATATCGCCGGCGGGCAGTTTACCTAACAACACCTTTCCTGGGCAGGCTCCAGCGGTTAACCAGTACTTGGGTGCACCAACCTCCGTAAGAAACTGCCAACTTTTTCATATAAATGAGACACGGCCTGAGCGGGGCTCGAACCCATGACCATCAGTGATGATAGGTTACAGTGGTATACAAGTCAGCGACCGTAACCACTCGACCACGGAGGCGGACAGGAGTAATTTGAATGGGACAATATATAAACATACAGGCTCAATATATATATAACTGTCTCCGTTGCCTAGTAGTTAAGGAGTCTGCCTACGGAGCAGGAGGTCGAAGGTTTGAATCTCGTCAGGGGTTCGTTCTGATATGGCCGGTTGGTGAGCCGCCAGCTAGTTAAATAATGGTTACCGATTGCCTACCAGCCTGGCACCTGGCATATAAGCATAGGATTCGGGAAGTACTGATGTTCATAAAAAGAGGTGTCTCATAAGTCAGACATGGCTGGCCCATTAAATAGGGGTGACACTATAATAAACAAACACTTTACTTTTATATAATATAAATGTCATACATATCAGATAGATGGATTTATTGGATTATAGATAGTATTTGTCTAATGTTGGAATACACTAAGGGCATGCATGGTAGTACCTACAGCATCGGTTGGCGTATGTTTGAACACACATACGTATAGTTGGAATAGAGTTCCGTCTTCGAATAGTTAGACCAGACTTCGAGCTAATATGACCAGCATGTGCATCGACATAGAGGTTTCATCGATGATAGCCAGGGCTGGCAACATACGAATGGCTTTATAGTTGGAACATTGTATTCAGAACCGAAGGCTGAGGCGGTGAGTTATAGCTCACATGTATAGAATAAGTATCATACATACTTTATAGCTCACATATATACAATAAGTACCATACATACTTTATAGCTCACATATATAGGATAAGTACCATACATACGTTATAGCTCACATATATAGGATAAGTACCATACATACTTTACAGCTCACATATATAGAATAAGTACCATACATACTTTATAGCTCACATATATAGGATAAGTACCATACGTACTTTATAGCTCACATATATAGAATAAGTACCATACGTACTTTATAGCTCACATATATACAATAAGCATCATACGTACTTTATAGCTCACATATATAGAATAAGTACCATACATACTTTATAGCTCACATATATAGAATAAGTACCATACGTACTTTATAGCTCACATATATAGGATAAGTACCATACATACTTTATAGCTCACATATATAGGATAAGTACCATACACTTTATAGCTCACATATATAGGATAAGTACCATACATACTTTATAGCTCACATATATAGGATAAGTACCATACATACTTTATAGCTCACATATATAGGATAAGTACCATACATAGCTCACATATATAGGATAAGTTACCATACATAGCTCACATATATAGGATAAGTACCATACATAGCTCACATATATAGGATAAGTACCATACATAGCTCACATATATAGGATAAGTACCATACATACTTTATAGCTCACATATATAGGATAAGTACCATACATACTTTATAGCTCACATATATAGGATAAGTACCATACATACTTTATAGCTCACATATATAGGATAAGTACCATACATAGCTCACATATATAGGATAAGTACCATACATAGCTCACATATATAGGATAAGTACCATACATAGCTCACATATATAGGATAAGTACCATACATACTTTATAGCTCACATATATAGGATAAGCATCATACATAGCTCACATATATAGGATAAGCATCATACATAGCTCACATATATAGAATAAGTATCATACGTAGCTCACATATATAGAATAAGTATCATACATAGCTCACATATATAGGATAAGTACCATACATACTTTATAGCTCACATATATACAATAAGTATCATACATACTTTATAGCTCACATATATACAATAAGTATCATACATACTTTACAGCTTACATATATAGGATAAGTACCATACATACTTTATAGCTCACATATATAGGATAAGTACCATACATACTTTATAGCTCACATATATAGAATAAGTACCATACATAGCTCACATATATAGGATAAGTACCATACATACTTTATAGCTCACATATATAGGATAAGTACCATACATACTTTATAGCTCACATATATAGAATAAGTACCATACATACTTTACGCAGCGTCTATCAGGATCTATATTGTTTGCTACATAGCCAAGTGTCTTAGCAAGATCATCTGAATAGCAAACAGCATAGAGCCTGATCAGACGGCATGGCACGTTCCATGGCGGCTGATCTGGCTCTTATGTTCTTTGCAAATACTGTTTGAATGGTATTCAGAATCAAATGGGTTAAGACACGGTCACCTATTGATCATTATTGAACAACATTATTGGGTTGAACAGTCGGCAGACATGGGTTCTCCATACTAATTCTAATGACAGTGATTAATATCATATGAATGCCAAATCACTGTTTACAATAGACTTTACCATAAAATAGCACATATTACCAAGTCTAGTATGAATTATCTCGTGTTCAGAACATTTGCCTGAATCGACTTTGTCCTGAACTTCTTTGGATGCTTGAATGCGACTATTTAGTCCTGTATCACGACTGTCTGATGCCAGAGCAGTTGCCATTACATTAGTGTCTGTATTTTTTTCTGAGCAATGACTATCAACTTCACTATTGAGGATCTTGCCAACAGCTGCAATACCCTTATTCACTTGATATATTGCTCCACCGCTATTTACTGGGCCTACTATGCCACTCGTATTCAGTGGGTCTTCACTGGGGTCCAATGCAGTTTTAGCATCATCCGTCTGGTTTAGGTCTGGTGACATTGGCGTATATGCTGATTCAGACATCCAAGGACGTTTTAGAGTTGTAAGATCTATGTCAGATAAATCTGCTGAATAGTAACCACTAGTATCGAATGAGCCAAGTGAGAGGTGTTGGTCTTCTGGTTGTCATCTGGAGTCGCATTCCTACCTACCAATGCTGCTGGTCTCGATTCAGACAATATCTGGCCCTCAGGTATGTTCTCTGCCAATGAGGAAGTCATGATAATATCCATAGACAAGTCTGTATCATTCGACAAACTGTCAGTCGCTATTTCACCATCTGCATCATTTATTACCGGTCTATATCTTTGATCTGGTTGTTCATTCTGCAACAAACTATTTACAGCATTGGACTGTTGAACAGCTGCTCTTTCCTCTGGTTCTACTCTACTTACCATCATTGCCGGATATTCTGCATCGATCATGAAAATCGACAGATGCAGTGGACAATGCTGTTCTGGAATAGAGCAATGTACCTATTGCTTCAGTAGAGATCAGTCGAGGAGCTGGTATGTCCTGATTATCTCCGGGTCCCGAATATACACAATGGCTTGGTTCTGATGATTCGGGCGCATTGTATTCTTCTTCTACAATAAAGTGAAAATTTAAATATAATTACATATATATATATATTACAATTAAATATAGAGCTGATGTAAAAACAATGTTTATCCAGTTTATAAAATACCATTCATGCGGAAACCTACCAATTATTACTGCAACCATCTAATTTTGCAGTCAATTGCCAAAATTAGAACAGCGAAAAATTGATTCATATTGTTTTGAGTAATAATGTTCAAAAATGCTTGAAATCATAAAATATACTGACTGTGTACCGTTACCTACTGACAGTGTACCGTTACTGACAGTGTACCGTTACTGACAGTGTACCGTTACTGAATGTGTACCGTTACTGACAGTGTACCGTTACTGACAGTGTACCGTTACTGACTGACAGTGTACCGTTACTGACAGTGTACCATTACTTACTGACAGTGTACCGTTACTGACTGACAGTGTACCGTTACTGACAGTGTACCATTACTTACTGACAGTGTACCGATACTGACAGTGTACCATTACTTACTGACAGTGTACCGTTACTTACTGACAGTGTACCGTTACTGACAGTGTACCGTTGCATACTGACAGTGTACCGTTACTGATGACAGTGTGCCATTACTTACTGACAGCGTACCCTTACTGACAGTGTATCGTTACAGACTGACAGTATACCGTTACTGACAGTGTACCGTTACTTACTGACAATGTACCGTTACTGACAGTGTACCGTTACTTATTGACAGTGTATCGTTACATACTGACAGTGTACCATTACTGACAGTGTACCATTACATACTGAAAGTGTACCATTACTGGCAGTGTATCGTTACTTACTGACAGTGTACCGTTACTGACAGTGTACCGTTACTTACTGACATTGTACCGTTACTGACAGTGTACCATTACTTACTGACAGTGTACCATTACTGACAGTGTACCATTACATACTGACAGTGTACCGTTATTGACAGTGTACCATTACTTACTGACAGTGTGTCGTTACTTACTGACAGTGTATCATTACTTACTGACATTGTACCGTTATTATTAGTGTATAGATACTGACAGTGTACCATTACTGATAGTGTTCCGTTACTGACTGACATTGTACCATTACTGACAGTGTACCGTTACTGACAGTGTACCATTACTGACATTGTACCGTTACTGACAGTGTACCATTACTGATAGTGTACCGTTACTGACATTGTACCGTTACTGACAGTGTACCATTACTGACAGTGTACCGTTACTGACAGTGTACCATTACTTACTGAAAGTGTACTGTTACTGACAGTGTACCATTACTTACTGACAGTGTACCGTTACTTACTGACAGTGTACCATTACTTACTGACAGTGTATCATTACTTACTTTACTTACAGTGTACCGTTACTGACAGTGTACCGTTATTTACTCACAGTGTACCATTACCTACTGACAGTGTAAAATTACTTACTGACAGTGTACCGTTACTGACAGTGTACCGTTACTGACTGACAGTGTACCGTTACTGACAGTGTACCATTACTTACTGACAGTGTACCGTTACTGACAGTGTACCGTTACTGACAGTGTACCATTACTTACTGACAGTGTACCGATACTGACAGTGTACCATTACTTACTGACAGTGTACCGTTACTTACTGACAGTGTACTGTTACTGACAGTGTACCGTTGCATACTGACAGTGTACCGTTACTGATGACAGTGTACCATTACTTACTGACAGTGTACCGTTACTTACTGACAATGTACCGTTACTTACTGACAGTGTACCATTACTTACTGACAGTGTACCGTTACTGACAGTGTACTGTTACTTACTGACAGTGTACCGTTACTTACTGACAGTGTACCGATACTGACAGTGTACCGTTACTTACTGACAATGTACCGTTACTTACTGACTGTGTACCATTACTTACTGACAGTGTACCGTTACTGACAGTGTACTGTTACTTACTGACAGTGTACCGATACTGACAGTGTACCGTTACTTACTGACAGTGTATCATTACTTACTGACAGTGTACCGTTACTGACAGTGTACCATTACTTACTGACAGTGTACCGTTACTGACAGTGTACCGTTACTGACAGTGTACCATTTCTTACTGACAGTGTACCGATACTGACAGTACACATTACTTACTGACAGTGTACCGTTACTTACTGACAGTGTACCGTTACTGACAGTGTACCGTTGCATACTGACAGTGTACCGTTACTGACTGACAGTGTACCATTACTTACTGACAGTGTACCGTTACTGACAGTGTACCGTTACTGACTAACAGTGTACCGTTACTGACAGTGTACCATTACTTACTGACAGTGTACCGTTACTGACAGTGTACCATTACTTACTGACAGTGTACCGATACTGACAGTGTACCATTACTTACTGACAGTGTACCGTTACTTACTGACAGTGTACCGTTACTTACGACAGTGTACCGTTACTGACAGTGTACAGTTGCACACTGACAGTGTACCGTTACTGACTGACAGTGTACCGTTACTGACAGTGTACCATTACTTACTGACAGTGTACCGTTACTGACAGTGTACCGTTACTGACAGTGTACCATTACTTACTGACAGTGTACCGATACTGACAGTGTACCATTACTTACTGACAGTGTACCGTTACTTACTGACAGTGTACCGTTACTGACAGTGTACCGTTGAATACTGACAGTGTACCGTTACTGATGACAGAGTACCATTACTTACTGACAGTGTACCGTTACTGACAGTGTACCGTTACTTACTGACATTGTACCGTTACTTACTGACAGTGTACCGATACTGACAGTGTACCGTTACTTACTGACAGTTTATCATTACTTACTGACAGTGTACCGTTACTGACAGTGTACCATTACTTACTGACAGTGTACCGTTACTGACAGTGTACCATTACTGACAGTGTACCATTACGTACTGACAGTGTACCGATACTGACAGTGTACCATTACTTACTGACAGTGTACCGTTACTTAAACAGTTTACCGTTACTGACAGTGTACCATTACTGATAGTGTACCGTTACTGACTGACATTGTACCGTTACTGACAGTGTACCATTATTTACTGACAGTGTACTGTTACTGACAGTGTACCATTACTTACTGACAGTGTACCGTTACTGACAGTGTACCGTTACTTACTGACATTGTACCGTTACTTACTGACAGTGTACCGATAGTGACAGTGTACCGTTACTTACTGACAGTGTATCATTACTTACTGACCGTGTACCGTTACTGACAGTGTACCATTACTTACTGACAGTGTACCGTTACTGACAGTGTACCGTTACTGACAGTGTACCATTACGTACTGACAGTGTACCATTACTTACTGACAGTGTACCATTACTTAAACAGTTTACCGTTACTGACAGTGTACCGTTGCATACTGACAGTGTACCGTTACTGACAGTGTTAGTTACTAACAGTGTACCATTACTGATAGTGTACCGTTACTGACTGACATTGTACCGTTACTGACAGTGTACCATTATTTACTGACAGTGTACTGTTACTGACAGTGTACCATTACTTACTGACAGTGTACCGTTACTTACTGACAGTGTACCGTTACTCACTGACAGTGTACCATTACTTACTGACAGTGTATCATTACTTACTGACAGTGTACCGTTACTGACTGACAGTGTACCATTACTTACTGACAGTGTACCATTACTGATAGTGTACCGTTACTTACTGACAGTGTACCGTTACTGACAGTGTACCGTTTCTGACTGACAGTGTACCGTTACTTACTGACAGTGTACCGATACTGACTGTACCGTTACTTACTGACAGTGTACCGTTACTGACAGGGTACCATTACTTACTGACATTGTACGGTTACTGACAGTGTACCGTTACTGACAGTGTACCATTACTTACTGACAGTGTATCGATACTGACAGTGTACCATTACTTACTGACAGTGTACCGTTGCTGACAGTGTACCGTTGCTGACAGTGTACCGTTACTGACAGTGTACCATTACTTACTGACAGTGTACCGTTACTTACTGACAGTGTACCGTTACTGACAGTGTACCATTGCATACTGACAGTGTACCGTTACTAACTGACAGTGTACCATTACTTACTAACAGTGTACCGTTACTGACATAGTACCATTACTTACTGACAGTGTACCGTTGCTGACAGTGTACTGTTACTGACAGTGTACCATTACTTACTGACAGTGTACCGATACTGACAGTGTACCATTCCTTACTGACAGTGTACCGTTACTTACTGACAGTGTACCGTTACTGAAAGTGTACCGTTGCATACTGACAATGTACCGTTACTTACTGACAGTGTATCATTTCTTACTGACAGTGTACCGTTACTTACTGACAATGTACCGTTACTTACTGACAGTGTACCATTACTTTCTGACAGTGTACCGTTACTGACAGTGTACCGTTACTTACTGACAGTGTACCGTTACTTACTGACAGTGTACCGATACTGACAATGTACCGTTACTTACTGACAGTGTACCATTTCTTACTGACAGTGTACCGTTACTTACTGACAATGTACCGTTACTTACTGACAGTGTACCATTACTTTCTGACAGTGTACCGTTACTGACAGTGTACCGTTACTTACTGACAGTGTACCGTTACTTACTGACAGTGTACCGATACTGACAATGTACCGTTACTTACTGACAGTGTATCATTACTAACTGACAGTGTACCGTTACTGACAGTGTACCGTTACTGACTGACAGTGTACCGTTACTGACAGTGTACCATTACTTACTGAGAGTGTACCGTTACTGACAGTGTAGCGATACTGACAGTGTACCATTACTTACTGACAGTGTACCGATACTGACAGTGTACCATTACTTACTGACAGTGAACCGTTATTTACTGACAGTGTACCGTTACTGACAGTGTACCGTTGCATAATAACAGTGTACCGTTACTGACAGACAGTGTACCATTACTTACTGACAGTGTACCGTTACTTACTGACAATATACCGTTACTTACTGACAGTGTACCATTACTTACTGACAGTGTACCATTACTTACTGACAGTGTACCGTTACTGACAGTGTACCGTTACTGACTGACAGTGTACCGTGACTGACAGTGTACCATTACTTACTGACAGTGTACCGTTACTGACAGTGTACCGTTACTGACAGTGTACCATTACTTACTGACAGCGTACCTATACTGACAGTGTACCATTACTTACTGACAGTGTACCATTACTTACTGACAGTGTATCATTACTTACTGACAGTGTACCATTACTTACTGACTGTGCCGTTACTGACAGTGTACCATTACTTACTGACAGTGTACCGTTACATACTGACAGTGTATCATTACTTACCTACAGTGTACAGTTACTGACAGTGTACCGTTACTGACAGTGTACCATTACTTACTGACAGTGTACCATTACTTACTGACAGTGTACCGTTACTGACAGTGTACCGTTATTGACTGACATTGTACCGTTACTGACAGTGTACCATTACTTACTGACAGTGTACCGTTACTGACAGTGTACCGTTACTGACAGTATACCATTACTTACTGACAGTGTACCGATACTGTCAGTGTACCTTTACTTACTGACAGTGTACCGTTACTTACTGACAGTGTACCGATACTGACAGTGTACCATTACTTACTGACAGTGTACCGTTACTTAAACAGTTTACCGTTACTAACAGTGTACCGTTGCATACTGACAGTGTACCGTTACTGACAGTGTTAGTTACTAACAGTGTACCATTACTGATAGTGTACCGTTACTGACTGACATTGTACCGTTACTGACAGTGTACCATTATTTACTGACAGTGTACTGTTACTGACAGTGTACCATTACTTACTGACAGTGTACCGTTACTGACAGTGTACCGTTACTTACTGACATTGTACCGTTACTTACTGACAGTGTACCGTTACTGACAGTGTACCGTTGCTTACTGACAGTGTACCATTACTGACAGTGTACCGTTACTGACAGTGTACCATTACTGATAGTGTACCGTTACTGACTGACATTGTACCATTACTGACAGTGTACCATTATTTACTGACAGTGTACTGTTACTGACCGTGTACCATTACTTACTGACAGTGTACCGTTACTCATTGACAGTGTACCATTACTTACTGACAGTGTATCATTACTTACTGACAGTGTACCATTACTTACTGACTGTGCCGTTACTGACAGTGTACCATTACTTATTGACAGTGTACCGTTACTTACTGACAGTGTACCATTACTTACTGACAGTGTATCATTACTAACTTACAGTGTACCGTTACTGACATTGTACCGTTACTGACAGTGTACCATTACTTACTGACAGTGTACCATCACATACTGATAGTGTACCATTACTGACAGTGTACCGTTACCGACTGACATTGTACCTTTACTTACTGACAGTGTACCGTTACTTACTGACAATGTACCGTTACTTACTGACAGTGTACCATTACTTACTGACAGTGTACCATTACTGACAGTGTACCATTTCTTACTGACAGTGTACCGTTACTTACTGACAGTGTACCGATACTGACAGTGTACCGTTACTTACTGACAGTGTATCATTACTTACTGACAGTGTACCGTTACTGACAGTGTACCATTACTTACTGACAGTGTACCGTTACTGACAGTGTACCATTACTTACTGACAGTGTATCGATACTGACAGTGTACCATTACTTACTGACAATGTACTGTTACTTACTGACAGTGTACCGTTACTGACAGTGTACCGTTGCATACTGACAGTGTACCGTTACTAACTGACAGTGTACCATTACTTACTGACAGTGTACCGTTACTGACAGTGTACCATTACTTACTGACAGTGTACCGTTACTGACAGTGTACCGTTACTGACAGTGTACCATTACTTACTGACAGTGTACCGATACTGACAGTGTACCATTCCTTACTGACAGTGTACCGTTACTTACTGACAGTGTACCGTTACTGAAAGTGTACCGTTGCATACTGACAGTGTACCGTTACTGACTGACAGTGTACCATTACTTACTGACAGTGTACCGTTACTTACTGACAATGTACCGTTACTTACTGACAGTGTACCATTACTTACTGACAGTGTACCGTTACTTACAGTGTACCGTTACTTACTGACAGTGTACCGTTACTTACTGACAGTGTACCGATACTGACAGTGTACCGTTACTTACTGACAGTGTATCATTACTAACTGACAGTGTACTGATACTGACAGTGTACCATTACTTACTGACAGTGTACCATTACTTACTGACAGTGTACCGTTACTGACAGTGTACCGTTACTGACTGACAGTGTACCGTTACTGACAGTGTACCATTACTTACTGAGAGTGTACCGTTACTGACAGTGTACCGTTACTGACAGTGTACCATTACTTACTGACAGTGTACCGATACTGACAGTGTACCATTACTTACTGACAGTGAACCGTTACTTACTGACAGTGTACCGTTACTGACAGTGTACCGTTGCATAATAACAGTGTACCGTTACTGACGGACAGTGTACCATTACTTACTGACAGTGTACCGTTACTTACTGACAATATACCGTTACTTACTGACAGTTTACCATTACTTACTGACAGTGTACCATTACTTACTGACAGTGTACCGTTACTGACAGTGTACCGTTACTGACAGTGTACCATTACTTACTGACAGTGTACCGTTACTGCCGTTACTGACAGTGTACCATTACTTACTGACAGTGTACCATTACTTACTGACAGTGTATCATTACTTACTGACAGTGTACCATTACTTACTGACTGTGCCGTTACTGACAGTGTACCATTACTTACTGACAGTGTACCGTTACTTACTGACAGTGTATCATTACTTACTTACAGTGTACAGTTACTGACACTGTACCGGTACTGACATTGTACCATTACTTACTGACAGTGTACCATCACATACTGATATTGTACCATTACTGACAGTGTACCGTTATTGACAGTGTACCATTACTTACTGACAGTGTACCGTTACTTACTGACAGTGTACCGTTACTTACTGACAGTGTACCATTACTTACTGACAGTGTACCATTACTTACTGACAGTGTACCGTTACTGACAGTGTACCGTTACTGACTAAGTGTACCGTTACTGACAGTGTACCATTACTTACTGACAGTGTACCGTTATTGACAGTGTACCGTTACTGACAGTGTACCATTACTTACTGACAGTGTACCGATACTGTCAGTGTACCTTTACTTACTGACATTGTACCGTTACTTACTGACAGTGTACCGTTACTGACAGTGTACCGTTGCATACTGACAGTGTACCGTTACTGACTAACAGTGTACCATTACTTACTGACAGTGTACCGTTACTGACAGTGTACCGTTACTGACAGTGTACCGTTGCATACTGACAGTGTACCATTAATGACAGTGTATCGCTACTGACAGTGTATCGCTTCTGACAGTGTATCGCTACTGACAGTTTGTCATTACTGACAGTGTCACATTACTGACAGTGTAACGTTACTGACAGTGTAACGTTACTGACAGTGTACCATCACATACTGATAGTGTACCATTACTGACAGTGTATTATTACTGACAGTGTACCATTACTGACAGTGTATCGTTAATGTCAATGTACCATTACTTACAATGTAACATTACTGACAGTGTACCTTTACTGACATTGTACCATTACTGAGAGTGTATCGTTACTGACAGTGTTTCATTACTGACAGTGTTTCATTACTGACAGTGTACCATTACTGACAGTGTACCAATTCTGACAGTGTACCACTACTGACAATGTAACATTACTGACAGTGTACCACTACTGACAATGTACCACTACTGACAATGTACCATTACTGACAGTGTACCATTACTGACAGTGTACCACTACTGACAATGTATCGTTACTGTAAGCTGAGTGTAGGCCTAAATCACAATTTATGTAGGTGAACTGATGACCCATTTATGTAGGTGAACTGATGACCCATTTATGTAGGTGAACTGATGACCCATTTATGTAGGTGAACTGATAACCCATTTATGTAGGGAACTGATGACCCATTTATGTAGGTGAACTGATGACCCATTTATGTAGGTGAACTGATGACCTATTTATGTAGGTGAACTGATGACCCATTTAGTAGATGAACTGATGACCCATTTATGTAGGTCAACTGATGACCCATTTATGTAGGTCAACTGATGACCCATTTATGTAATATTGTCACATAAGTATCAGTAATATCAGTCCATACAGATAATTAAATTTGGAGAGGTAGAAAACATTATATTTACGAAAATCTCGAATATGTCAATGTTAAATTTCATATCGGTATAAAAAATGTCTGATCCAGCAATGGAAATGGCAGATAAGTTAGTCGCCGAAGTTTCATCTGTCAATCAGTCACCCTCCTGTGGGAATTATCAACATTAACCACAAGAAATTGCTAAATTGGGGCATTGGAATGTAGGATCACATGCAGCATCAGATGCAGGGTTAATGCAGGGTCAAATGCCGTGTCAGATGCAGGGTTAATGCAGGGTCACATACCACGTTAGATGCAGGGTTAATGTAGGGTCACATGCCACGTTAGATGCAGGGTTAATGCAGGGTCACATGCCGCGTCAGATACAGGGTTAATGCAGGGTCACATGCAGCACCAGATGCAGGGTCACATGCAGCATCAGATACAGGGTTAATGCAGGGTCACATGCCGTGTCAGATACAGGGTTAATGCAAGGTCAAATGCCATGTCAGATACAGGGTTAATGCAGGGTCACATACAGCATCAGATACAGGGTTAATGCAGGGTCATATGCCACCTCAGATGCAGGGTAAATGCAGGGTCAAATGCCGTGTCAGATACAGGGTTAATGCAGGGTGAAATGCCGTGTCAGATACAGGGTTAATGCAGAGTCACATGCCACATCAGATACAGGGTTAATGCAGGGTCAAATGCCGTGTCAGATACAGGGTCACATGCCACGTCAGATGCAGGGTTAATGCAGGGTCACATGCCGTGTCAGATACAGGGTTAATGCAGGGTCACATGCAGCATCAGATACAGGGTTAATGCAGGGTCACATGCAGCATCAGATACAGGGTTAATGCAATGTCACATGCAGGGTCAGTTGCAGGGTTAGTGCGGGGGCAGATGCAGCAACAGATACAGGGTTAATGCGGGGTCACATGCAGGGTCAGATACAGCATCAGATGCAGGGTTAATGTGGGGACACATGCCACATCAGATACAGGGTTAATGTGGGGTCACATGCAGCATCAGATACAGGGTTAATGTGGGGTCACATGCAGCATCAGGTACAGGGTTAGTGCGGGGGCACATGCAGCATCAGATACAGGGTTAATGTAGGGTCACATGCCGCATCAGATGCAGGGTTAATGCAGGGTGACATGCCGTGTCAGATACAGGGTTAATGCAGGGTGACATGCCATGTCAGATACAGGGTTAATGCAGGGTGACATGCCACGTCAGATACAGGGTTAATGCAGATTCACATGCCGCATCAGATACAGGGTTAATGCAGGGTCACATGCAGCATCAGATACAGGGTTAATGCAGGGTCACATGCAGCATCAGATACAGGGTTAATGCAATTTCACATGCAGGGTCAGTTGCAGGGTTAGTGCGGGGGCATATGGAGCATCAGATACAGGGTTAATGCGGGGTCACATGCAGGGTCAGTTTCAGAGTCAGATACAGCGTCAGATGCAGGGTTAATGCAGGGTCATATGCCGTGTCAGATACAGGGTTAATGCAGGGTCACATGCAGCATCAGGTACAGGGTCAGATGCAAGGTTAATGCAGAAGCACATGCAGCATCAAATGCAAGGTTCATGCAGGGTTACATGCAGTGTCAGATGGAGGGTTAATGCAGGGTCACATGCCATGTCAGATGGAGGGTTAATGCAGGGTCACATGCCATGTCAGATGGAGGGTTAATGCAGGGTCACATGCCACGTCCGATGGAGGGTTAATGCAGGGTCACATGCCATGTCAGATGGAGGGAGGGTTAATGCAGGATCACATGCAGGGTTAATGCAGGATCACATGCATATTTAATGCAGGGTTACCTGCAGTGTCAGATGCATTGTTAATGCAGGGTCAAATGCCACGTCAGATGGAGGGTTAATGCAGGGTCACATGAGACATCAGATGCAGGGTTAATGCAGGGTCACATACCACGCCAGATGCAGGGTTAATGCGGGGTCACTTGCAGCGTCAGATGCATGGTTAATGCAGGGTCACATGCAGTGTCGTCAGATGCAGGGTTAATGTGGGGTCACATGCAGGGTTAATGCAGGGTTACATGCACGCCACATGCACGGTTAATTCAGGGTCACATGCAGGGTTAATGCAAGGTCACATGCAGTGTAAGATACAGGGTCACATGCAGTGTCAGATGCAGGGTTAATGCAGGGTCACATGCAGTGTCAGATACAGGGTTAATGCAGGGTCACATGCACGTCACATGCAGGGTTAATTCAGGGTCACATGCAGGTTTAATGCAAGGTCACATGCAGTGTCAGATGCAGGGTTAATGCAGGGTCACATGTCATGTTAGATGCAGGGTTAATGCAGGGTCACATGCCACATCAGATGCAGGGTCACATGCCGTGTCAGATGCAGGGTTAATGCGGGGTCACATGCCACATCGGATGCAGGGTTAATGCAGGGTCACATGCTATGTCAGATGCGGGGTCACATGCCACATCAAATACAGTGTCACATGCTGCATCAGATACAGGGTTAATGCAGGGTCACATACAGGGTTAATGCTGGGTTACATAGAGTGTCAGATACAGGGTCACATGCCACATCAGATACAGGGTTAATGCAGGGTCACATGTACAATGATAGGTAGAATAAGATATAAATGCAATGCTACCTAATCCTGCAGTTAATGATGCTACTGACGATGCTTCTGACATCGGTCGAGCAACCAGGTGCTGCCTCTCTGTTCTCAGTCTATTGTCGCCTTGTTCTGAAAACAGCAATCAGAGAATTATCATTACAAAACATAAACTAAAATATTGCAAGAATATTTTCGAAATCAAGCTAAAATAAATGTGTATGAAAAGCATTGAATAATAAGGTTTGACAGTATTATACCATACAGTCCTTCTGTGACAGGTCTGACAGTATTGTACCATACAGTCATTCTGTGAAAGGTTTAACAGTGTTATACCATACAGTCCTTCTGTGAAAGGTTTGACAGTATTATACCATACAGTCATTCTGTGAAAGGTTTGACAGTATTATACCATACAGTCCTTCTGTGAAAGGTTTGACAGTATTGTACCATACAGTCCATCTGTGACAGGTTTGACAGTATTGTACCATACAGTCCTTCTGTGAAAGGTTTGACAGTATTATACCATACAGTCCTTCTGTGAAAGGTTTGACAGTATTGTACCATACAGTCCTTCTGTGACAGGTTTGACAGTATTGTACCATACAGTCCTTCTGTGAAAGGTTTGACAGTATTATACCATACAGTCCTTCTGTGACAGGTTTGACAGTATTATACCATACAGTCCTTCTGTGACAGGTTTGACAGTATTATACCATACAGTCCTTCTGTGACAGGTTTGACAGTATTATACCATACAGTCCTTCTGTGACAGGTTTGACATTATTATACCATACAGTCCTTCTGTGACAGGTTTGACAGTATTATACCATACAGTCCTTCTGTGAAAGGTTTGACAGTATTATACCATACAGTCCTTCTGTGACAGGTTTGACAGTATTATACCATACAGTCCTTCTGTGACAGGATTGACAGTAGTGTACCATACAGTCCTTCTGTGACAGGTTTGACAGTATTATACCATACAGTCCTGCTGTGACAGGTTTGACAGTATTATACCATACAGTCCTGCTGTGACAGGTTTGACAGTATTGTACCATACAGTCATTCTGTGACAGGTTTGACAGTATTATACCATACAGTCCTTCTGTGACAGGTTTGACAGTATTGTACCATACAGTCCTTCTGTGAAAGGTTTGACAGTATTGTACCATACAGTCCTTCTGTGAAAGGTTTGACAGTATTATACCATACAGTCCTTCTGTGAAAGGTTTGACAGTATTGTACCATACAGTCCTTCTGTGAAAGGTTTGACAGTATTATACCATACAGTCCTTCTGTGAAAGGTTTGACAGTATTATACCATACAGTCCTTCTGTGACAGGTTTGACAGTATTATACCATACAGTCCTTCTGTGAATGGTTTGACAGTATTGTACCATACAGTCCTTCTGTGAAAGGTTTGACAGTATTGTACCATACAGTCCTTCTGTGACAGGTCTGACAGTATTACACCATACAGTCATTCTGCGACAGGTTTGACAGTTTTGTACCATACAGTCCTTCTGTGACAGGTTTGACAGTATTATACCATACAGTCCTTCTGTGAAAGGTTTGACAGTATTATACCATACAGTCCTTCTGTGAAAGGTTTGACAGTATTATACCATACAGTCATTCTGTGACAGGTTTGACAGTATTATACCATACAGTCCTTCTGTGAAAGGTTTGACAGTATTGTACCATACAGTCCTTCTGTGAAAGGTTTGACAGTATTATACCATACAGTCCTTCTGTGACAGGTTTGACAGTATTATACCATACAGTCCTTCTATGACAGGTTTGACAGTATTATACCATACAGTCCTTCTGTGAAAGGTTTGACAGTATTATACCGTACAGTCCTTATGTGAAAGGTTTGACAGTATTGTACCATACAGTCCTTCTGTGACAGGTTTGACAGTATTATACCATACAGTCCTTCTGTGACAGGTTTGACAGTATTATACCATACAGTCATTCTGTGAAAGGTTTGACAGTATTGTACCATACAGTCCTTCTGTGACAGGTTTGACAGTATTGTACCATACAGTCCTTCTGTGACAGGTTTGAAAGTATTATACCATACAGTCATTCTGTGAAAGGTTTGACAGTATTGTACCATACAATCATTCTGTTAAAGGTTTGACAGTATTATACCATACATTCCTTCTGTGAAAGGTTTGACAGTATTATACCATACAGTCCTTCTGTGACAGGTTTGACAGTATTGTACCATACAGTCCTTCTGTGAAAGGTTTGACAGTATTGTACCATACAGTCCTTCTGTGACAGGTTTGACAGTATTGTACCATACAGTCCTTCTGTGAAAGGTTTGACAGTATTGTACCATACAGTCCTTCTGTGAAAGGTTTGACAGTATTATACCATACAGTCCTTCTGTGACAGGTTTGACAGTATTATACCATACAGTCCTTCTGTGAAAGGTTTGACAGTATTATACCATACAGTCCTTCTGTGACAGGTTTGACAGTATTATACCATACAGTCCTTCTGTGACAGGTTTGACAGTATTATACCATACAGTCCTTCTGTGAAAGGTTTGACAGTATTATACCATACAGTCCTTCTGTGACAGGTTTGACAGTATTATACCATACAGTCCTTCTGTGACAGGTTTGACAGTATTACACCATACAGTCCTTCTGTGACAGGTTTGACAGTATTGTACCATACAGTCCTTCTGTGACAGGTTTGACAGTATTATACCATACAGTCCTGCTGTGACAGGTTTGACAGTATCATACCATACAGTCCTGCTGTGACAGGTTTGACAGTATTGTACCATACAGTCATTCTGTGACAGGTTTGACAGTATTATACCATACAGTCCTTCTGTGAAAGGTTTGACAGTATTGTACCATACAGTCCTTCTGTGACAGGTTTGACAGTATTATACCATACAGTCCTTCTGTGACAGGTTTGACAGTATTGTACCATACAGTCCTTCTGTGAAAGGTTTGACAGTATTGTACCATACAGTCCTTCTGTGAAAGGTTTGACAGTATTATACAATACAGTCCTTCTGTGAAAGGTTTGACAGTATTGTACCATACAGTCCTTCTGTGAAAGGTTTGACAGTATTATACCATACAGTCCTTCTGTGAAAGGTTTGACAGTATTATACCATACAGTCCTTCTGTGACAGGTTTGACAGTATTATACCATACAGTCCTTCTGTGAAAGGTTTGACAGTATTGTACCATACAGTCCTTCTGTGAAAGGTTTGACAGTATTGTACCATACAGTCCTTCTGTGACAGGTTTGACAGTATTATACCATACAGTCATTCTGTGACAGGTTTGACAGTATTGTACCATACAGTCCTTCTGTGACAGGTTTGACAGTATTATACCATACAGTCCTTCTATGACAGGTTTGACAGTATTATACCATACAGTCCTTATGTGAAAGGTTTGACAGTATTGTACCATACAGTCCTTCTGTGACAGGTTTGACAGTATTATACCATACAGTCCTTCTATGACAGGTTTGACAGTATTATACCATACAGTCCTTCTGTGAAAGGTTTGACAGTATTATACCATACAGTCCTTCTGTGAAAGGTTTGACAGTATTATATCATACAGTCATTCTGTGACAGGTTTGACAGTATTATACCATACAGTCCTTCTGTGAAAGGTTTGACAGTATTGTACCATACAGTCCTTCTGTGAAAGGTTTGACAGTATTATACCATACAGTCCTTCTGTGACAGGTTTGACAGTATTGTACCGTACAGTCCTTATGTGACATGTTTGACAGTATTATACCATACAGTCCTTCTATGACAGGTTTGACAGTATTATACCATACAGTCCTTCTGTGAAAGGTCTGACATTATTATACTGTACAGTCCTTATGTGAAAGGTTTGACAGTATTGTACCATACAATCATTCTGTTAAAGGTTTGACAGTATTATACCATACATTCCTTCTGTGAAAGGTTTGACAGTATTATACCATACAGTCCTTCTGTGACAGGTTTGACAGTATTGTACCATACAGTCCTTCTGTGAAAGGTTTGACAGTATTGTACCATACAGTCCTTCTGTGACAGGTTTGACAGTATTGTACCATACAGTCCTTCTGTGAAAGGTTTGACAGTATTGTACCATACAGTCCTTCTGTGAAAGGTTTGACAGTATTATACCATACAGTCCTTCTGTGACAGGTTTGACAGTATTATACCATACAGTCCTTCTGTGACAGGTTTGACAGTATTATACCATACAGTCCTTCTGTGACAGGTTTGACAGTATTATACCATACAGTCCTTCTGTGACAGGTTTGACAGTATTATACCATACAGTCCTTCTGTGAAAGGTTTGACAGTATTATACCATACAGTCCTTCTGTGACAGGTTTGACAGTATTATACCATACAGTCCTTCTGTGACAGGTTTGACAGTATTATACCATACAGTCCTTCTGTGACAGGTTTGACAGTATTGTACCATACAGTCCTTCTGTGACAGGTTTGACAGTATTATACCATACAGTCCTGCTGTGACAGGTTTGACAGTATCATACCATACAGTCCTGCTGTGACAGGTTTGACAGTATTGTACCATACAGTCATTCTGTGACAGGTTTGACAGTATTATACCATACAGTCCTTCTGTGAAAGGTTTGACAGTATTGTACCATACAGTCCTTCTGTGACAGGTTTGACAGTATTATACCATACAGTCCTTCTGTGACAGGTTTGACAGTATTGTACCATACAGTCCTTCTGTGAAAGGTTTGACAGTATTGTACCATACAGTCCTTCTGTGAAAGGTTTGACAGTATTATACAATACAGTCCTTCTGTGAAAGGTTTGACAGTATTGTACCATACAGTCCTTCTGTGAAAGGTTTGACAGTATTATACCATACAGTCCTTCTGTGAAAGGTTTGACAGTATTATACCATACAGTCCTTCTGTGACAGGTTTGACAGTATTATACCATACAGTCCTTCTGTGAAAGGTTTGACAGTATTGTACCATACAGTCCTTCTGTGAAAGGTTTGACAGTATTGTACCATACAGTCCTTCTGTGACAGGTTTGACAGTATTGTACCATACAGTCCTTCTGTGACAGGTTTGACAGTATTGTACCATACAGTCCTTCTGTGACAGGTTTGACAGTATTATACCATACAGTCCTTCTATGACAGGTTTGACAGTATTATACCATACAGTCCTTATGTGAAAGGTTTGACAGTATTGTACCATACAGTCCTTCTGTGACAGGTTTGACAGTATTATACCATACAGTCCTTCTATGACAGGTTTGACAGTATTATACCATACAGTCCTTCTGTGAAAGGTTTGACAGTATTATACCATACAGTCCTTCTGTGAAAGGTTTGACAGTATTATATCATACAGTCATTCTGTGACAGGTTTGACAGTATTATACCATACAGTCCTTCTGTGAAAGGTTTGACAGTATTGTACCATACAGTCCTTCTGTGAAAGGTTTGACAGTATTATACCATACAGTCCTTCTGTGACAGGTTTGACAGTATTGTACCGTACAGTCCTTATGTGACATGTTTGACAGTATTATACCATACAGTCCTTCTATGACAGGTTTGACAGTATTATACCATACAGTCCTTCTGTGAAAGGTCTGACATTATTATACTGTACAGTCCTTATGTGAAAGGTTTGACAGTATTGTACCATACAGTCCTTCTGTGACAGGTTTGACAGTATTGTACCATACAGTCCTTCTGTGAAAGATTTGACAGTATTATACCATACAGTCCTTCTGTGAAAGGTTTGACAGTATTGTACCATACAGTCCTTCTGTGACAGGTTTGACAGTATTGTGCCATACAGTCCTTCTGTGACAGGTTTGACAGTATTGTACCATACAGTCCTTCTGTGACAGGTTTGACAGTATTGTACCATACAGTCCTTCTGTGACAGGTTTGACAGTATTGTACCATACAGTCCTTCTGTGAAAGGTTTGACAGTATTATACCATACAGTCCTTCTGTGACAGGTTTGACAGTATTGTACCGTACAGTCCTTATGTGACATGTTTGACAGTATTATACCATACAGTCCTTCTATGACAGGTTTGACAGTATTATACCATACAGTCCTTCTGTGAAAGGTCTGACATTATTATACTGTACAGTCCTTATGTGAAAGGTTTGACAGTATTGTACCATACAATCATTCTGTTAAAGGTTTGACAGTATTATACCATACATTCCTTCTGTGAAAGGTTTGACAGTATTATACCATACAGTCCTTCTGTGACAGGTTTGACAGTATTGTACCATACAGTCCTTCTGTGAAAGGTTTGACAGTATTGTACCATACAGTCCTTCTGTGACAGGTTTGACAGTATTGTACCATACAGTCCTTCTGTGAAAGGTTTGACAGTATTGTACCATACAGTCCTTCTGTGAAAGGTTTGACAGTATTATACCATACAGTCCTTCTGTGACAGGTTTGACAGTATTATACCATACAGTCCTTCTGTGACAGGTTTGACAGTATTATACCATACAGTCCTTCTGTGACAGGTTTGACAGTATTATACCATACAGTCCTTCTGTGACAGGTTTGACAGTATTATACCATACAGTCCTTCTGTGAAAGGTTTGACAGTATTATACCATACAGTCCTTCTGTGACAGGTTTGACAGTATTATACCATACAGTCCTTCTGTGACAGGTTTGACAGTATTACACCATACAGTCCTTCTGTGACAGGTTTGACAGTATTGTACCATACAGTCCTTCTGTGACAGGTTTGACAGTATTATACCATACAGTCCTGCTGTGACAGGTTTGACAGTATCATACCATACAGTCCTGCTGTGACAGGTTTGACAGTATTGTACCATACAGTCATTCTGTGACAGGTTTGACAGTATTATACCATACAGTCCTTCTGTGAAAGGTTTGACAGTATTGTACCATACAGTCCTTCTGTGACAGGTTTGACAGTATTATACCATACAGTCCTTCTGTGACAGGTTTGACAGTATTGTACCATACAGTCCTTCTGTGAAAGGTTTGACAGTATTGTACCATACAGTCCTTCTGTGAAAGGTTTGACAGTATTATACAATACAGTCCTTCTGTGAAAGGTTTGACAGTATTGTACCATACAGTCCTTCTGTGAAAGGTTTGACAGTATTATACCATACAGTCCTTCTGTGAAAGGTTTGACAGTATTATACCATACAGTCCTTCTGTGACAGGTTTGACAGTATTATACCATACAGTCCTTCTGTGAAAGGTTTGACAGTATTGTACCATACAGTCCTTCTGTGAAAGGTTTGACAGTATTGTACCATACAGTCCTTCTGTGACAGGTTTGACAGTATTATACCATACAGTCATTCTGTGACAGGTTTGACGGTATTGTACCATACAGTCCTTCTGTGACAGGTTTGACAGTATTATACCATACAGTCCTTCTATGACAGGTTTGACAGTATTATACCATACAGTCCTTATGTGAAAGGTTTGACAGTATTGTACCATACAGTCCTTCTGTGACAGGTTTGACAGTATTATACCATACAGTCCTTCTATGACAGGTTTGACAGTATTATACCATACAGTCCTTCTGTGAAAGGTTTGACAGTATTATACCATACAGTCCTTCTGTGAAAGGTTTGACAGTATTATATCATACAGTCATTCTGTGACAGGTTTGACAGTATTATACCATACAGTCCTTCTGTGAAAGGTTTGACAGTATTGTACCATACAGTCCTTCTGTGAAAGGTTTGACAGTATTATACCATACAGTCCTTCTGTGACAGGTTTGACAGTATTGTACCGTACAGTCCTTATGTGACATGTTTGACAGTATTATACCATACAGTCCTTCTATGACAGGTTTGACAGTATTATACCATACAGTCCTTCTGTGAAAGGTCTGACATTATTATACTGTACAGTCCTTATGTGAAAGGTTTGACAGTATTGTACCATACAGTCCTTCTGTGACAGGTTTGACAGTATTGTACCATACAGTCCTTCTGTGAAAGATTTGACAGTATTATACCATACAGTCCTTCTGTGAAAGGTTTGACAGTATTGTACCATACAGTCCTTCTGTGACAGGTTTGACAGTATTGTGCCATACAGTCCTTCTGTGACAGGTTTGACAGTATTGTACCATACAGTCCTTCTGTGACAGGTTTGACAGTATTGTACCATACAGTCCTTCTGTGACAGGTTTGACAGTATTGTACCATACAGTTCTTCTGTGAAAGGTTTGACAGTAGTGTACCATACAGTCCTTCTGTGACAGGTTTGACAGTAGTGTGCCATACAGTCCTTCTGTGACAGGTTTGACAGTAGTGTACCATACAGTCCTTCTGTGACAGGTTTGACAGTATTGTACCATACAGTCCTTCTGTGACAGGTTTGACAGTATTGTACCATACTTATATTCATTATGTACCTTGTATTGGGAACCATGGAATACATACTTATATTCCTTAGGTAACTTGTATTGGGAACCATGGAATACATACTTATATTCCTTAGGTAACTTGTATTGCCTTGGGAACAATATAATACATACTTATATTCATTAGGTAACTTGTATTGCCTTGGGAACCATGGAATACATACTTATATTCATTAGGTAACTTGTATTGCCTTGGGAACCATGGAATACATACTTATATTCATTAGGTAACTTGTATTGGGAACCATGGAATACATACTTATATTCCTTATGTACCTTGTATTGGGAACCATGGAATACATACTTATATTCCTTAGGTAACTTGTATTGCCTTGGGAACCATGGAATACATACTTATATTCATTAGGTAACTTGTATTGATACTTATATTCCTTAGGTAACTTGTATTGCCTTGGGAACCATGGAATACATACTTATATTCATTAGGTAACTTGTATTGGGAACCATGGAATACATACTTATATTCATTAGGTAACTTGTATTGGGAACCATGGAATACATACTTATATTCCTTATGTAACTTGTATTGGGAACCATGGAATACATACTTATATTCATTATGTACCTTGTATTGGGAACCATGGAATACATACTTATATTCCTTATGTACCTTGTATTGGGAACCATGGAATACATACTTATATTCCTTATGTAACTTGTATTGAGAACCATGGAATACATACCTTGAAGTCCTTCTGTGTCCAATGGTGTGCTGGTTGGACAAAATATCTGAAATGAGACCAGAAAACGTCAGCATGTCTACCACTATGTGCATGTACATTGATTTTACAGGAATTTATTGAAACATGTATTTAGAGTGGTGGAACCTATGCTCGGCGTAAATCCTACATATCATGGGCTATAAAAAAAATTAAATGCACTTGCCGTATATTATTATTTTCTTAAGTTGTGAATACAACTTTCAAAAAATTGTTGTTGAAAATTTTAGCTTCATTACGTGACCATGGGCCTCACTACAGCTATCGCAATGGCACCTGTTTCCATGGGGAACTAGATACTTTAGGGCACCTATGCACGGCGTACATGAATGTGTTTATGTATGCACGTGTAAATGTTGAATATATTATTTTGACTTAGTAACATCAATAACTAACAATATTAAAACTCATAAGAAACTTTTTTTCTGGTTATTTGTACATTTTTCAGCTACCTGAAATGCTCATAAACCGCATCATTTCGATGGAAAATATTCCCATCAAGTTATCTGTTTATATTCGACTACTGAACCAGTCAGGTGACAGTTGCATTAGGCTACCGGCACGCACAACGGAATGCTATTGAACTATGCTTCACCTCTGTCAGCGAAAATAGGTTAAAACTATTTAAATATTTTAAATACGGATGCAAATAGAAAATACACGCCGAGCATAGGAATACGCCAAGCATAGGTTCCACCACTCTATGCAGTCTGGACCAGTAAGCTAGGCTATTATATGTCACGTGCACAGCTAAGAATATAAAAGGTTCTACAAAACTACTTAGTAACTGAAATTATTATGCATAAAGTAACCAAGGGTTTGAACCCACAACCACCTGACCCTCCATTTCCTGGAGGTTGTCACTTTACTGAGTAACTATAAAAGCTAACTCTATAGTGAGACAGTACAAGTCTCCCTATATACCACTACACTACTCCTAGTCCTATATATAAGACCTCAACATAAACATTTTATCTGTTACATTTCTGAAGTCTAAATATTTGGACTACACTACTCCCCTATTCATTGAATCCAGGCATAAATCATTCATACAGAAATCCAACGGAGTATAGCCCTCTCCATCCGAAGTAGAAGTCTGTGCAGTTAACCCATTCAACACCAAGTAACTGACATGGACTTGTCCATGATATTTTTAGACCAATAAATTAATAACAAAATTACATTTGGATCAGTTCATTTATCAAAATGGGTAAACAAAATTCTAGAAATAGTTATATTACTTGAAAAAAGTGCAGATCCTGATGAGACGGCTCGTGACGAGACGGCTCGTGACGAGCCGGCTCATCTGGATCTACACTTTTTTGTAAGCCTATTTAGAGGTATGTGGTGTTGAAAGGGTTAAGCATGGGTATGGAGACACTTCTGATACTATGATACTATTAATGTAACCAAGTCCAAGTTTGAACCAACGACCACCAGATCTTCCATTACCTTTTTTAGTCTGATTAGGCTTCGTTTGTTACTAGAGTTGTCCCATTCGCTCGTCGTACAACCTCTGATAAACAACGGCTCGTTAACATTGAGCTCTTCAAGGGATGCCGTGTTCGGTATATGTATTGCAATTGGAATGAGTTTGTGAGAATGTTCACAGTCTAGTAGATACTTGAATGCCGCTTGTTTACAATACTTTGCCCAATAATTTGCCCAAAATTCCGGCGTGATCACAACCAAAGTCAGGTCTGTAGTACGAACTATGTTAAATAATTCATCAAAAATATTTTTTCCTGGCGTTGCGTCTCTGTCCGCGTAATACCCCACTTGGCCACAAGTCCACCCTCTTATTTTCTCTTCTAAATACTCAACCACTTCCAACGCTAGCCGTTTATCATCCGTTTCAATACCATCGCATCTGTTGTAAATAAAATTATAATCATAGGACGCCATGTTACGGTATAACAATAAAAATGACAATTGCAAAACTTGTTCTACTTTCGTTTTCAAAAACAGTCCAATTTGCCGGATAGGTTTAAAACACGGCGCCCTTGTAGATATTATAAGGAAAATAACGGAAAACACGGCGCTCCACATCACAACTGTTTTTATTTCTTGAATATTTTAATAATTCTGGAATGGAATTAAAGCTTACCATCTGACCTTTCACGTTCTGTGATTATCACATCAATTGCTTAGCTGGCCAGTCGCTGCCAAACTAATCAATAATCCAATCAGATATCGTTATTTCACACAAATTAATAATAAATATGCATACTATGTGTGTGTTTTTACATTTATTTATCGTCGCTACCGGTTGCCCATATATATGAGCGACGCGTCCTAAAGAGATTAGTCATTTTAGATGTTTGGAGGATAGTGCAATGATACAGACATAGACCCATTCCAGAGTCTCCTCTGGTTCTTTTACGTGCACGGTGTCAAGCACCGACACGAGACCTCGGTTTAATGTCCCATCTGAAAGACTGTCAATTTTATTATGGTCAGACGGGGGATCGAACCTGCGATCCCTGGATTACCAGTCCAGCGTGCATACTATTATCAGTGATTCTAATTTTATAGCTGTTACCATTATTTTATGTTATATAGTCGGTTCAAAAGCTCGCTCAGAGCTTGTGTTGTACTGTTGCTATCTTACCAACTCAAAATAAAATTTATCTTAACTTAACTTATCACACACCCCCAGACAATCACCCCCCCCCAGACAATCACCCCCCCCCCCTCCAGAAAACACGTCTCCCTCCGACAAGCTGCAATGAAAACTATATTGTAATTTAACGGGAAAACTGCCATTTTAAACTTATAATAATGGTTACTTAAGCCTTTATTAGATATAGATATGGAAATTAATTGTATGTAAACATTTTAAGAAATATTATTTATAGACTCAGATAAAACAAATACTAGCTTTATTTATTTAAAGATAAATCGGTACAAAGATTAACAAGTTTCAAGTTTCAAATTTATTGGCATAATCAGCAACTATATTGCCTTTGGCCATTTACAATGATAGAAATATGGCAAAGACATCACAAAACATGTTACATATATACATGTATAAACAAATACAATACATTTAAGAAACAGTAGTAATTGACAGGGTATTACTACGTAATGACATAGCTTCTTTGATGTACTTACAAACATTAATCAAATATTTTTTATTTTTGCATGACATGATAGATATAAATTTATTTATTGATGGCCATGCTATGTAGCCCAAATATTTCAATCTTATATCTCTGTATTTTTCACAACATAATATAAAATGGTATTCTGATTCAATTACATTTTGATTGCATAATTTACATAACCTATTGTTTCTATCAATACCATTAAATCTTCCAAATTCAATTTCTAATTTATGGGATGTTAATCTTAAACATGTACAACATTGACGTAAACTATCACTAGAGATTTGATCAATATAGTCTTCATAACGGAATGTCAGCTTAAATTTACAATAATAATCAAGTTTCGACATTGTGTTTACTGATGTGTTCCAGTCTTGAACGAACTGGTCGCGTAATCTCATTTTAAACATAGGTAAATAGTTAATATTAGCATCAAAATTGAGTCGAACATTTGTAAAACCGAGATGATCAATTAAGGAATTAACTCGGCTAGCCCAACATTTACCGTTAACGTTATTACACAGATCGGCATACATATTATACATTGGAGAATCAACATTTTTCATTACTTTAAACCAAAATTTGATTACTCTCTCTTTACATATAACAGATAATGGAAATCGTCCTAATTCACCATAGATAGCATTGGTAGGTGTTTGCAGCTTAACACCCAAAATATATTTACAAAATCTCAAATGTAATTTATCGACATCCTTTAGGTTGTAGACACCCCAAACCTCAGAACCATATAAAATTATAGGTACAATCATTGTATCAAACAGCTTAAGTTTAGTTTTAACATCCATATGTACTCTATCGAATAATGACAATAAATTGTGATAAGCTCTTAATGCTTGATCCTGTAAACATTTTATTGCACCAGTTAAAGTTCCTGTATATGTAAACTTAATACCAAGATATGTAAAGCTATCAACAATATCTATTTGTTTTCCATTGATATAAAAGATAACATTATGATTCTGTTTACGCTTTTCAAATATACACATTTTTGTTTTATTTACATTTATAGTTAAGCCCCATTTCACAGAATACTGGTAAATACTATCAATTTGAGATTGTAGACTCCTGGCATCTGTCGTGAACAAAACAATATCGTCAGCAAATAATATCAAATACATGGATAATAAATCCAGATCTTTTTCAGTTAACGAGTTAACATCCAAATTTTCAATAATATCATTAATAAATATAATAAATAACAAAGGTGATAAGGGCTCACCTTGTTTTAACCCAATTGTAACATCAAAGAAATCTGAAAATGTCATAGTATTAAGCATTTTCACGCACGATTGAACTCTGTTATAAATACATTTGACCATGTTAACCATTTTACAGCTTACGCCAGATTTGATTAATTTTTCCCACAAAGCATCCCGATTTACGGTATCAAAAGCACGCTGATAATCTATAAATATGCACCAAAGCTTGGCATTTTTAGATAATACCTTTTGAATTATTGAGTGTAGCAAAAATATAGCATCAGCTGTAGAACGGTTATCTCTAAAACCAAACTGAAAATCATTAAAAACATGCTCAGATTCACACCACTTGTTAATGCGATTCCTTAAAATCAAAGAAAATATCTTACCCATGCTGTTAACTAACGTAATCCCTCTATAATTGGAAGGGTCATTTTTATCTCCCTTTTTGTACAATGGAACAATGACTCCCTTGGTCCATGCCTCGGGATAAGTGCATGTATCAAATATATGATTAAAAATCAGACATAAATATGGTGATATAAAATTATTCGAGTCAATAAAGAAATCAGATACATTTTTATCATAATCACAACTTTTATAACGATTTAACATGGAAATAGTTTTTTGTACTTCTTCTACAGTGATTGTTTTGTCTAATTGATCAACAGTGACCGTATTGCTATGTAAATCATCAGAAAGATAGGTGTTAGGTTCTGCATCGTTTGAACTATTAGAAAAATGTTTTACAAAATCGTCTAAGTGAATGTCACTAGCATAATTACTAGCTTGTTTATATTTATTTAAATATTTCCAAAATTTACGTGGTGAGTTTTTACTTAAGCTTGACAATTTCTGCTTCTCTTTATAATAGAATTTCCATTTAACACGTCGTTTGGTCTTAACAAAGTTTCTTCTGCAAAACAAAAAATTTAGTTTGTTTTCTTCAGATTTATTTGTAAAAAATTTCCTTTTAGATTCCAAAAATACCGCTTTATTTTGACGGCACTCATCGTTAAACCATAATGATTTACATTTTTTAGACTTTGGTTTGGTTGAATAGGTTTTACCAAAACACTTAAAAGAAACATCATAGACTGTATTAGAGAATTCATGAATACATTGGTTGATATCAACTTCTCCCATCGATAACTGATTTGTTACATCATCCAATATCGATTTCTTGGTAATTAGCATATTTACGAAATAATCAGTTTTTGAAGTGTCCCATACAATTGTATCAACATTACAACAATCTATTATAGGTATAACATCAGCGCGTTTCAAAGAAAATGCAATTGGACAATGATCTGAGAATTCAGATAAATCAAGAACACTCATATTACAGACTGAGTTAAAATATTCACATCCTGTTATTAAATAATCCACTGTACTGGCAACCGGTCTATTTCTATACATCCCGTGGAAAGTACAATCTCCATGCTCAAGGCGACCGTTAACTATAACTAGATTATTTTCTTTACAAAGAGTTAATAATTTTGATCCAAAACTATTTACACCAGTGTCATGATTTTTTCGGACTGGTAAGTTAGATGTACGATAAGTGGACTGCGGTAGATCAACATAACGGTCTAGGTGTACGACTGGCACGTAGTCAAGCTGATCAGCAGTGCGTGAGTTCAGGTCTCCAAGTAAATACCAAGGAAACGAAGATGTCCCTAGGTGTGCTACTTATTTGTAAGTATTTTAAGTATGCTATAACTTTGTTAGATAATAGGTGCATATAGTATTTGCTAAATATAATATTAGATCAGGCAGTGCTATATTGTGCTATACCAACTTTGGTCAATAATAATTAGAGGTTATTAAACCGCGGAGGTGGGTCATTTGTGGATATTGGCGCACCCTATGGAGATATTGGCCCGAGGGCCAATATCGGATAGGTGCGCCAATATCCACAAATGGCCCACCGCAGCCGTTTAATAACTTCTTTATTGCATACATAGCCGTATGTTTCTTCTGCTGTTATTTGCTTATTTCGCTCAGCCATTTTACCGTCAAGAGACAACAATCTGTCAGACAATGACTTTAGTGTTGCTTCGGCGGCCATGTTTACACAATGTAGTTACTATTGTTGCTACCTGTGTCACGTGCTCGTGATTCATTCTCGGCGCGTGCCGGGCCAATATCGAATATTGGCCCGGCACGCGCGGATATTGGCCCGGCAGAGTCGAACATCGAAATATATTGCCCCCGTCGACCAGATAGTTTGCTTTTCTACCATTACATTTGTTACTATTTATAGTAACGTATGCAATAATTTGTTTTATTTGGTTTAAACATATTTATTCGATAATAATGTACATTACATATACATTGTATACAAAACGTTTTATTTCCATTACTACAAATCATTTTCTGAGGTCAGTCTGTTGTGGTGGAGAGTAAACCACCCGCATTCCCTGAGTATGAACAAGTATTCAACTCTCCAACCTCCGTAAGCGACTGCCAACTTTCTCACATGCGTGCGTGTCATTGCTTGAGTTTCGTATTCCTCCGCGGTTGTATGTACTTTTGTATTTTAGCTATTTTCTGATAATCATGGACAGTTAATTATAAAGTAATATATTCTAATGAATTTGTTTTGTCTGTAGTTTTTAAATTTGATAGCAAACAGAAACTAACTTGAAAATTATACCGGAACTATTTCTTTTACGGACGTTCATACAGAAGTGGTTGTGTGGTTGTGTATTGTAGTGCAATGAGGTTCCGGACATCAACTTCAACTTGTTATTGCCAAACAATCGGTCACGAGTATGATTGGTAGGGCAGTCTAGAACAGTCAGTTAATCTAAAATGTTATGTGCAAATTAAAAAGATAAATGAATTTACAAAGCTATAGCTAAAATCAGACAGCATACCGATTAGAGGGAATACCAACAAAAGACGGCAGACTGGGACTAAACTGTATGTATGTCGGTAGACTGTTCCATAGCCTGATTGTTCATTGGAACAATAATTTGGCATGATATTGGGTTTTTGACTGTGGGATTAGATAGTTAAGGTTTTGTGTGGGTTTAGGGACAGGGCAGTTAACATGAATAAAATTTGAACACAAATATTATATTTGCCAAAATCATTGGAAATCATAAAAGAAAAGAAAAAGATTTGTGTTTATTAGTCTATTAATTAATCCTTTGCCTGCTGAGTAAATAAAATCACATTGGCAAACAACATAGATCCAGATCAGCTGCGGCGCAAAGCCGCGTCTGATCAGGATCCAGATTGTTTGCTATTCAGCCAAGTGATTTAGCTCCATTATCCAATTAGCAAACAGCATAGAGCCTGATCAGACGTTCTGTACCGTCTGATCTGGCTCTATGTTGTTTGCAAAAGTGATATTATTTCTGCCGCTAGTCTGCAAATGGATAAGAACATCAGTGTTAAGACTTTGTTTGTTATGACTATGGTAACATCATTTACTCCCTAACATAATATGCGGACAACCAATTACCGGTAAACGAATCATTAGCGTATTACTTACAAGTTCCTATTCTAGTAAAGCAGCAATGACTAATAAACTGTCGGTATCGATGTTTCATCTTGTTGATTCCAATTCACGTGCTGCCATAGCAACACATGGTTGCCATCTGTACTGCCCATTGACTTTTCTAATTTCCATTGAAAACTTGCAAGCAAAGCTCTCTTCAGGATTCCAGTCAATAGGTGAACTGCATAACTGCAAGTTGACATTATCATGATAATAGACTATTTTCAAAATATACTAGAGGACATAGAAAACGCACACATACATTATAACGATTATTATTACATGAAAACGAAATACGAAAGGATTCCATCAAATATATATCACATCCATATTACAAAACACAAACTGAACAACTAAAAATATTCCAAAAATGTTTAAAACTATGTATTTAGAAGGAGGAATTTACTTAGCTAGTCGTTATTTCAACCGTTGACAGGAAATTCGACAACAATTAAAAACGAGCACATAGCATTCTTTCAAGTTTAAAAAAAAGGCTTGAAAGACACGATGACAGCTCCATGGTCTAGTGCTTAACATGATGAACTGCGAATTATGGGGTCGCAGGTTCGATTATCCGTCTGGCCGTAATAATAATAACAGTTTATCATATGAGACTATACACCGAGGTATCATGTATCAGTGCTATTCACTGTGCATGCACAAGAATCCGGGATGTTTCTGGAATTGGAGTATCTTCTGTATCGTGCACTATCCTCCAAACAATACTATTGTGGAAGTCGTGATAGCGCAGTGGATGCGCGTTCGCTTCAGGTGCGAACGGTCCGGAGTTCGAACCCCGCTGGAGCCGTTACGATTGTGCCCTTAGGCAAGGTATTTAAATTCCACGTTGCATCTTCTCTCTCCCTCGTGGCGATGGTATCCATCAGGAATGAGGTCTCGAGAGTGATTAATATAAGTTGTGAGAACTTGTTTCGCAATCGAGCTAAAATAAATTTTTATAAACTAAACAATAATATGACAAATATACTGCTGGTCGACTTCCTCCAGGGGCGTGAACAACAGCTTCTCAAGTATTAGATTTTACATATTTTTAATGCATTCATTCTATATACTAGTATACAATGTACAGTACAAAACAAACGAACACACTTGTATAATTATGCATAGTATATAAGTTTAATCATATGTTATTGCATTCATTCTATATACTAGTATACAATGTACAGAACAAAACAAACGAACACACTTGTATAATTATGCATAGTATATAAGTTTAATCATATGTTATTGCATTCATTCTATATACTAGTATACAATGTACAGAACAAAACAAACGAACACACTTGTATAATTATGCATAGTATATAAGTTTAATCATATTTTATTGCATTCATTCTATATATACAATGTACAGAACAAAACAAATGAACACACTTGTATAATTATGCATAGTATATAAGTTTAATCATATTTTATTGCATTCATTCTATATATACAGTGTACAGTACAAAACAAATGAACACACTGGTATAATTATGCATAGTATATACGATTTATGTCATTGTTGTGCACAAGAATTGTCAATAAATGTTGATGCAAATGGGTTGGGCCACACGTGTTAACAACATTAGTTACGGCCCTCCCCAAAATACTAGATTGTAACAAACAAAGTGACTGAATATATGAGTTGTGCAAATACTAAAATTGATGATTACTAATATAAAAGGAAAATGAAGAAGAAATTTATCAAAATACAGATAACAAGAATTTAGAACCCCAAAAAATGGATTAAGAAATGCAATTGATTGTAGCTACTCCAATTGCATTTCTCAAGGATTGCTAATGTCGAGATACCACCATTAGTCGTGAAGCGGAAACACGTGTCACAACGTGCATAGTGTACCGGTATATCACTCCCTTGAAAAATATACGCATCGCGCTTACATTGGTGGACGAGGAGACTGGGTAACTGTGTCTTGTTATCGTCGCTCGACACGAATCCTTTCCAGTCCTTGGTAGTCTTAGTCTATTGATCAGCTACACGACAGTATTGTGTCGCACAGCGCATGCGTCGTTCAAAGGATTTGTTTTGAGGTTGAGTCAGCCTCCGTGGTCGAGAGATTATGGTCGCTGGCTTGCATACCATTGTAACCTATCAACACTGATGGACACGTGGTCGATCCCACGCTCAGACCGTGTCTATTTATATAAAGAAGTTGGCAGGTTCTCACGGACGTTGGGGCACCATGTACTGGTTAACAGCTGCAGCCTGCCCATGAAAGGTGCTGTTAGTAAACTTCCCGCCGGCGATATAGCCCAAAATGGTGCTGATGAAGTCGTAAAACCCGAACAAACAAAAAACAAACATTGATTGAGGTGGATACATACGTGTCTGTAATGAAGTCCACGTGACTTGTGACGATTCCTCAGTAAAGCAGCACGGTTCAGAGTGCAAACAAGACTGGTCTTAAAATATTCTAACTTGCTAAGTACTATTCAGAAATACTTACCCTTCAACATTCTCCAAATGGGGGTCTACAGGCAGCTGGGGATCTATGAGGCGATTCATTATGTTGATAGCTTGATAATTGAAGCCATATGTATAACGTCTATACTTAAAGCGACATTGCATCGCACAAAGCAACTAAAATGCATTTTTTTCACGTATTAATGCGTTGCTACTACAAATTCTTCCGAATACATTCGAACACTAACATTGAATCAATGAACAGTGTTTTTATGATGTACACACTTTCAGAAATGAAAGTATGATTTCATATAACGATCATCCACGCTCCCGAATTGACGTTTGTTTGTCATCGGAGTCAATACTAAACGCGAGATAATGTCGTTTAAAGATAATTTAACTAAGACTAGTCTACACATAAATATGCATAGGCACACATGTGAGATATAACGGTAAATCTGTATAATAAATCGTGTTATTCAGGAACCACAGAGTTGTATTACGCATAAATGTCGACATTGTTTACATTATTTTGCTATGTCAACAAACGTATACGACGTTTGCTTATTAGTTGAAATGCTCAGTATTTGAGGCAACTATTTGGAAAAGAAATTATACCATATAATAGGAAAATACATTCTGTAGAAATTTGCGTTATCACTGATGTAGTGTCGCTTTAAAAACTACAGTCAGATGTCTCAAGTTGTTTTCTTGAATCAGTCTTCTTCTTCTTGTCGTTCGCGAATCACATGGACAAGACGACAGCAAACACGAAATGGGCCGTCCTCCTCAAATCCTCCCGGCAGCCATGTAACTTCGTCTGGAGAGAAGTATCTGTTGGCCAGGTTGTTTTCCTCAGCCCATGAAGATTGGGACACTCCTGGAGGATGTGTTCTGCAGTCTGGTCCCCTACGTTGCAGCTGCAGGCAGTTGATGGAGCTAGTCCAAGCTTCCGACACATATGGAAGTTCAGGCGGTTATGCCCTGTTCTAAGCCGGAATATCGTGACTTGCTCCTGTCTGGTGAGAAGGTGGTAGTAGTCATCCTTCTCGACTGTTGGCTTTGATGCAGATTTGATTATGGTGCATTTCTCCTTGTAAGTCAAATCTTTGTCTGGTTGCCTCTCGGTAGAACCTTGCTTGGCAAGCTGGTCAGCGGCTTCATTGCCAGGGGTGCCTATGTGTGCAGGTACCTACTGGAGGACAGTTCTTTTAGTTACGCTGACTGTTCGAAGGGCTTCCATCAGGTGGGGTTCTTTGTTGTTAGACAGGGCATCTTGAATCAGTAAATAACATAAACATTAGCATTGCCTCAAAAGTACATACACCGTGCACGTAAAAGAACCAGAGGAGACTCTGGAATGTGTATCTGTCTGTGTATGTGTATTGCACAATCCTCCAAAAATCTAAAATGACTAATATCTTCAGGAGGCGTCGCTCATATGGGCAACCGGTAGCGACGATAAATAAACGTAAAAAAAAGTACATAATTATCGACGAGTAGAATAATGTTTACACACCATACTAGTTTTACCTTCCATAAAAAAATGTGTCATTTACTTTCGCGATCAAAACTAATGCCTTTTTTCACTTAATACCGAATATTGCTCTGAGCAATCATGGTAGTCGTTATACATGCAACAGGGAATGGTAAACACTGTGAACTGTATAACATTAACATGATTAGTGTCGTCTCGAAAGTGAATAATTTCTCACGCCAACAAGTATATGCAAATGCTGTTTACAAGGCCTTGATCTTGGAACATGACGGGTCAAGCTCATCATTTTATGCCACTGCACAAATTCTAAACATCCATTTTCAATATCCAGAAGCAATGGCATCAACGAATAACTATTATAAAGACCTTATTTAACGAGAGAACTCATTTGAACAAAATCTACCATGAGGCCCTCAACAAAATAAAACATGAAATAGCATAATGAAACATGTAAACAGTAACCAGTAAAACTTTCATGGGGCTCGAAAACTGTGCACTACCGCCTAAGTATGCCTGCATGTACTATGTATGCTGTTTCATTGCTATACTAGAGGACAAAGAAAACGCACACCTCGGATAAGTGTGTTTTACATGAAAAACAATAACTATATAAATACATAGTTTTAAACATTTTGGAATATTTTTAGTTGTTCAGTTTGCGTTTTGTAATAAAGATGTGATATATCTTTGATGGACTCCTTCGTATTTCGTTTTCATGTAATACTAATCATATAATGTAGGTGTGCGTTTTCTATGTCCTTTTGTATACATATAATGTGGGTGTGCGTTTTCTATTTCCTCTAGTATACATATAATGTGGGTGTGCGTTTTCTGTGTCCTCTAGTATACATGTAATGTGGGTGTGCGTTTTCTGTGTCCTCTAGTATACATGTAATGTAGGTGTGCGTTTTCTATGTCCTCTAGTATACATATAATGTAGGTGTGCGTTTTCTATGTCCTCTAGTATACATATAATGTGGGTGTGCGTTTTCTATGTCCTCTAGTATACATATAATGTAGGTGTGCGTTTTCTATGTCCTCTAGTATACATATAATGTGGGTGTGCGTTTTCTATGTCCTCTAGTATACATATAATGTAGGTGTGGGTTTTCTATGTCCTCTAGTATACATATAATGTAGGTGTGCGTTTTCTATGTCCTCTAGTATACATATAATTTAGGCGTGCGTTTTCTATGTCCTCTAGTATACATATAATGTAGGTGTGCATTTTATACATATAATGTAGGTGTGCATTTTCTATGTCCTCTAGTATACATATAGTGTAGGTGTGCGTTTGTTATGTCCTCTAGTATACATATAGTGTAGGTGTGCGTTTTCTATGTCCTCTAGTATACATATAATGTAGATGTGCGTTTTCTATGTCCTCTAGTATACATATAATGTAGGTGTGCGTTTTCTTATAATGTAGGTGTGCGTTTTCTATGTCCTCTAGTATACATATAATGTAGATGTGCGTTTTCTATGTCCTCTAGTATACATATAATGTAGGTGTGCGTTTTCTATGTCCTCTAGTATACATATAATGTAGGTGTGCGTTTTCTATGTCCTAGTATAGAAGTCGTGTTGGTGTGGGTATTGTAACACCCTAGGTGTTAGCTTACCCTCTGAGCTTTATGTTCACCAGGTGTATTTCCATGGAGTGTGGTGCTGCATGTTTACTAGCAGCGCTATAGGAATTTGACCGGTGCTCTTTGAATCAAACAGAACAACAGATCGCCTTCGAATATCACGCCAGTTGAATCTACCGCCATGTTTTACATGACGTCCAGTTTCGTGTATTCTCAATGGTTTCGATATGATAATCCTCAACCATTGTTCTGTTTGGGTGCATCCTTGGTGTAGTTAATCCTATCCGTGTTACTGTATATTCCGGTTAAGCGATTGATGTATGCAAATGGGTGTAATTTGAAGTTTAGATCCAACTGTATTTTGTTTAGCATGTATGCCGCCATCTTGAATGTACACGGTGCATTAGACGCTACGCGACAGTGTTCTATACACTGCTTTTGTAAACAAAGCGTATCGCTTGTATGTGGCATACATAGGTGGCGAATTTGTCTAAACGTAAGCTCTGGGGAGCCTCTTTATAAGTTTATGTGTGTTATTGATATGTATGCAGTGCTTAGTTGACACAACAGTTCTATTTTAGTTTGTAGTTGCGAGTACCTGTGGTACTACGAAATTTGTGTGTGACGTAATGCGACAGGTGGGCAGCGTCATGCGACACGTGGGGCACGCGCATGCACTGCGACGTGTGGATTCCACAGTGTGCACCCACATCCCACACGTCGCATTGTGTGTTAGTATAAATACGAGACAGAACGTCATTCTTGGCCTCCAACACTCCGGAATAGCCAGGAATCCTTGCCTGTCCGTATAACGTAGCAGACGACGTTTTAACAGTGGTGCGTTGCTATTTTAGTGTCATTTAATGTATAATTCGTGTTTCTTTGCCAGTTGGTGATGTTATATGTCGCATATTGTATATCGTATATTGTAAAGTGATCGTCAACAGTCACGTCTATGCGTATCAGTTGCCCATAGAGTAAAAGAAGATAGAAAGAACATAACATCGTTGTCGTCTTTGACTCAATTACCCGCTGTGTCCAGCCCACGTCCCGTCCTTCCGTCTGCTCACTAGATTGACCCCGGTTGGCGCGTAACAGTATTGTGCGTGCTTATTAGCGTAATATACACAAAGCTGAAGAAGTTATGGTCTGTGTTTGTGAGGCCATGATCAATGTCTCGGTGAAGAATGTACATGTATGAGCACTAGTGTATAATAATGTTTTGTGTGCGAACACCAGCTATCTGAAATGAAGAATTCACATGGCCAACAGAGGCATTACACATACTTCCCCACAATCTTACATTACCTGCTACAATGTCCATGTGACAAGATCGCGGAAACAATACTGCATGTTACAATGTTCGCGTGACGAGATCTCAGAACAACCCCATACTATTGCCTGCTACAATGTCCCAGTGACGAGATCTCAGAACAATCTCATATTATTGCATGTTGCAATGTTCGCGTGGCGAGATCTCGGAACAATCTCATAGTGTTGCATGTTGCAATGTTCGCGTGACGAGATCTCGGAACAATCTCATATTGTTGCATGTTGCAATGTTTGCGTGACGAGATCTCGGAACAATCTCATATTGTTGCATGTTGCAATGTTCGCGTGACGAGATCTCGGAACAATCTCATATTATTGCATGTTGCAATATTCGCGTTGCGAGATCGTAATCTATCAGAACTACTGTACACGTTAGCACTCTAATTCGCCATTGTTCTATCGCAATGTGATGCATTGTCTCATCACAGAGTAATTTCCATTTTATCTAATCTATTAAATATGTGACAAGCTAGACATTGCTAAAATGCCGTTGTTTCCGGGCTGTAAAACATCACAGATGTACAGGTATGTGCGTACGTGCTCCTCGACATGTCCTCGGTCGTGGACATTTTAACCGCATTACCGTGTCTATGTGCGTTAGCTGAACACCAAGTTGGCCGCACGCAGAATCTCTATGCGTTGTTTCTTTTTCAAATATTTCTTAATTATATTAATTGCAGTTATTAGTTAAAAATAATGATCGATTATTCTACGAATGGAAATGCACTAGATAACTAGTTGAACATTTGCAGGATGTCTAGATTATCGTCAACGAATACGAGTTCGAGACTTATTCTTTCTTGATATGATTTTGTTTTTAAATTGCATTGTTTATTCCGATCGTTAATGCTCATACAGGCCCGTCGCTGGGCATACGCAAGTACGCACGTGCGTATCATTGGTCTCAGAAAACGAAAAAAATGAAAACTCCAAAAATGCATTAAAACCCCAGGGGTGGGCTTGTAGGGATACATAGGCGCCGTGACGTGTGTAGTGGTGGAATAATTGAGCCCATTGCAAATATTGTGCATCTCAAAATTTAGTTTGTGCTATTTTACGTGCTTGTTTAATTGATAAGGGCGATATATCATGTATATTATACATCTAGCCTTAATTTATACCTTTATTCGGATTGTCGTAAGAACTTTAGTCCTGCAATTGTATGTTACAAAATGCAAGAAATTGCTTCCTCATTTCAAAAAAATTCCGGGGGACATGGCCTCGGACCCCCCTAGCGTACTCGCTCGCTATGCTCACTCGATAAACAAGCATATTTTGGCCGTGCGTATCATCAAAATAGCTCCAGCAACGGCCCTGTCATAATATATTGGTGTTAATTCTAAACCCAAAACTATATCATAATTTTGTTTTGTATACACCCTATACATGTCTTCCATCTCACACACATGTCTTCCACGCACGCAACGCACGTAACGCACGCACGCACGCACGCACACACATGAATTATTTAGCCAAATATATATACAGTCAAACGTGTCCAAAGCAGCCAGCTATGGGACTCACATAAAGGGACTGCTTAGCACATGTGGCTGCTTAATAGAGGTCAAATGTATAATAAAACACAATATTGTGAATCTGACAACTGGCTGCTTAATACAGGTTGGCTGCTTAATGGAGGCGACAACTAGCACATAGGGTTGACTATAGCATACTTCCTACACGCATCGCTACACAACGTTGCATAACAATAACGACTATGACCGCTGCACCACCACACCAATCCCGAAAATAAGGCTTCGACCACGCACCTCGAGCAACAGCAAATAGCGTTGATTAGCGTCCTCTCATGAAATAATTCGATACACTCGTGGGATACAAATTGCCTAAGACAAATAAGTAAACGCTAATGGCATCAACAAGTCGGCAACATATAATGGACACTAGATACATACGTGGCATATACTGACCGGTGTGTGGTGCTGTACTGTGATGTGAGATTGGAATATAATTGGCTGACCGGTGTGAGGTGAGGTTGTGTACTGTGATTTCATATTTAGCAAAGCTGAATGACCGGTGTAAGGGAGTGCTTTGTTGGACGATGTCGTTGATTATTACCACATGCCAAAAACCAAGCCTTCAAATTCCCCAAGTCGTAATGTTGTGCACTCGAATAGCAGGGATTTGCATGTCGCACACTAGTGCCTATATTAAGCTTTCAGTATTTTATTCCTAGATATCACTTTTTTAAAGATCTTTTTAGTTTGGATTAACAGAGGCAATGTAGATTTACCATGTATATAGTGAACATTATGAATTGTTATTGTGCATTGAATATGCATTATGTGAAAATAACTGTGATAAGTCTCTTGTAATTCAAATATATCAATGGCTATGTACTGTTTTATAGTATGTAATATGATTGTATGATACATTGTACATAGATGAGACTATAATAAAGAATAAAACTGCCATTCCTCAAAGCGACATTAACTCGGGAATAAAGGGTATGCTTTAGTAAAATGTCCCAGATATTTAAACAATACAATTGCCAATGACTGTGAAATCAAGCCAAATATTCGCATAGAAACGAAACAAAATCACAAAAATATAGCACAGTCGTTAATGCCAATTGTTTATCAACACACGTATGCACGTAATGCGTAATGCAACAGATGCTTAAACAGCTGTCTTAGATGATTGTTCTGTTTATCGATAGAGGGCGATGCGTTATGAATATACGCAGGACGTGGCAAACCGATTCTTGATAATCCTACTTTCACTTTCAGTATGCATACTGAAAATAATAATTCAAATTATAATAGAAGAATGTGTAGTCGCATCGACACGTGTGGTCATATTTTATAATATTTTTATTCCATACAATATAGCTATTGTCGCTTTAATGCGATTTAATGCGCGCTTTAACCGTAATGTGACATATTCCAAATATCAGAATCGTACAGATGTTGGAATCTGTAGTTCCGGTTTAATTTCGACCAAAGGGTTTGTAGCTGCTATTGACATAACTGTGTATGTCGTGAGTATGACATATATTATTATTGACACATCCCCACTTAGGCAACTTATTTCGTATTACTAAAATAGAACCTCTAGGTACATTTCCATTGTGTTATGTGTCGAATGACACATCTGTCATGATTTGGCACATTATAGAACCAGTGGGATTAATATCCTCTATCTCATTGATTAAGGTGGGGAAATAGACTATAATCCGAGGTCTCGTGTATCTGGGTTATACACTGGGCATGCAAAAATAGAACTAGGAATACTTCCGGAATTGAACGTCTTCTGCATCGTGCACTATCCTCTAAAACACATAAAAGCGTACACTATCCTCTAAAACACATACAAGCGTACACCATCCTCTAAGCACATAAAAGCGTACCCTATCATCTAAAACACATAAACGGGTACACTATCCTCTAAAACACATAAAAGCGTGCACTACCCTCTAAGACACATAACAGCGTGCACTATCCTCTAATACACATAACAGTGTGCACTATCCTCTAAAACACATAACAGCGTGCAATATCCTCTAAATCACATAAAAGCGTGCACTATCGTCTAAAACACCTAAACGCGTGAACTATCCTCTAAAACACCTAAAAGCGTGCACTATTCTCTAAAACACATAACAGCGTGAACTATCGTCTAAAACACATAAAAGCGTGAACTATTCTCTAAAACACATAAAAGCGTGCACTATCGTCTGAAACACCTAAAAGCGTGAACTATTATCCTCTAAAACCCCTAAAAGCGTGAACTATCCTCTAAAACACCTAAAAGCGTGAACTATCGTCTAAAACACCTAAAAGCGTGAACTATCGTCTAAAACACCTAAAAGTGTGAACTATCCTCTAAAACACATAAAAGCGTGCAATATCCTCTAAAACACCTAAAAGCGTGCACTATCGTCTAAAACACATAAAAGCGTGAACTATCGTCTAAAACACCTAAAAGCGTACACTATTCTCTAAAACACATAAATCGTGCACTATCCTCTAAAACACATAAAGGCGTACACTATCCTCTAAAACACATAAATCGTACACTATCATCTAAACACATAAATAGTACAATATCCTCTAAAACACAAAGCGTACACTATCCTCTAAAACACAAAGCATACACTATCCTCTAAGCACAACCTCATACACTATCCTCTAAAACACATAAAGCATACACTATCCTCTAAAACACATAAAAATGACTAATATACTTCTGGAGACATAATTTAAATGAGATTAGTCTAAACAAATAATTATACATATACATAATTGTGAGCTGTAACGGTAAATATGTAACATATATGTTGTTATCCACGATACACGTGTAATATTACGCATGGGTGTTGACCATATTTGTATGATTTTGCTATATCAACAAACAGTCGTATACGACGCTGGTTTATTAGTTGAAATACTCCGGATCTGTGGCAAATAATAGGAAATTACATTCTGTAAAGAACTAAAGATTTGCTTTTTTCACTGATGTAGTGTCGCTTTAAGTACTGATTGTAATTACGTCATGACAGTGTTGTAGAAGGGCCTCCGTGGCCGAGTGGTTCGGTCGTTGACTTCCAATCACTTGCCCCTCACAGCTGCGGGTTCGAATCCCACTCGAATGATTTCATGTGACGAAGCTATCCAGCGGCCTTGTGGAAGGTCGGTGGTTCTACCCGGGTGTCCGTCCGTGCCTGAAATACTGATCGAATGGGCACTCGGATTCTTCCTCCACCAATAATAGCTGGAGAGTCACAGTATGACCTAAGCTTCCTCCACCAATAATAGCTGGAGAGTCACAGTATGACCTAAGCTTCCTCCACCAATAATAGCTGGAGAGTCACAGTATGACCTAAGCTTCCTCCACCAATAATAGCTGGAGAGTCACAGTATGACCTAAGCTTCCTCCACCAATAATAGCTGGAGAGTCACAGTATGACCTAAGCTTCCTCCACCAATAATAGCTGGAGAGTCACAGTATGACCTAAGCTTCCTCCACCAATAATAGCTGGAGAGTCACAGTATGACCTAAGCTTCCTCCACCAATAATAGCTGGAGAGTCACAGTATGACCTAAGCTTCCTCCACCAATAATAGCTGGAGAGTCACAGTATGACCTAAGCTTCCTCCACCAATAATAGCTGGAGAGTCACAGTATGACCTAAGCTTCCTCCACCAATAATAGCTGGAGAGTCACAGTATGACCTAAGCTTCCTCCACCAATAATAGCTGGAGAGTCACAGTATGACCTAAGCTTCCTCCACCAATAATAGCTGGAGAGTCACAGTATGACCTAAGATATTGGTGCGACTTTAAGCCCCAAAAATAAACGAACAAAACAAACAAATTCTAGAGAATAACACTAGGGAAGATGCAAACCCTCGCGCTGTCATTTGACACAATAACAAATGCTTGATTTCAAATGACCTTGAAAGGTCAACTCGAGGTCACGGGGTGTGGCTTATTTGAAAAGTACATGTAATATGAGGTTTCCTATAGGTGGTCCATTGAAAGTATACAGTACCGTAGCCAGAGGGGCAAATTTCAACCGAGGCAATTTAGTGGGGTCCGGGGGGGCATGTTCGCCATTAAAATTGTTGGGGTATAGAAGCGATTTCCTGCGTTTTCTGATTTAATGAGTTTAGACGTATAATTATGTACTGACCTTTCAGCAGTCAACATTTTATACAGCAAAGGGATATTATTTGCATTTTTATTTATGTTATTTTTCATTATTTTTTGGGGATTTGGAAATTTTAACCGAGGCAACTGCCTCAGTGTGCCTCAGTGTGGCTACGGGCCTGCTATATGTCTCACCTGATTCGAGTTTGCATAATTTACCATATAAGTTAGTACGAGTGCACCTTTTAACTGATTGCCCTGACTGACCACAGGCCTTGGCCGATTTGTCTCAATATCGAATCATTTCCAACAACAACAACAACAACAACAACAACAACAACAACAACAACAACAACAATAATAATAATAATAAAGACTTTATTTTACGAGGGAGCTTACATAACACATGGTTAATACAAATAAAGCCCTCGACACGACTTGTATACACATGTATTGTCATATTGTTTATTTAATCGGCATTTGTGTTAATCCTCTTTAAGTCGTGTATATAGATAATCCTCTTTAAGTCGTGTATATAGATAATCCTCTTTAAGTCGTGTATAGACACATTAGTATATATATATTTGGATGACAATTGGGAGAAAATAGCAATTACGCATAGTTATAAATGCGTATGTTTTCTATATGTTTGTGCTAGCATGCATACTATGTATGTTATATTATGTGTGTTCTCATGTGATTGGAAAGCTGAATGGAATTTAATTAATGAATATATGTATATGTCATGTAATATTAATCTACAATGCCGCTCTAAATTAAATGAACGGATGCGTTCTAGTTTTACAAATATGACCACATGTATAATTAAATTTATAATATATTTATAATATTATATTATATTATATAATAACCATTATATATTTAGCAATTAATATGGTTACGAAGGGTTTACTGATCGGCCATGTTATACAACTTTGCAACAACTTCAATTTTGTGAGTCCGCCTCCGTGGTCGAGTGGTTAAGGTCGCTGACTTGTATACCACTGTAACCTATCATCACTGATGGTCACGGGTTCGAGCCCCGCTCAGGTCGTGTCTCATTTATATGAAAAAGTTGGCAGTTTCTTACGAAGGTTGGTGCACCCAAGTACTGGTTAACCGTTGGAGCCAATGCCCAGGAAAGGGCAAACTGCCCGCCGGCGATATAGCCCGAAATGGTACTGATGCAGGCGTAAAACCCGAAATATAACATAATATAACATAACTTCAATTTTGTATGTTTGGTTTTGTGTTTTGTTGCGTCTTTTCATCTTCTCCGTGTTAGAAATAAAGCACTGTTTTGCTTTAATGATAAGACACATAGATATAAATATGGATAATTCGGAATTAGCCGAATTTTCATTTGTAATGTAAAGCAGCCGACTTGTCATTTGTAAGGTAAATCAGCCGAATTTTCATGTTATAAGATAAAGCAGCCGAATTTTCATTTTGTAAGGTAAAGCAATTTTACGGTTGTACGTCTTTCCGCTAAGCGTTCACAATATGTTACTAATTGTAGATTTTCAATTGATATGAATGTATTGTTGTTAATTTTGTCAAGTTCAAATATTTCTAAGTTAATACAATTGTTTCAGATAACGTTAGCCTGGGTTCCAGTGTGTCGATTTTTCACTTTTTAACTTTTGGCAAAATGACGTTGATATGATCAGAAACTCAATACGGCCCAAGTAATAGTCTCGGTGTTAAAATATATTTATTTGACTGTGCAGGCAAAATATATCGACGCCTGTTCCCAGGCTAAAATAACGTCTGCATATCTAATATATGTCTTCCAAATGAAAAGTAGATCGTGTCAAGTGACTTCCGATCCAATGTTAGCTTAATGTCTTTTCTCTAACATAAATAATGTGACATTTCCATGAGCGTCCTCCTCCGTGGTCGAGTGGTTACTGTCGCTGACTTGTATACCACTCTAACTTATCATCATTGATGGTCACGGGTTCGAGCCCGCTCAGGCGTGTCGATTTATATATGAAAAAAGTTGTCAGTTTCTTACGGAAGTTGGGGCGCCAAGTACTGGTTAACCACTGGAGCTTCCAAAATGGTGCTGATGCTGGCGTAAAACTCGAACAAACAACCTTTCCACGAGCGTATGCTCGCTATAAATAATGCAAGGCGTGCATTTGTCATTATTAATGATTCACGCTTTAGAATGTTGAACGTCAGGAGTCCACCCAATGTGAAATTATAACAATGTCTGATTTATGAGTATTAACCGAAGTTTTGGGCATTATTAACAATCATATAAAGGCTTGTATAATCAGCAGCAAAAAGGTTTATATGTGAGCTAATATGTTCAACCATGTCATTTACATAAACAAGTAACAATATAGGACACTATTATTACGGTCAATCAATTTCTCTTTTGAAACAGGTAACTTTCCATATCTGATAAACTGGGTGTTATTACATGTATCCCAAAGGGGGATAAAGATAAACGCTACTTAAAGAATTGGAGGCCAATTTCCTTATTAAACATATCTTATAAAATAGCTTCAGCATGCATTGCTAATAGATTAAAATCCGTGCTCCCTCATTTGATTAGTGAAGATCAAAGCGGTTTTCTTGCCGGTCGTTTCATAGGTGACAATATACGTTTAATATATGATTTAATGTTTTACACTGAAAAATGTAATAATCCAGCCATGTTGCTGCTGGTCGATTTTGCAGCTGCTTTTGACTCTGTATCTTGGGATTTTATGTTTAAAGTGTTGAATTTTTTTGATTTTGGTAATTCGATTACCTCTTGGATCAAGCTTTTTTACAAATATTCAATCTTGTGTTATTGTAAATGGCCACCTCTCTGATTGGTTCACACTGTACAGAGGCTGTCGTCAAATGGACCCCCTCTCTCCTTATCTTTTTATTCTATGCGCCGAAATCTTAGCTCTACTTGTTAAGAAAAATAAAAACATAAAAGGTATTGAAGTTAATAACGTTGAATATTTAGTATCCCAGTATGCCGATGACACATCTTTGATTCTAGACGGTACTGAAACTTCCCTAAGAAATGTTATAAATGTATTAAAATTGTATGCTGAAATCTCTGGTCTTCATGTAAATGTTGATAAGACAAGAGTACTATGGATTGGTTCTATGAAAAATAGCAACTTATCATTATGCCCCGAGTTAAATCTTAACTGGGAAAGAGGTCATTTTAAACTCTTAGGGGTAAATTTTTCAGTAAACCTCGAAACCATAGAAACCTTGAACTATGCAGCAAAAATAAATGAAATAAAAAATATTTTAGCCTCATGGTCTAAAAGGATATTAACACCTATTGGTAAAAATATAGTAATAAAGTCTCTAGCACTTTCCAAATTAAATAACTTGTTTTTAACCATCCCAAACCCTCTTCCAAAAATGATTAAAGACCTACAAAGTACTTTCTTTAAATACATCTGGAAAGGGGGACCAGATAAAATAAAAAGGACAGTTGTAACGCAAGATTTAAAAAACGGAGGTCTGAGAGTTGTGGATTTGGAGAATTTCATGAATGCTCTGAAAATTACATGGTTAAGGCATTTAGAAAATTCGAATTCAAAATACTTTGTTCTTGTAAAAACACTTTGCCCTTTCATTAATGGGATTGGTAAATTTGGTGTAGATTATATCATAAAAGAAAAAAGATGCACTAAAAACATATTCTGGAATGAGGTATGGAATGCTTACATCTCTCTTATCCATACAAAATGTCCTAGTAGTTGAGATGAGTTCATCTCACAGCCTGTATGGTTAAATCATCATTTTAAAATTGGAGGAAAATCATTTTGTTACAATAATTACTTAAATAAAGGTGTGTTTTTTGTTAACGACTTACTTAAAGACAATGGCAGTTTGCTTACCTATCAAGAATTTCAACATAAATTTGAAATAAACACTAACTTTCTTCAGTTTCAAGGCATAATTCAATCAATAAGACATTATTTGGACCAGTTAAGATTTGACATAGGGCTTGTAAAATGATGAATCTAGTCAAACCATTACACTTAAGAGTAATATCGGCAACCAATAAAGGGTGTAGACCCATTTATGACATTTTGATTTTAAAAAATAAAACCACCCCAAAGTCATGTTCGAAATGGCAAACAGAACTGAACTGTGGCGTTTTAAATTGGGAAAAAATCTATAGTTTACCCTTTAAAGTTACTAAAGATTCCAAACTACTCTGGTTTCAATACCGATTTACACATAGAATCCTCGGTACTAATTACTTACTTAACAAAATGGGTTTGAAAGATGATAATTTATGTTCCTTTTGTAAAGCCAACCCTGAAACACTCGTCCACTTATTCTGGGAATTCGGGGTGATTAACATATTTCTAAATAATTTGACATATTGGTTAAATGGACTATTTCCAAATGTCTTGCCCCAGATTAACAAACATATAGTAATGTTTGGCAGTTCAAACTACACCCTACCAATCAATAATATAATTATTTCGGCAAAATACTATATATATCAGTGTAAGATGTCTTCTGTCTTTCCAGACCTTCAGATTTTTAAGAGACATATATCCAACCTAGTAAAGGTAGAAAAATACAACGCCATAAAAACATTGAACTTGGATAAATGTTCAAAATCATGGGGAACATTTGTGGTGACATCGTTTAATAAAATTGTTTGTTAATTTTCTACTACAGTAGTTATCTCCGCCCTTCGTATTTTTTATATTTTTCTAACAAGCCCAACATTTTCCCGTAAATAACTTAAAGAAAAACAACCATGCAGACTGCTCTGCTTCTTTCTTTTTTTTCACAAAACAACAAATGGCACAGTAAAACTCCTCGTCTTGTTTGGATGGATAACTGTACAGTTATTTTGTTAATTGGAAGAGTTACTTCCCTTGCATTACGGTTTTGTTAATGCTTGTATATACAATTATGTACAATTAACTTTGTACTATATATGTATGCTTCTGTTTTACTGTTTAATAAAATGAATTACAAAAAAAAAGATAAATTTGTATAAACTAAAAAAAAAAAAAAGTACATTGATCACGTGTAATAATAGTATGTATAATATGTATATAATTATGACTATGTACTATATGTATTACATTGATCACGTGTAAATAGTATGTATATAATTATGACTATGTACTATATGTATTACATTGATCACGTGTATATAGTATGTATATAATTATGACTATGTACTATATGTATTACATTGATCACGTGTAAATAGTATGTATATAATTATGACTATGTACTATATGTATTACATTGATCACGTGTATATAGTATGTATATAATTATGACTATGTACTATATGTATGACATTGATCACGTGTATATAGTATGTATATAATTATGACTATGTACTATATGTATTACATTGATCACGTGTATATAGTATGTATATAATTATGACTATGTACTATATGTATTACATTGATCACGTGTAAATAGTATGTATTAATGTATATAACTATGTACTATATGTATACGTCTAAATAAATAAACTATTAAAAGTACCAGAGTTTTAATTGAATATAAAAAAGTATTTGTATAGTATATAATACAATTGTCAACAGTAGGGTTTATTGATCTATGGTTACATAGTTTAATGATATATAATTGTTATTATGCGTGTGTGTTATACGTTTATTTATCGTCGCTACCGGTTGCCCATATGAGCGACGCCTCCTGAAGAGATTAGTCATTTTAGATGTTTGGAGGATAGTGCAATGATACAGACAGAGACCCATTCCAGGGTCTCCTCTGGTTCTTTTACGTGCACGGTGTAAAGCACCGACACGAGACCTCGGTTTAACGTCCCATCTGAAAGACTGTTAGAGTCAAACGGGGAATCGAACCTGTTATTATGCTAAAAACCAAAAATATATATGCAACTAATACACTATATTCTAATTACATGTAATTAATAATACACATACTTTTCTCAAGATATAGGATGGTGTATGTTAGATTTAATGTAACCGCCGTGTTATTTGTTTTATGGCGATGAACATGTTATATGTTTATGCGAAATAAAATATATTGAATTGAATTATTAATGATACCAATCTATATTTGGTTTAACACCTAGTTAATCGGTACAATTAACCATATAATTAAAAACGGGACCATTGCTTGATCCGGTATATTATAGGTCTATCACTTTTTATTAATCAAGTTGTTTGGAAAAATGTTCACGGCCATTCTAAAATAACGTGCACATACTTTCCTAAATCACAATAACATTCTAAACGAAACCCAGGCCGGGTTCCGTGCGCACTACTTTATATATGATAGTATGATTATAGTTACATTTAAATATTTGATATTTAAACTAAGAATGCAAAAGATAAACATGTGTTTTACATTTATTTATCGTCGCTACCGGTCCCCCATATGAGCGAAGAGATTGGTCATTTTAGGTTGTTGGAGGACTGTGCAATGATACAGACAGATACCCATTCCAGAGTCTCCTCTGGTTACGTGCACGGTGTAAAGCACCGACACGAGACCTCGGTTTAAAGTCCCATCTGAAAGACTGTTAATTTTATTAGGGTCAGACGGTGCTCATAACATAGATTGGTTTGGGTTTAGCAAGCTGTGTGAGCGCACGATGTTCACGCCACTATAAGTGTCTACAGCGAACCTCTTTATATGTATATATTTTATAGTGATTCAATTCTTAGTTCATACGTAATTGACGACTAGATATTCAATTTCAGCTATGTTTGTTTTAATCTTTATTAAAGTCTCATCTATGTACATACATGTGATGAAAACTGGTGCCAAACTTCACGATGTAGTTTGCCACCTTGTTTAGCATATGGAATTCTAATTAACAAACGTATTAGAATGTGTGGCATGCATCATCGTACATGCTTTCATTCTATATAGTCAACGTGTAACGTCTGATTTTGATTACGGAACATTGACATTGTTCTCACACATGCTGTTCCTCATTGTCACATCAAATACATGAACAACCTAGTAATAGAATAATGTTGCATGGCGATGTGGTGAAGTGTATTTCATTTCACCACTCCGGGAATTATTAGCTAGCTAGCTAACAGCAGGCTGTCTTATTTACACATTGGTGTTGATTTATTCGCTAGCTAGCTAACCATTTATGAAAAATATATTAATATATGCACAGTATCTTATGTGGGATAAAAGTAGAACTCGATCTTATTTCTCTTTTTATGAGCTGCAAGTAGTAACCTGTTTATTTTTTTATAATATAATTAACAAATAAGTATGTAAACACATATAATACATTGCAGTTAAATTAAAATAGTTTTAGACAATGCATATATCATTGTATAGTATATACACATACATTTACTAGTTTTATATAGAGAGAAGAAATTAGGTTTGAAAGTAAGATAGCAGGAGAAGAGTTGAACATTCCAATCCAATCTTTTCTATACCAGTTACTTATGATATTTGAGAATATTACATGACCAAAACAAGCATCGAAAATGAAACAATTTCCCTGACCTATAGTCGGTTTCAAATCAATCATAATACATTCAAACCAACACGTAAATGAAACAAAACAAAATAATAGAATTTCCCGCTCTTTTCCCATCTCCAAATTTGACTCTTTTCTCTACTATACTCTTTATTATTTATATATCAACCCGTTTCACAACATCTGTTATCTAATTACATGTATACTCATATGGCATGTCAATGATGTGAGTTAATAAAGAATAATTGAATTGAAAAAAACCCACACAAAAAACAACAAAAAAACAATATAGGACTGGTGACAGAACCTTAGTGGATACCGGAACCGATTTCAACATTGTCAGATTTTCGATATCTTCCAACCATATCTTCCACCAATTAGTGCACGCATGATGACAACACACATGTTACAAATTGTCCCACTAATCACAAGTACCCATGCAAACACACATGACCACTCAGGGCTACATAACTTAAGACAATGCCCGCCATGTCTCACTAACCGCTCTCAATGCTAACGACTTTATATTGTAACCTCCTCATGGAAAGGAATTTACATAAGCTCTGTTACGCCGCAGAGAGCTCCTAACCCATAGAGCTCCTCGAGGAGCTCTATGCGTCGTTAAAGAACCGCATAGAGCTCCTGTCCGATAGAGCTTCAATGCGTCAATATGCCCGATCGTCCCGCATTGAGCTCCTCTGTTGTCAACTACTAAAACATATTAAACTACTGACTATTTTTATGCTCCCCAAAGGGAGAGCATATAGTTGCCACTTTGTATATCCGTCCGTCCATTTGTTCGTCCGTCCGTTCGTTCGTCCGGGTACTTCTTGTGCGGAGCATAACTCGAAAAGCATAGAAGGAAATCAAATGAAACTTGAATCTGTGATGGAAGGCAATGAGATGGAGAGCAGAGCGCAAGAACCATAACTCTCTGTGTTGTCATTGGTGAATTATCTCCCGTTTCACTTTATTATCTTCCTATTAGTCAAACCCCTGATGGGGACCTTAGGCTTTGTTATTAAATGCTTGCTGTAGCATAACTCGTAAAGTATTGAATGAAATCTAATGAAACTTGAAACGGTGATAGAGGGAAATGAGGCGGTGTATAGAGCGCGAGAACAATAAATCTCTGTGATGTACTTACTGAATTATCTCCCTTTTCACCTTATTAGCATAACTCGAAAAGAATTGACGGTAATAAAAAGAAACTTGAAGCAGTGATAGAGGGCAATGAGGCGGAGTGCAGAGCGCAAGAACCATAACTCTGTGTTTTCACTTTATTAAAGGCTTGTTAGGCCCCTACTGGTCGAAGACCCGGTTATTGGGGACTATAGGATTGGTCGGTGTTGTGCATCCGTTATTCCATCCGCCCATCCCATCGTGCCCGGTCCATATCTCCTAAACCTCTTGAAGGATTTTCACGAAACTTGGGTTAGATGTTCACCTCATCGAGATGACGCGCAGAACCCATGTTCCAGCCATGTAGGTTCAAAGTCAAGGTCGCACTTTGAGGTCAAAGGTCAAGTGACTACATTTCGTGTCCGGTCCATATCATGTAGGTGTGAATAGGTGTTAGGTGTTAATACCTACAACGCGTACGTGCATTTGTATCTACAAGTGCACGTACAAGTCATCTCAACATCTTAATTATCGGAAGTGAGGAGCTCTATGCGTCAGGTTGAAATACCCATTTTAAAGTTGATGTGTACCTTCGACCGATAGGGCTCTCGGGAGCTATATGCGTGTTTGCCTAACGCATAGCGCTTCTTAGGAGCTATATGCGTTGTGGCCTAACGCATAGAGCTACCTGGGAGCTCTATGCGTCATGCCACAACGCATAGAGCTCCTCGAGGAGCTCTATGGGTTAGGAGCTCTATGCGGCGTAACAAAGCTCTCAGCTTGTTTTCCAATCCATTTCAAATATCCTGTGTATTGTAAACTGTATATATATTGAATGAACTGAATAAAATATGTTTAAACTAACATTGTCAGATTTTTCCAGTGGAAGTACTACCCTTTGGCGTCGCAGCTGAATGTAGTCAATTAACTACTTTCACGCTAGCGATGAAAATAGCAATCAAATATGTCATGAAATTTCATTAGAATTGTGTAGTAACGCCACAATTATACTTAAACTCCATGACACATTTCCAGAGTGTTCAGAAATAAGAACAACACATTGTCGTCAGCTGCAATTATTTGAAGTATGTGTAGGCCTAATTCTACCCAGCACGTAAGCCAGTTCTATGCAGCTTAACACGTTCACGGATGGGAAACAAATTTGTTCAGCAATTTGAAAATCCCTTGCAGCTGTTTGGATGTTGCTGTCTGAAAGCTTCCATTAGTCGAATGTAACGCCAATAGTTCAATACCATAAGCACATTTAGTCTGTCTCATCTAATCTATGAACATCTGATATTGTTTTAGCTTTTCATTTATTATAACTGTGAATTAAGATCAAACGATCATTATCTCAGTGTTGAGTCCGCCTCCGTGGTCGAGTGGTTAAGGTCGCTGACTTGTATACCACTGTAACCTATCATCACTGATGGTCACGTGTTCGAGCCCCTCTCAGACCGTGTCTCATTTATATGAAAAAGTTGGCAGTTTCTTACGGAGGTTGGTGCACCCAAGTACTGGTTAACCGCTGGAGCCTGCCCAGGAAAGGTGTTGTTAGGTAAACTGCCCGCCGGCGATATAGCCCAAAATGGTGCTGATGCAGGCGTAAAACCCGAACTATAACATAAATATAACATAACTCAGTGTTGTATTTCATGTTTTCAATACAGGTGATTCTGTGTTAATTATTCTATAAATACGTATACAGTCTACATCCGCTAATTATTCTATAAATACGTATACAGTCTACATCCGCTATGTCGAATTCCGTCGGACCGAGCAAAATGCTTCGACATAACCGAAGTTTGACTCAACGAAATTCGATATAAACGGAGCAAGTTATATGTAAAATGATAGTGTCTGAAACGGGACTTTGATCCGACTTCGAGATAATCGGAAAATTCGACATCACCGACTTTGACATAACGGATGTAGACTGTATATTGAATATTGTATATACCAGGATTAACTACTCGACGTCGGGTGACTTAGTTTAAACATTATTTATTTCAGTATTTTACATGTACATACTAGAATTAACATTTTACATATAAATTACGTGGAAATATGTGAATCCTAATCACGATATATGCTAAACAATTTCTAGTGATTACGATAAACTATTGATAATATTAGTGTGTACATATTTGAGGTTGTTAAAAGAAAATGGTTAAATGTATATTTGAAGTAAGTCCAAGAACATAACATATCCAATCTGAGCACGACAAGAAGAAGCGATTAATATAAAGAGAAGTTAGTTGACGTCGGGTGACTTGAAGTGTACACACACATTTCTGACTTCTGAAACCGGACATTGACGTCACATGCCTATTAATATAAAACGATATGCCTAAACCCGCATTTGTGTAAGTAGAGAAACATATTTCCAAACCGACTGGAAACCATGTTATTTGGTTTAAACATATTTATTCGTTCGTGTCCGCCTCGGTGGTCGAGTGGTTCACAGGGATTCGGCACGCTTAGGGGTACTAGTATATATATTTAAGTACTTAAATATATATACTAGTACCCCCAAACATGCCGAATCCCTGTGGAGTGGTTACGGTCACTGACTTCTATACCACTGTAACCTATCATCACTGATGGTCAAGGGTTCGAGTCCCGCTCAGACCGTGTTTCATTTATATGAAAAAGTTGGCAGTTTCTTACGGAGGGAGGTTGGTGTACCCAAGTACTGGTTAACCGTTGGAGCCTGCCCAGGAAATTTGTTGTTAGGTAAACTGCCCGTCGGCGATATAGCCCAAAAATGGTGCTGATGCAGGCGTAAAACCCGAAATATAACATAAAAAGTATTCGTTCGTATATATATATATTGCATACGAAACGAAAGCTTATATATAGCTTATTGAGATTATCTCCATGTTATTTGACGAATCGGTACGACTTGCGCAAACTTGAGAGACTATTATCTACTAAAGCTCCACATAATTCCAACTGGTTTGCGGTAGGTATGCGAGTTTACCCGGGTACCCGTCAGTACGTGAAATACTGCTCGATGGGGACACCCCGGTGTCTTCCTCCACCAATAATAGCTGGAACGTCGCCATACGACCTAAGGTGCGACATTAAACCCCCAAAGCAAAGCCAAGCAAATTAATGAAATAACTCAATATACACGTGCACGATCGTATGTACCTTTTCCTTCAGCTTAGGGATATTTTACTGGGCCCACTATGTGGCAATATCGTACCAAGTCAGTATGTTGTGGTAGAGAAGACCACCCACATTTCCTGGACAGAAACTAGTACTCAATTCTCCAACCTCCCCATCTCGCCAATGCTTATGTATAACCCTGGTGTACAGTTTGTACTATGCATATAATACACACATTATCAATTTACAGAAAAGGGTTTAGAATGAAAGACAATTTTATATAAATTATATTGCCAGAGTTGTCTCCCCACAGCCTTATTTTTAAATTTTAAATTTTGAATTGCGTACATCGTATACCTTTAGTGGAAAAAAACAAATAAACGATGATGATTAACAGTTACTGTATTTAAAAATATAATTTCTGGGTGTTTCAAATGTCAGTCTGTTGAAAATAATGGGGACATACTATGTGTAATAATGGAGTCCTCTATATACACCAATAGCATTGTGTGACCTGGACGATGATAACAGTTTGCACACGGACTATTTTCTAAATATCCACATCATTGCGGGCAACTGTAAACCATCTGTTGAAGATAATCTGGTACGCTTTCAAAAGAAAGCTGAACGAATTATTTTAAATATAGAATTCTTAAAGCGGTGAAAATGCAAATGTCTGCAGAATGTATTTTCCTATTATATGGTATAATATTTATGCCAATATTTGCCTCAAAAACTGAGTATTTCAACAAATAAGCAAGCGTCGTAGACGCAGTTTGTTGACATAACAACATATTGTAAGTAGGGTAAACATCCATGCGTAATACAATACGTGTATCCTGAATAGCACAATTTATTGTACAGATTTACCGTTATATCTCACAGTTGTGCCTATGCATATTTATTTGTAGACTAATCTTAGTTAAATTATCTCTAAGCGAAATATCGCGTGCTTAGTATTGACTCCAATGACAAACAAACGTCATTTCAGGGGCGTGGATGGCCGTTATATGAAATCCTACTTTCACTTTTGAAAGTTTGTAGACAACAAAAGCACTGTTTATTGGTTCAATGTTAGTGTTCGAATGTATTCGGAAGAATGTGTAGTAGCAATGCATTTATACGTGAACAAGTGCATTTATTTGGCTTTTTGCGATGTAATGTCGCTTTAACACCTTCCTCCATCATGTTAGCAAGAGCGTAGGCGGATGACGTTTCCTGGATGAGTTATTTATCAGAATGCTGTTCAAATGTATAAAGCCGAAATTAGAACTGCTCCTTAATACCTTAACACATCATTTACATCTGATGTTCATTTCAGTTGTCTTAGATCCTCTTCGCCAGTACAACTACTACCACGCCTACACCTAAGTTGGAAATATTCCGTAATACTTTTGTTTATTCAGGTTCTTCCATTTGGAATGAACTACCTCATTATATTCCAACTAATTCAATTTCTTTATAACTCGATATATATGTATATATGGAGACATGTAGCGGTATATATGTAGACGTGTAGCAGTATATATGGAGACGTGTAGCGGTTTATATGGAGACGTGTAGCGGTATATATGTAGACGTGTAGCGGTATATATGGAGACTTGTAGTGGTATATATGGAGACATGTAGCGGTATATATGGAGACGTGTAGCAGTTTATATGGAGACGTGTAGCGGTATATATGTAGACGTGTAGCGGTATATATGGAGACTTGTAGTGGTATATATGGAGACGTGTAGCGGTATATATGGAGACGTGTAGCGGTGTATATGGAGACGTGTAGCGGTATATATGGAGACGTGTAGCGGTATATATGGAGACGTGTAGCGGTGTATATGGAGACGTGTAGCGGTATATATGTAGACGTGTAGCGGTATATATGGAGACGTGTAGCGGTATATATGGAGACGTGTAGCGGTATATATGGAGACGTGTAGCTGTATATATGGAGACGTGTAGCGGTATATATATGGAGACGTGTAGCGGTATATATATGGAGACGTGTAGCAGTATATATATGGAGACGTGTAGCGGTATATATATGGAGACGTGTAGCGGTATATATGGAGACGTGTAGCGGTATATATGGAGACGTGTAGCGGTGTATATGGAGACGTGTAGCGGTGTATATGGAGACGTGTAGCGGTGTATATGGAGATGTGTAGCGGTGTATATGGAGATGTGTAACGGTATATAGGAGACGTGTAGTGGTATATATGGAGACGTGTAGCGGTATATATGAAGACGTGTAGCGGTATATATGGAGACGGTAGCGGTATATATGGAGACGTGTAGCGGTATATATGGAGACGTGTAGCGGTGTATATGGAGACGTGTAGAGGTATATATGGAGACGTGTAGCGGTATATATGGAGACGTGTATAGGTATATATGGAGACGTGTATAGGTATATATGGAGACGTGTAGCGGTATATATGGAGACGTGTAGCGGTATATATGGAGACGTGTAGCGGTATATATGGAGACGTGTAGCGGTATATATGGAGACGTGTAGCGGTATATATGGAGACGTGTAGCGGTATATATAGAGACGTGTAGTGATATATATGGAGACGTGTAATGGTATATATGGAGACGTGTAGAGGTATATATGGAGACGTGTAGTGGTATATATGGAGACGTGTAGTGGTATATATGGAGACGTGTAGAGGTATATATGGAGACGTGTAGTGGTATATATGGAGACGTGTAGCGGTATATATGGAGACGTGTAGCGGTATATATGGAGACGTGTAGTGATATATATGGAGACGTGTAATGGTATATATGGAGACGTGTAGAGGTATATATGGAGACGTGTAGAGGTATATATGGAGACGTGTAGTGGTATATATGGAGACGTGTAGCGGTATATATGGAGATGTGTAGCGGTATATATGGAGATGTGTAGCGGTATATATGGAGACGGGTAGCGGTATATATGGAGACGTGTAGCGGTATATATGGATACGTGTAGTGTCTCGCTACAGAGCTAACTGTTATAGTGACGCGGTAGTGATCGTCCACGGCTAATGGAAGATCAGACTGGCGTGGCTCCAAATCCCGACTTGGACTGTTACTTTATATATAGATATATCATACCAACGTATACACGTGAATATTTGTGCATTACAACAATGATATCAATGTATCGAAGTTTGTATATTTGTTTATTAATAAACTGTTAAGTTGAATTGTATAGACGATACTGTATTTAACCTAATGGTATTTATTTAGTATTTAAATTGAGTAATAACAAGATCACTCCGAGATAGCACACCTCCGCCACGCTGTTAACTCTGAGTGACAAACCTCCGTCACTCTGCTATATCCAGGATAACACACCTCCGTCACGCTGTTATCTCTGATTGACAAACATCCGTCACTCTGCTATATCCAGGATAGCACACCTCCGTCACGCTGCTAAATCCGAGTGACAAACCTCCGTCACGCTGCTATATATCCCACACCTCCGTCACGCTGCTATATCCGAGTGACAAACATCCGTCACGCTGCTATATCCTAGATAACACACCTCCGTCACGCTGCTATATTCGAGTGACAAACCTCCGTCACGCTGCTATATCCTAGATAACACACCTCCGTCACGCTGCTATATCCGAGTGACAAACCTCCGTCACGCTGCTATATCCTAGATAACACACCTCCGTCACGCTGCTATATCCTAGATAACACACCTCCGTCACGCTGCTAAATCCCAGATAACAAACATCCGTCACGCTTGCTAAATCCGAGATAACAAACCTCCGTCACGCTGTTAATTCCGAGATAGCAAACCCTGTCACGCTACTAAATGTGGATGCTTGCACTATCACAGAGGGGCACCCAAAGGAACCAAACAAATGTATACCATTGAAGCCCACCTCCCGTATACTCCACGGCACACACGCGACATTTCCTACACCCCGAGAGGTTCAGTACAACTGAAACACCCGAGGCTAGACATGCAGAACCACAACACACAACTACAATATCCCGTTCCGGAACCTCTCCAGGGCTATGCTTTATAGAAGAAATGTATTAATGACACATTTGGTTTACACCAATTTATTTAGCTTGATTGCGAAACAAATGTTTACAGCAGTAGGTTAATCGCTCTCGACATCTCATTTCTCAGATGGAATCAATCGCCATGATTGTGTTGAAAATGGGCAATGTTGATTTGCCTAGACACCACCACAGTTCTAACTGACTGATACAAGTCCGACATTGTATGCATTACACTACTGAGATCGAGCCCCGCCCAGACCGTGTCTCTTTATATGAAAAAGTTGGCAGTTTCTTATTGCAACAGGCGGATCTGTAGTCCAGTGGTAACACGCTGGACTGGTAATCCAAGGATCGCAGGTTCGATCCCCCGTCTGACCCTAATAAAATTAACAGTCTTTCAGATGGGACGTTAAACCGAGGTCTCGTCTCGGTGCTGTACACCGTGCACGTAAAAGAACCAGTGGAGATTCTGGAATTGGTCTCTGTCTGTATCATGCACTATCCTCCAAAAATCTAAAATAACTAATCTCTTCAGGAGGCGTCGCGTCGCTCATATGGGCAACCGGTAGCGACGATAAATAAACGTAAAACACACACTTCTTAGTGCAGTTTCTTATGGAGGTTAATAATGGTTAACCGCTGGAGCCTACCCAGGAAAGGTGTCATTAGGTAAACTGCCAGTAGCTCAAATGGGCAACCGTTAAATAAATTTAAATAAAAAGAAAGCATATTTAGTTGGGTCCGCCTCCGTGGTAGAGTGGTTAAGGTCGCTGACTTGTATACCACTGTAACCTACATCACTGATGGTCACGGGTTCGAGCCCCGCTCAGACCATGTCTCATTTATATGAACAAGTTGGCAGTTTCTTACGGAGGTTGGTGCACCCAATTACTGGTTAACCGCTGGAGCCTGCCCAGGAAAGGTGTTGTTAGGTAAACTGCCCGCCGGCGATATAGCCCAAAATGGTGCTGATGCAGGCGTAAAACCCGAAATATATATATTTAGTTGATCACCGTGCACGTCGGGAACAAGGCACAGCTCACAGCAGGAAATTGGATCACCTGTTCCGAAGTGACCAATCCACGCCGCTGACGCATACAGACGAGGACCCGCATCGACTCTTTTGAGTGCCTTACACTTACCTGGATCAACGACAGCTAACACTGGGGCGTTGAAGAGGCGACGAGTGACTGGGTAGGAGAAGACGGCAGTCGTTTCGCGTGGATGGCGCACTCGTCGCCTCGAACTTTTGTTATCTGTCTCCAACAACGGGCGAGCGGTTGGAGACGGAGGGATGCGACCTCGACCCCGGATGCGTCAGCGGGGTGGACAACGACGGAACAACCGAACCATTTTGCTGCTGTGAGCCAACTAATCGTGGAGGATGTGGCCCTAAACGGATCGCATACAGACCAGGACTTGTCACCCTGGCACGGAAAGAAGGAAGGAGCCATCATCATCATCAACCAAAATTCAAAGGCCACACATTAAATAAAGACCATTTGTTACCCGCGCCACCTGAAGCATAAATTACACAATGCATCATATAATGTGGGTGATATAAACTAGAAATCAATGGCAATGATACAAACTATGTGACATATAATATATTTGACGGACATATCAAATTATATGGACGACTGTTATCTAACACAATACTACTAGAATGGTGGAACCTATGCTCGGCGTAAATCCTACATATAGAGTGGTGGAACCTATGCTCGGCGTAAATCCTACATATAGAGTGGTGGAACCTATGCTCGGCGTAAATCCTACATATCATGGCCTATGAAAAAAGTTAAATGCACTTGCCGTATATTATTATTTTCTTAAGTCGTGAACACAACTTTCAAAAAATTGTTGTTGAAAATGTTAGCTTCATTACGTAACCATGCGCCTAAATACAGCTATCGCAACGGCATCTGTTTCCATGGAAAACTAGATACTTTAGGGCACCTATGCACGGCGTACATGAATGTGTTTATTTATGCCTTGGTAAATATTGAATATATTATTTTGACTTTAATAATATCAATAACTAACGGTATTAAAACTAATAAGAAACTTTTTTCTGGTTATTTGTACATTTTTGTTCCAATTAGGATAGCTACCTGAAATGCTCATAAACCGCATCATTTCGGTGGGAAAATAATCCCATCAAGTTATCTGTTTATATTCGGCTACTGAACCAGTCAGGCGACAGTTGCATTAGGCTACCGGCACGCACAACGGAATGCTATGGAACCATGCTTCACCTCTTTCAGCGAAAATAGGTTAAAAATATTTTAAATACGGATGTAAATGGGGAAAATACGCCGAGCATAGGAATACGCCGAGCATAGGAATACGCCGAGCATAGGTTCCACCACTCTACATCATATTCTAATGTAACACTTTCATAAAAAGTTCATATTAATCACAGTTTTTGCGAAGTCGTCCTGTTCTACGAAATCAGCTGTTACTATGTTTACACCGCACACTCCCCTTCGTTTTCCTTTTAACCAGTTCATTAAATCCGGCATAGCTTTCTGTGCTAGATCGTTTTGCAGTGATCCATTCAGATTCCCAAATATAGTTCCAATATCTGGAGTAAGTATACCCTGACACACGTGGAAATGATCACCGCGTGACGCAGTGGAGGCGGTGTCAAGGCATTTAATCAACTGTGATACATGCTTGGTATCGGCCCAAACCGATTTTATGCACGTGAATCCCGGCCATATTTGTATAATTTCTTCTGCGACCTGTAAGATAAATGATAGAATACGTACACACATAATCATGTCTCATAAAAGTCTGACGTTGGTTCTAACTTGTTGCACCGTCTATTTGTTACCCATTGTATTCTTTTTATATATTTTATTTTTTATTTTGAGGCCACATAAGGGGGAAACGTCATTTATATTTTCAATGTAACATATACATATTCACAGAAATCACATCCAATACATAGCAATTATGGACAATTCTAATTTGAACTTAATATATGAGTAGTTGTCTCCCTTTATCACCAAAGATATATAACAATTATGGACACTCCTAATTTGAACTTAATATAGGAGTAGTTGTCTCCCTTTATCATCAACAAAAAAACCGATGTAATATTTTGACATGAAATTTTACAAAATTAGTAATGTTAACAAAAATAATCAAAAGATCAATTCTCGCACAATCAGAAGTCTTGTTCGAAAGAAATGACGAGACTAGGTTTTATATCAGGCGTGTTGTACCAATTGTATTCTTAATTATCATTTAATTAACTCCGATATTTCATAAATGTAATTTAAAATACAACGTGCCTAGATGTTACACACATCACTGGTCAAAGGTTCGAACCTCGTCGGGGGTTCGTTCTGATATGGCCGGTTGGTGAGCCGCCAACTAGTTAAATAATGGTTATACCGATTGCCTACCAGCCAGGCCTACAAGCATATCGGGAATTACTGATTACTGATGCTCATAAAAAGGTGGCTCATGAGTCAGTAAATGGCTGGCCCTTTCAATAGGAGTGAAACAAACCGTATAATAATGTCCACCAATAAACTCATCATAGTTTATACAAACGCACTACAACTGCATTCAATATTCGTACTATTATTTTGTTATCAATTGGTGATATGAAACAATTTTTTATAAATACATTTAAAGGCATTAGATATTAGCGAATAATGTATTTGCTCGTGCATATTTTTTTTTTATTTTAAGTTTATTTAACGTCACTACCGGTTTCCCATTTGAGCGATGGGCAGTTTACCTAACAACACCTTTCCTGGGCAGGCTCCAGCGGTTAACCAGTACTTGGTACACCAACCTCCGTAAGAAACTGCCAACTTTTTCATATAAATGAGACACGGTCTAAGCGGGGCTCGAACCCGTGATCATCAGAGATGATAGGTTACAGTGGTATACAAGTCAGCGACCTTAACCACTCGACCACGGAGGCGGACATAAGACATGTATAAGCTGCTATATATCACATTTAGACACATATGGAGGTGTCCATAAATGTTAGCCTACAAAATTGCCTGACCTTTTCCTGATCCTAATAGACCACACTTCTGGAGTAGTCAAATTCAATAGGGCATTGTTGTGCTATATATCACATTTACACACATATGGGGGTGTCCATAAATGTTAGCCTCCAAATGTTCCCGACATTTTCCTGATGTTTCCCTTATCCTAAAAGACAAGTCTGGAGTAGTCAAATTCAATAGGGTGTTGTTGAGTTGAATGACTTGCTGAATGAGGGATTAGTGCAATACTGAACATGCTCAATGACCTGAGAACATAATGCACGCATACATTAGACCTATGCAGAAACAATAGCTAAGCCAAATTTCATTGACCCTGAATTTGAAAATCCCTAATTTCAAATTCCCAAAATATCCACAATTCACTTGATCTGTGGACACACAACACTGAGTACATATATGTAAATATAAAGGAACTGTTATCCAGGTTTACCTTATGATGATACAGAATAATTATCTGTAGGCCATTTTCCCAAAGCATATTCAACGTCAAATTCTCCAGGCCAACAAACAAGCAGAGTTTATCCCCACATTTCTCAACCAGCATGTTTAGGAAAATTCTGTGTTGATCTTCATTCATATTATACAAATGATTGAAATCCAATATTACAATCTCTTTCTTGTTAGAGTCTAGAAATTCAAGAATTTCATTTACTCCTTCTTCGACGGTGGTTCCATAAAGACCATGTACGAAATGTATATCCTGTGACCCACTCCTTGACGCAATCCTGAGGTCAAAGTACCGGATACCGGACGATAGTTGATTCCGGAAGTCTAGGTTCTGCGTTACACTCCACTTATAAACAACGCCCTTGGCAAGAGGTCCTAGCATTTGGATAAGTGGTGATTCTTCTGGGCCGATCTCGGATGAATGATCAAGCCTGCTACTGAATGAGTTGTGGGAACCTGTAAATATTCCAACTAAGCAAGTTAATTCCATCATATTTAATCGTAAACACGGTATGATTTATTTAAATTGATGATATGTTATACATGTATGTAACAATTACAATTAAATTAAGAACACATAATTAGCTAGTTGGGCCACAAGTTCTAAGAACATTAGTGATTGGCCCTCCCCATATAATATGATTTATAACTGACTAGTAATCACGCCGAATATAATTTCCAGTGCGGTTCTCATTAAAATGAGGCGAAGAAATCAAAACATTACAATAAATGATTTGACAGTTGGCTGCATATGACCTGGGAACAGGCGTCGATATATTTTGCCTGGTCAGTCAAATAAATATATTTTAACACCGAGATTATTAATTGGGCCGTATTGAGTTTCTGATCATATCAACGCCTGGGGAAACTCGACGGGTTGTCCGTGTAATTATTGACTAGCATTAATCCTATTAATAGGTCATTTTGCCAGAAGTTAAATACATGTAGTGAAATATTGACAGACTGGTACCCAGGCTAGGCTGCATACCACATGGGATGATGCGAACACTTGTTGGTCAACCCTCCCATTATTAAAAAAACGGTAGTTAATTTTGTTTCAAATACAGTTCATGAATATAGATAGATACACAAAACGGGTTCGGCATAGATAAATGCAATATACAGCATGATTGTATCAGAGATAAGATAAGCATACCCCTTGGACTTGAGCATTGTCTGGTGAACTGGCTGATTAGATAAGAGCACAATAGACTGCATATTTGTGTAAGTTCAATAATTAATAAAATAATTAAGCATGAGAAGAAAAAAGGTGTATGCATCGTTTGTAGATTTTCGTAAGTGCTTTGATATGTTATATCGTAATGGTATATGATTTAAATTATTAGAAGTAGGTGTTTCTACAAAAATTGTACACATGTTAAGAATTATGTACACCTGTGTAAAATCATGTGTAAAGGCTAATGGATCGCTTTCTGATTACTTTGATATGATAGTTATATGGGTGTTAAACAAGGGGAACCATTCTCCCCATTACTATTTATTTTATTTGTTAATGACATGAATGCGCAACTACATAGTGATAATATCGATGCTTTTTCATTGGGCGAATTACAGATTTATCTGCTATTATTTGCCAATGATACGGCGTTATTTTCTTGTTCTAAAGATGGATTACAACTATTGTTAAACAGATTATATACTTATTGTAACCAGTGGGGTATAACTGTTAATGTTGATAAGACAGTCGTGATGGTATTTAAAACAGGCAATAGAGTTTAAAAAGTGGAATTGTATTATAACAATAAATTGCTTGATGTTGTAAAGACATTTACTGAAACATTCTACGAAATCTCTTTTTGACGTACATTTTTGCCGAATAAACCTACACGTTAGTGGACACATATTCTATTGATAATGTTATTCACAGTTAAAACTCTCCCGTCGAAGATATTTTTTGTTGCTGACAGAACCCGTGTCCTAGTATGGAAATGTGACCTGCTATGGCCAATGTCTGTGGCAATTGTTTGCAAAGTATACATGCACGCAGCTTAAAGTAGTGTTTTATTTGAAGAACAATATAAAGACTCGGGATAGGCGTTATATTTGGACAGATTTGTACAAAATTGTTTCAGATAGGGCCATTTTACTGATCGATGCGAAATCTGACATCCACAGAGTAGAATCCCTGTACTTAAATATATATACTAGTACCCCCAAACGTGCCGAATCCCTGTGATCTTGCAACGTTTTGGATTGGGTACGTTTGGACCAGCACCCGTATCCACGAGCCTTCATACATTACAAAATACAATATATATATATATATATACTCTGCTTAAGGTTTTTTTTAAAGGT
>CM026398.1:24391595-24452953 GCA_014843695.1 Archivesica marissinica
CCACAAGTTCTAAGAACATTAGTGATTGGCCCTCCCCATATAATATGATTTATAACTGACTAGTAATCACGCCGAATATAATTTCCAGTGCGGTTCTCATTAAAATGAGGCGAAGAAATCAAAACATTACAATAAATGATTTGACAGTTGGCTGCATATGACCTGGGAACATGCGTCGATATATTTTGCCTGGTCAGTCAAATAAATATATTTTAACACCGAGATTATTAATTGGGCCGTATTGAGTTTCTGATCATATCAACGCCTGGGGAAACTCGACGGGTTGTCCGTGTAATTATTGACTAGCATTAATCCTATTAATAGGTCATTTTGCCAGAAGTTAAATACATGTAGTGAAATATTGACAGACTGGTACCCAGGCTAGGCTGCATACCACAAGGGATGATGCGAACACTTGTTGGTCAACCCTCCCATTATTAAAAAAAACGGTAGTTAATTTTGTTTCAAATACAGTTCATGAATATAGATAGATACACAAAACGGGTTCGGCATAGATAAATGCAATATACAGCATGATTGTATCAGAGATAAGATAAGCATACCCCTTGGACTTGAGCATTGTCTGGTGAACTGGCTGATTAGATAAGAGCACAATAGACTGCATATTTGTGTAAGTTCAATAATTAATAAAATAATTAAGCATGAGAAGAAAAAAGGTGTATGCATCGTTTGTAGATTTTCGTAAGTGCTTTGATATGTTATATCGTAATGGTATATGATTTAAATTATTAGAAGTAGGTGTTTCTACAAAAATTGTACACATGTTAAGAATTATGTACACCTGTGTAAAATCATGTGTAAAGGCTAATGGATCGCTTTCTGATTACTTTGATATGATAGTTATATGGGTGTTAAACAAGGGGAACCATTCTCCCCATTACTATTTATTTTATTTGTTAATGACATGAATGCGCAACTACATAGTGATAATATCGATGCTTTTTCATTGGGCGAATTACAGATTTATCTGCTATTATTTGCCAATGATACGGCGTTATTTTCTTGTTCTAAAGATGGATTACAACTATTGTTAAACAGATTATATACTTATTGTAACCAGTGGGGTATAACTGTTAATGTTGATAAGACAGTCGTGATGGTATTTAAAACAGGCAATAGAGTTTAAAAAGTGGAATTGTATTATAACAATAAATTGCTTGATGTTGTAAAGACATTTACTGAAACATTCTACGAAATCTCTTTTTGACGTACATTTTTGCCGAATAAACCTACACGTTAGTGGACACATATTCTATTGATAATGTTATTCACAGTTAAAACTCTCCCGTCGAAGATATTTTTTTGTTGCTGACAGAACCCGTGTCCTAGTATGGAAATGTGACCTGCTATGGCCAATGTCTGTGGCAATTGTTTGCAAAGTATACATGCACGCAGCTTAAAGTAGTGTTTTATTTGAAGAACAATATAAAGACTCGGGATAGGCGTTATATTTGGACAGATTTGTACAAAATTGTTTCAGATAGGGCCATTTTACTGATCGATGCGAAATCTGACATCCACAGAGTAGAATCCCTGTACTTAAATATATATACTAGTACCCCCAAACGTGCCGAATCCCTGTGATCTTGCAACGTTTTGGATTGGGTACGTTTGGACCAGCACCCGTATCCACGAGCCTTCATACATTACAAAATACAATATATATATATATATATACTCTGCTTAAGGTTTTTTTTAAAGGTAGTGACGTCGGGCTTAGCCGCCATTTTGGAATCCGCTTCTGGGTCAATGCAAATACTGGACGGAAACAAACGGTTATAACTGTGATAATTGTATGATTATGTTGGTTGTAATTAATTAGAAATGATTTAAAAATGGTTTGTCTTTCATTACAAATAAAAACCTGATAGCAAAACGACGGGAATTCTATGTCACAACTCCCGAAAGTTGGACCAAAATTGCTAGCGCCGGGAAAAACTCGCAGAGCGAGTGCAAATCATGTGATGTAGATCAGGTGATTGTAAACTCAAATTCCATTGGGTTATTTTTATCGGAATCCCTGTAGTTTGGCCTCGTTACGCTGATGTCAATATTTTAAGCTTCCGAAGAAAAAGATTTGCGGGAATTTAAGGTTTTTGCAGAAGCAAATTTTACGAAGGTAAGATCAACTTTTATCGTTTGTTAGAAGATAATAGAAGATTGTGCATTAAATAGATCGATGTCTTTAGTTTGTATTGATACAATTTTTGTCTTTGTAGTTGTCCGCGCATTTTCGCGCAGCCGATGCTAATTTCGCGACCCGGAAGTAGATACTGCAATATGATTTAATCGCAAAATACTACTCATATCGACTTGCTCAGCTCACCCAGTTGATATTATGAAAACTAACTGAAGGTTTTTTATTAAACAGGACAAAGACCATCTACTTAAGTTAATGTCTACGGCAGAGTTTGTAGAAAACGGTGCCAGTGGGACCGAATCTGAGACACCATCGCCATCGGACTCTGGCAGTAAAAGTCCAGTATCTAAGAGAAGACGGGACAGCGATTCAGGTAAATCATGCAGCATGAATATGTGTAGAAAAATCTGCCATGAGCCAGTCTTCACGTTATGCACCTGCCCAGACCACCAAAATTGGATGCGGGGCCAGTAAAATATGGTAAATTTAGCATTGCCACTGGCTCAAAATTGCCCACATTGATTATGCGGGCTGGCAGCTTGGACTGTTTGTTGTGAAGACTGGTGATCTAGTCCAATTTGTATTGTCTTGCCCTTGCTCTTGATTTCTTGCAATGTTTGTATGAAATAGTAAACCTGTATCAGATGTGCTAACTATAACCAGATAACATACAACCCCGCACAAAGCTACAGATAAGAATATTTAGTAAAGAGTCTTTCACTCCCTAAATTTCTTATGCGGACAAAACGTAAATTCTCTTTTTACAAAATTGTAGTATATTACATATTTTGGATGGATTGTTTTCGATTTCTCACAGATTTATTTTGCGATATTTTTTTAATATTTTAACATTCGCCTTTGTTGCTAATTTGTTTATGCTTTCTCTCGCAATGTGATGCCATCGTATCTCCATGGGAATAACTACCCGTATAAATCACGCAGTGCTTGCATTCAAGTAAAACTTACTCAAGTAATAACTGACAACCGCCTTGGTGACCAGGTGCGAAAGTAAATGTTACCATGTATAAAACGTGGATCGGTTACGGAAGATAATCATCACGCACACGAAATGCGTGATTTCATATTTTAAATGCGTGATCACACACCTTATCTGTAGCTCTGACACTGCATGGTGTGCTAACACCCTTAGATGTACTCACATGTAACATTTCAGAGCTGGAACTTTGTCAAAATTAATATTATTCATACATGCAAAGCTGCAAATCAATAAATTATATATTTTGCACTTGTCCTGCAGGCAGACTTAAATTTAATCGACGTGGGCGCGTGGAATTTCCAGCCCTGCTTTGTGTAACCAGCTTGTCTAGAAATAGTATAATATCATATATAATCATATATCATAAACAGGGCTCACACGGTCATTCTCCAAATCAGCCGTTTGCTAAAACATTGGCTGAAGATTTTTTATTTTGGCTCAAGAAATATTTTATAAATGGCCATGTTTCAACATATTGTGGCATCTTTAAATGTGCATAAATGTAAATTTTATGCTATAGAATGTTTTCATTAATTCAGCAGGAGCCCTGATAATTAATTATGTAACCTGTTGCTATCATGGGTTGATCTGGCAGTGTATAGGTTCTTGCATGTAGTTGTAGTATATATACAGTGTGCAAAATTATGATTTTCAGATACAAGCTTGATTTTCTATATTCATACATGTACATTATGTAAACAGACAATATTATAAACAAGCAAGCCTATTATTTCATAATTTAGTTTCAATTATCTTACAAACATAATTTTAACGAGCTGTCTGTCTCTATTGCTTTTCATGGAAATTGTTCACACTGTAAGTAAGTAAGTAAATGGTTTATTATAGTGACATGTGCATGATATAACAAATTTGCAAAATATTACAAGAATTTACAAAGCACCCGGCCCAACGGGCCTATAAGTCACCTATACATAATTTACAAAATTGATGTAGTATTTTAAGTTGGTTATAATGTGATTACAGCAATAATGATAGATTGCCAGTATATACATACATAAAACATAATGTATATATTCATATTAATATATCTATATTAATGGTTATACATACATGATCGTCTGTAAAGATACGATTTAACAATAAATTGTGCGCACTTTCTTGGAAAAGAGTTTAACATGTAAGACAATCTTTGTTCTGGTGTCATGTTATCATAATCTGTCCCAGCAGTTATCTCCCCTATTGTATCAATACGTATGTGATTATATAGTTCACATTCAAGCAAAACGTGTCTCTCATCTTCCACCGCATTTAAGGCACAGAACCTACACAGTCTTTGTTCTACTGGTTCTCCCACATATCGCCCTGTCTCTATTCTTAACGGTAAAATGCCAAACCTTAAATGACTTAGCAATGACCTTTCATATTTCTTTAAGTCTAAGCATACATACTCTTCACATTTAGGAGTACTTTTAAAGGTTCGATATGTGCGCAACTTAGCAATACCTTGGATATCTTGACACCATTTCATAGAGTAGTGGTTATAAATGCGTACATTAACATCTGTCATATTAACAGTAGACCTTGGATTGAAAGCATCAGTAACTCCTAATTTGTTCATGATATCTTTAACGTCACTAGACCAGTTATTGCGACACAATGCTAAGTCATGATTGAATACACGCTTTGTCAACCTGTCATTATCCATATTTATAACCCTATTCCAGTACCGTAGAATACAAGTCCATCGTCTGTAGATGCTTGGTACCCATCCCGTATCACCATACAAAGCTAACACACTGTATTTAAATTTATTATTGGTCCTGTATTAACCCATTCATGCCTAGCTTCTTCATAATTTTGTGTGCTGATCAGTATCTATGTTGTTTGCTACTTAGCACAGCGTAATACTACGTCCTGATCGGGATCTGAATAGCAAACATCATATAGCCTGACAGCACGTTCTGTGCCAGCTGATCTGGCTCTATGATGTTTGCAAATGTGACATGTAGTGAGACATTAGGCTTTAATGGGTTAACTATTAGCATTACCCTTGTCTGTGTGTGAATTCCTGCTTTCTTGCCTTTGTAGATTAGTGCAGCTGAAAGACACCAGCCATCTTATAGTCCTAACCTCCCTAACACTACTACTAATCCCAGCCTTGTAACTGACTTGCCTGAGCTAGATTTTATTGACTCGCAGAAAGATTTGTTCGACTCATCAGAAGAAAGTAATACCCCTGACAAACTGTGCTACTCACATACCAATACAAACTCTTGTGATGTTGATGATTATGACCCAGTTACCGAGGCATATTTTTTATGCCGGGTTTGAAGGGAGACTATAATGAATTAAACAATTCAACGCCAGATAATGTGCTTTCACATGAAGAGTTAATTAAAGAAAACGCACAATTAAAGACTGAACTTGAGGATTGTAGGGCTATGATTTTAAACTTACAAAAGGAAGTCGAAGATATTAAAAAACTTCATACCTGAAAATAGTTGCCAAATGTGTACTGGTTTTGCCAAATGTGTACTATATTACAGTTATAATTTAGATGTACCAGTTTAACATGGAAATAATAACTAATCAATCTGTTTTTGACTTTTACAACAAATATGGTAAGCAGAAGTGTGTAACATTCATAAAAGAAAATTACATCTCAACTTCAGATATTTATCCTACAGAGAAAGGTTTCCAATATTCTGTTACTAAAGTCATCGATAAAGTAGAAAAACTGGGTAAACGTAAAAGTCGGCCGCATGTACAAATAGAACTGCAAGACTTATTAGACAGTCATTTCATATTCCCGAAGGGAGATTTGAAGAAGAGAGGGCCACAAGTTACTGAATATGAAAGTCTTACATTGAAAACTTCACTTGTTAACGAAAAATGTAAAAATCAACAATTAAGTGAAACCATAATAGAAACTGAAAATTTAATGATAAATAAAGATCATGAATTGCAAAGCAAAGATGACCAGTTAAGCTTCTCATCGCAAAAAATAAGAAAACTAACACTTAACCTTAAAAGAACAGCTTCACGTGAAAGTTACGCAAATAAAAAACTTAAAAAAGTTGAGGACAATGTAAATGAACAGTGTTGTGGTGAAAAAACAAACAGAATCAAACAATTAGAGGCTAAAATTAAAGAAAACGAAAGAGAGATTAATGACCTAACACACAATTTACATTACTTGAATGATATTGTGAATGACATTGATGAGGTGACTCGTAAAGTTACACTTTTTACTGAAAGTTGTAAGAGATACACACCAAACTTGAAAAACTGTGTATATGAACTGTTGACATTGAATGTCAGTGCCTCTAAAGTTGGCGAGATCATTACCTCTGTTTTAAAACTTATTAATGTTGAACCTAATAAAGTCCCATGTAAATCAACTGTTTTAGACATGAATCTCCAGAGACTGTGCTTGGCACAAAAGCAGTTAGAAGAAGTATTTTCAAAGGAGAAAAACACATGTTTGATGACGGATGAAACATCCAAATTTGGGAACAAGTTCATGGGTTACGAATCAAAGGTAACTTGTGGGTCTTAGGATTACGGGAAATTGAAACTAAGTATGCAGATGACACTCTAAAGGTGTTCAAAGAAATGTTGATAGATCTTGATGCTGTTGCTGCAAATAACACTGTCTCTAGGGATATAATTACTCATATTACATCTACAATGTCTGATAGGGCAGCCACAGAGGTGAAATTCAATGAACTTTTAGAACTGTATAGAAAAGAAATTTTACCCCTGACTTATGTTAGCTACCACTTATTTACTGATGAAGAAAAATCCAGTGTTGGATCTTTAAATAACTTTTTTTGTGGTTTACATGCCTTGGTAAACTTTGCAGAAGCATCACAGAAATCTGTTAAAGAAATAGAAAATAAAGTTTTTGAAAACAAACCACCATCTTCTAACAAAGCATATACCAGTGATGAATCGGGGGTGTGTAGATTGGTTAGATCAGCAGCAAAGTGTTTTGGAACAGGAAGTGATGGAGACGAGAAAAGTGGCTGTCAAGGTCACTTTAAAACTTTCATCCTGGAGTGTTTACAGGAGAATCATTTGAAATCTGTGCCACTTAAATCCTACAAGGGGTCACGGTTTAACATTCGTTTCAGCAATGCGTGCTCTGTGTACTTCTTACATGAAAAAATGGTTTCATATCTTGAGACTGTTGGTGCTACTAATAGGCTGCAGGCTGCCATTTTATTTGATTTGAGGGTACCAGAGTACTTGGCGGGAGTGAAAGCTTTAGCTTTAATAAGCACTTTCATTACCTGTCCTCTGTGGCGCGTATTAGAAAACACATATTTCAATGTTGGATATGAATGCAAAGTATCTTGAACTTGTCAATTATTTAGAGGACGGGTCGCGAAACATTGATCAGTTTATGAGTGGAGATATGCTTCTTTTCCAAGAACATGTGCATACAGATAATGTCTTGGAGTATTTACTTGTACCAAGGGAATATGATGACATAGTACAAAGTTTTTTGCAAGTAATACTTGGAACATTGTGTCAACTTGGTAGAAAGCTCTATAAGGAACATTTACCTGGTGGAAACTTGACTCAAATTGATAAAGACAAAGTCATAGCAACTCCAAAACCTCATGCTTCGCAGAGAGTGTTTTTGGTCAGTTAGACCAATTAATGAGAACCAAGCCAAACATTAGTACCTTGGCTGCAGAATCGTATATAATGTTCTTGAATAACAGGACAATTGAATGGTTGAATTCTCAGGAGGAAGTATAAAGAGATAAGTTAATTGCAGCTTCATCAGTTCAAATAAAACGACAGAAAGTTACTTACAAAGCAAGACTAAGGGGAATTGAAGAACAAAGAAGATTGAAAATTCAGGAGAAAATTAGAAAAAAGGAAAATGCTGATAGGGAAAAGCTAAGGAAACAGCTAGAGTACACTAACCAAATAGTGACAAATGGACTTTGGCAGTCATCAGAGGAAGTGGAAAACATGCTTGAAAGTTATGAAACAGTAGGAGAGAAAGTAGAGGCTTTGAAAGATCAGATGCGATTCAGAAAAGAAGTTCTTCTACAAATTGCTGACGACAGGAAAACAGTCAATTTTACTAAAATGGTAGAAGGAAAAAAGTCACGAAAGAGTTTGAGTTTAGAAGAAATGAAAGTTAATCTGAAAGCTTTGGTGGGACAGGCAGTAGTGCAAGACAGAGATAGTAACCAGGAGAAGCATATACTCGTGGGGAAGAGAGTAAGACACCAGCTAGAAGTAGGTGATCGAAAAACGAAGACTTGGTTCACAGGCAGAATAATATCCCAGGTGCATGTTGCTTGTAGTTGTATTTTCATTCTAGCATGATAATCGCTGTCATTATTATGTATGTATACTAATTATGTCCACTGTATTAACCCATTTCATTCTAAATAGATTTAAATGCCTTTACAAACAATATAGACCCAGATTAGCTGCAGCGTAACACTGCATGCTGATCAGGATCTATGTTGTTTGCTACTTAGTCAATTGATTTTTCAGCATTATCTGAATAACAAACATCATAGAGCGTGGTCAGACGACACATTCTGTGCTGACTGATCTGGCTCTATGCTGTTTGCAAAATACACGTTTATGCATGTTACTACTACATCAACCTTGATAACTCGGCCATTAGGCAGAACAATAACTCTGTCAATCTCAGGACATCGCTAGCTTATGGTACCACCATTACACGGCTGAAATAATGTTAATTTCAACTAATAAGACAAATTTACTGATAAAAGTGATATCAAATTAACAAAAACATTATATTATAATAAGATATTATAATGTTGTTCTTAATTTAATAGATACAAACATGTTCACATACCATGACCATGTTTTAAATAAAATAATTTTATTCCAGGTACCAAGCTTCAGAGATTGGTTTAACATTGTATATGACGGAGATCCAGCTGTGTACACATACCATCGGCTGGATGCAGACATAGAATCCCAAGACCTTCAGATACTTGTTTAAAGGCAGAATAGTTTTTACATACCATTTTGTAATTGATTTCTTATAAAGTTTTATTTGTCATTTTTTGATTGATTTGGTTCTTTACCGGGTATTATTATTATCTCTTCTTGTCTACACAGTAAATTATCAAAGTATGTATGTTAATTATCAATAACATAAAGAAATAGTCAATTCTAGTACCGGTATGCATTTCTGTTATAAAAAGTATATATAACATATACTATATATCATTCTCTCGGCCATACATTGTATACCAGGACCCTGCCGGAATATTTGGTTTGTTTTAAAATTTCAAAGGGCCATAACTTGGAGTAGGTGCTAGGTACAAAGCTAAAATAAAAGCATTGTATTTCTCTTCAAAAGACCTTTAAAATGATATATAACAACCTACAACTTATGTTTTCAAAATTACTCCAATTAGAGATATTGAAGACAACATTTCGGGAAGGACGGACAGACAAAGTGCTTCCATTATAGCCCTCATAATAACAGGTTTTGTAGACATGTTTACCTATGACAAGATAATGTTGAATGAAAAATGATATAATACATCAAGATATCAGCACTTCTATGAACTAAAATAAACGGACACCAAAATGAAACTGTGCACTTGCCTTAGAGGTACAATTACATTCTTTTAGAAACTTTGACTTGACTTGAAAATTAACATTTTATACTGGTCATTATATGTGGGATTTACACTGAGCAAAGGTTTCATCACTCTAAGACAGACTATATGAATTGTTGTCTACTGGCATGTGATCTTGCAACGTTTTGGATTGGGTACATTTTGACCAGCACCCGTATCCACGAGCCTTCATACATTGCAAAATACAATATATATATATATATACAATGCTTAAGTTTTTTTTAAAGGTAGTGACTCCAACCTCACTATTAAAGGTAGGCCTACATATAAACGTCATTAATGAAATCATCAATTGACGACATTTACATATTTTCATGATATAATATGAAGAGTGGTGGAACCTATGCTAGGCGTATTTTTTCCATTTGCATGCGTATTTAAATAGTTTTAACCTATTTTCGCTGACAGAGGTGAAGTATGGTTCAATAACATTCCATTGTGTGTACCGGTAACCTAATGCAACTGTCACCTGACTGGTTCAGTAGCCGAATATAAATAGACAACTTGTTGGGAAATTTGTTTTCCACCGAAATGTGCGGTTTATGAGCATTTCAGGTGGCTATCCGGATTGGGAAAAAAATGTACAAATAACCAGAAAAAAGTTTCTTTTGAGTTGTAATATTGTTAGTTATTGATGTTACTAAGTCAAAATAATATATTCAACATTTACCCATGCATGAGATGGAACAAAAACTTTCATACCGCTTTGGAATCAAAAGATGTGTTTAGATTAGTCGCCTATTCGTGTGAGCGTAAGGCGTGGGTACCAATTATAAATGACAAATATACACTGAATCATACAGCGTTGTTTTAGATTTTGAGTCATTGTTGTTACTCAATAAAATTGTGAGGGTGGCATCAAAAGAGGGGCATGAAAAAATCCAACAAGTAACTTAAAATGGCTTATGCTATGTTATATTTCGGGTTTTATGCCTGCATCAGCACCATTTCGGGCTATATCGCTGGCGGGCAGTTTACTTAAAAAAAGCGTTGTTTTAGATTTTGAGTCATTAATTTCAAAATTGTGAGGGTGGCATCAAAAGAGGGGCATGAAAATCCAACAATTAACTTAAAATGGCCTAATAAATGGAAACTGTGCCATATTTACTCACAGGGTGCAGATATATTTCCTACTAGATATGGTAACGAAAGGTTGGTGCTTGCTATACACGTTGATCACAGACATACTGGACAGCAGACATAAACTGGCATGCACAGGCACAAGAGCAACATTATTTTGTTTTGCCATATGTTATGTTATACTTCGGGTTTTACGCCTGCATCAGCACCATTTTGGGCTATATCGCCGGCGGGCAGTTTACCTAACAACACCTTTCCTGGGCAGGCTCCAGCGGTTAACCAGTACTTGGGTGCACCAACCTTCGTAAGAAACTGCCAACTTTTTCATATAAATGAGAGACGGTCTGAATGTGACTCGAACCCGTGACCATCAGTGATGATAGGTTACAGTGGTATTGTTTTGCCATATGGTCATATAGTATTCAACATTACACACTATAATTATGACCATAGGGCAAAAAAAAAGTTTGTGCCTGTGCCGTCATGTTGTTTTTAAGCAATATTATGTGCCACATACATAAATAATAGCCTGGGAACAGGCGTCGATATATTTTGCCTGGTCAGTCAAATAAATATATTTTAACACCGAGCCTATTAATTGGGCCATATTGAGTTTCTGATGATATCAATAATGTCATTTTGCCAGAAGTCAAAAAGTGAAAAATCGACAGACTGGAACCCAGGCTACGTAAATAACTACCGTAAAATGAAACTAATCACCCTTAAAGCACAATGTATTTTTTTTTCCGGCAAGTGAAACTGTAAAACTATCTCTAAGATGCAAATTTATCAAAGTTTTAAAGTCAGTAAACCACCAAACTTAATGATGATTCTGTAAATAAATATCCATAAAGGGAGATAATTAATAAATACAAATTGAAAACAATTCCAATTCAGTCATGCGCAAATCTTCAAAAGTTTTACCGGGTAAATAAAATCCGTATAAATTATCATTAAAAAATGGAAGTGTAAAACAGTATCATGACTTCTATAAACTGTCCACTCCGTAGCATATATCCATGCGCAGCACATTCTATGTAAATATATATATATATAAAATCTGACAATAACTCACATTAAGTCATACAATCACTTTCTATGATATCAGGGTCAGAGGTTATAAAACGTTTCGCCAAACTCGAGCTCCAGTGAGTTGATTGGTTGATTCTGAGTAAATCTCAGAATCAACCAATCAGAAGCTTGAGTTTCAATTTTCAAAAGCTATATAATCTGGGAGCCTGGTGTATTTACATGAAAACATAATATACATAACAACAACATGTGATGCACACCCCCCATAAACTTGATGGTAGTAAAACAGAATGGGAGGGATGGGGGGGGTATGGACAGAGCCTGCCTGAAGCTAGAGGGAGATTTGGGAGTATTATCTCCCTGAGTTGCTTTACTTCTTCCTATTTTGAGCTCAGGAAGAATTTTTATTTTATTTAAGTTTATTTAACGTCGCTACCGGTTGCCCATTTGAGCGACAGGCAGTTTACCTAACAACACCTTTCCTGGGCAGGCCCCAGCATTTAACCAGTACTTGGTGCACCAAGCTCCGTAAGAAACTGCCAACTTTTTCATATAAAGATAAAAAGGTCTGAGCGGGGCTTAATCCCATGACCAGAACAGTATTATCAATCTGATTTGCATAAATCTGAGTTGCATAAATTTGGTTGAGAATTATCCAAGGTATATTTGTAAACTTTTTTGGAAATCAAGGTTTCCTAGAGACATTGTTTTAAAATTCCCCTTAGATATATCTATAACTATATAAAAAAAGTTTAAACGATTGCGAAGCAAGTTCTAACAACTTATATTAATCACTCTCATTGGCGCGGATGAGAGCGTATATGTGGTCATTCGTGTGGGAGGAAACCGGAGTACCCGGAGAAAAACCCACCTGTCCGATCTGGCGACAACCGTACCATCTCACATACTTCCCGGTCCGAGGATCAAACCCGGGTTGCATTGGTGAGAAGCGAGCGCGCTAACCTCTGCGCTAATCGGACAGCCTATATAACTATTTAGGTACCGGTGTCTAATAAAAGAACCAACTGTTGGTACTAACCCATTTTTGAGTGTGAAAGAAACTTGAAATAAAACAATTAGTTTCAGAGAAATTCATATTGCAGAAACAACCAGAGTTTTGTGTGTTCGCCCAACTGTCAAAGAGAATTATCAACTCTTGTTAAATTTAAAATTAAAACATAAAATACTGTGAGAATATTAATATTATGACATCATTTTTGGTTGCAACCAAGAGTGTGAACAAGAGTGCTGTGGAACCAAGGTGCTGTGGAATGAACCAGAGTGCTGTGGAACCAGAGTTATGTGAACAAGAGTGCTGTGGAACCAGTTTTGTGAACAAGAGTGCTGTGGAATGAACCAGAGTGCTGTGGAATGAACCAGAGTTCTGTGGAACCAGAGTTCAGTGGATATTTGTACAAAATGTCAAAACATATGTAAACATTACTTACTATATGACCATAGGGCAAACAAAAATAATTTGTGCCTGTGACAAATTCATATGAAATTTAGAATTAATATATAAAGTACTGTTAGAGATATTGAAGACAACATTTCGGGAAGGATGGACAGACAAAGTGCTTCCATTATAGCCCTCATAATAACAGGTTTTGTAGACATGTTTACCTATGACAAGATAATGTTGAATGAAAAATGATATAATACATCAAGATATCAGCACTTCTATGAACTAAAATAAACGGACACCAAAAAGAAACTGTGCACTTGCCTTAGAGGTACAATTACATTCTTTTAGAAACTTTGACTTTACTTGAAAATTAACATTTTATACTGGTCATTATATGTGGGATTTACACTGAGCAAAGGTTTCATCACTCTAAGACAGACTATATGAATTGTTGTCTACTGGCATGTGATCTTGCAACGTTTTGGATTGGGTACATTTTGACCAGCACCCGTATCCACGAGCCTTCATACATTGCAAAATACAATATATATATATATATACAATGCTTAAGTTTTTTTTAAAGGTAGTGACTCCAACCTCACTATTAAAGGTAGGCCTACATATAAACGTCATTAATGAAATCATCAATTGACGAATATTTATCTGGTTTTGTTGTGGTAATGTTACTGCTTGGCAGTTCTAGCGTGTAGCATATAAACCAAGCACATGCTACCAACAACGATGACGTCGTTCTTAATAAAAATCGGAAACAGGTGGGGCACGAAAATAGGGCGGTGGACGAATCCCCCCCCCCCCTTGTATAGATCTGTACACAAAGCATTGTGCCCTAAATTGATTCAATTTATGCGCAAACGACAGCATAAATGTAATCTGTGTGATGAACACGACAGTTGCATGACAGTATCACGAGTATGGAGTAGCAAAAGTAACTCACCTGGAATTGCAATAGCAGAGAGGGGCGTGTCACGCAGCTTCTCGGGAACTTGAGACATCCATTTACAAGGTGCAACTGATTCTAAGCTGGCCATTTGTCAGTGTTATTTCTTGTATATAAATTAACTCTTATCACGGCATACACATCCTTGTATATCGTTGCTATCATGAATGTGTAGCATGACTCATGAATCAATACCGGTGAAATGTAAATAAACAAGAGTGCATTCCCCTTCTAGTAAGTAGTGAATAGTTTATCGTTAATGTTCCATTCTCGCACAGATAGCCGCTTTGGGTATTCCGTCATGTTTATGGTAAGAGTTCCTTCTGTTTGACCGTTCGTTTGTGCGTCAATCAACCATTGTATACGTTGGTTTAAACATATTTAGTCCACTATATACATTCACAAAACAATACATGCACACATAATCAAAGAATAGGAAAGGATCAAAACGGAAGCAGAGCAGTTCAAAATACACAGTACTATTTTGGACGGTGTGGAGCTAATACATGTATACCAAATGTGCATATTGCTTAGAAATGACAGAAATATAATACCGGTAAGAAAGCAGAAGAAAGAGAAGATATTTGAGAATGTAGCGCAGGCAGACAGGGGCAAAGTCATCAAGTGCACGTCTTATATACATGGGGTCTTATATGCATGGGGTTTCACTCAAAGAATCGTTTTGTATCACGAATGAAGTTATGGACATATTCAAATATTATTTTGTTAATGTCATCTGTCAGGGTCTCCTCGCCATGTAGGATAGTATGCAGATTAGCAGTAGGGCATACTCTTAGCACAGTGTGTAGGAAATCAATTCGAATATTAGAATAGTATGTACATTCAAAGAAAAAGTGGTAGCTGTTTTCATTAGATCCACAGCGCCATAGTGGTGATTGAATTAAGTTTTGTTTTTAAAAAGAGATGCTCGTGGAGCCCACTTGACTTGGTTCTAATTCGTGTATGTAATACTTGTAGGTATCTATCACCATAATAGAAGAACGTCGGAGTTTTTCTTTTATCTTTGTATATTTATATAATTTCTAAAGGTGTGGGCATTCGTAACGTTACTCTCTATGTCATTCCATTCTCTTATTACGGATGGTAAAAATGAATTGTAGTATGAAGTTGTCCTGCAGTCAATTGATCGTATAGCGTCAGCATTTCGAAGATTATATCGACTAATTGTATACGTTACTAATTCATGGGTAATTGTCATCCAATCGTTATGAAACTTGACGTGGATGTCATACTAGACGACCTCAGAAAATACTTGCCTGGCAAACTTGGCTGTGGAATTCTATATATATATTTTTTATTTCTCTATGAAAGGAGAGTAGCACATACATGTACACACTATACAAAGTTTACATACAAGTTGTGACAATACATTATTTCATAATAGGCACATTATGCAGGTATGAATAGGTCCCACAAATTGTCGATCTGCGCGCCAATTAGCTCGTTACTGACGATCTGCGCGCGCTCAAAATGTTGTTTTTTGGTATAGCTGCGCGCGCGCAAATAAGCTCGTTGTTGTCGATCTGCGCTCCCTTCAAAAATAAATAATTCTGAGCTATTCTGGACGGTGTGTGAGCGTGTTAAAGTCGTGTGTGACATGTTATCATACACTTGCACACACATATGGAAGACGGTACCGTAAAAAATCATATTCTATTTACAACATGCAATTAATATATATATTATATCCATCATTCTTAGCGACTATTGATGGCCCAAAGCAACAACACTTAGTATAAAGTAGTTACTTCAATTATCATGATCAATGATGGTAGAAAACGAATCTGTGTATTCTTTGTATCATTTCTGTGTACATGTACATGTACACAATTTTGGCGCCAAGTCATGACTACCCGTTTTAAAAGCTGGATGGATTAGGTTCTACTATTACATGTATTTATGTATTTAAACAAATCATATGCGTGAGACTCCTTTTCCATATAAAGGATGATACACAGTTAATCAAATAATAGGTGAACAAATCATCAGTAATACAGAAATTGTATATGTGTATGGTTATTTCAGGGTTTACGCGCTACTCCGGCTCCTGATGTACTGCCCATGCTAGAGGGGGAATCGGGCGAGGGTAGCGGAGACGAAGTCTCTCCCTTTCAGCCTCCGCGCTTCTCAACCCCTCGCAGGGCTCCCGCTGATGACGTCAGGCGTAACCTGGGGACAGGCCGTCACGTGCTAACTCCGAGACAACTCTACGGAGTCGTGGACAGGACGGATGACATTCCCGGTAATGTGGCGGCGCCAGGACTCCGTCTAATGCCCGATCCAGAGCGCACCCCACGATCCAGCAGACCAACACCACAGGCCCAGCCACGCAGGATCCGCAAGGCTCGTGTACTATTTACTCCCAGTGACTTTAATTGAGAGATTAGGCTAGCACACAGATCGTGGATGTTCACAATTGTTTTATTCTTTGACTCACTAATACATTTCACAAATGTAAGCCTATACACGTGTAACCATAAATTCAATGACATGTATCTCTTTTTATCAGATGCGTTTCGACCAACCAGATGATTTCATGTAAATGTAGTCCTATTGACATGTAGTCGTATCGTTTTATTGATACCTATATAAATAGTGATATTGCCCTCGGCTTCGCCTCTGGCAATATGGCTTTTTATATGTCAATAAAACGATATAATTATCGAAACAACATCCATAATGTGTATAATAAATATCTGCTCGATTTCTAAAGACTCTGATAGCCTGTCTAGCTTCCACATGTCGTTAGGTGCTAGACTTCACATGGTAACATTTTACAGAATTGTCTATGTTTTGTGTTTTTCAAGTGACGTATTTACAAAAAAATGTAATAAACATGTTTCCATATAAAACCTACCTGTTGATGTGTGTTTTTATTCACGTTTGCCATAAATAATCAGATTAATCAGTCCCCCTCCCCCGGCTACTCTAAATAGAAAGGTACTCGTATTGGGGGGGGGCATTTGTTATGAAGAGGGGGTAAATGTCTAACAAATCCGTGTTAATGGTTATGGGGGGTGAATGGGTGAAAAAGTGGCATTAATGGGGTTATAAACGGGTAAAAATATTTACCTTTGAATTTTGTTTAAAATGCATACAAAATTTTGCTTTTCAATTTTACCTGTAAAAATGGGGTAAATCCGTGGTGGAATTATCTTGGCAATGGGGTTAATTTGGATGCGACAAAAACCCTTTGTAAATGGGGTTTATTGTGACATCATTTTCGCAGATGGGGATTACTTTCCCCCGGGTTGTCGCCATATTCTACGCGCGCACATTACCCACTTATTGCCGTTATGCGCGCGCGCAAATTAACCACTTTTGGGCGTAATGCGCGCGCGCAAATTAACCACTTTTGGGCGTAATGCGTGCGCGCAGATTAACCAGTTCTGGGTGTATTGCGCGCACGCAGATTAACCAGTTCTGGGCATATTGCGCGCGCGCAGGTCGACCAATTATGGTCTCGATTCATAGCTCCATTATGAGCAGTCATATAAGCTAGATCAGTACTAGATAATACATGTGTGTTTTACGTTTATTTATCGTCGCTACCGGTTGCCCATATGAGCGCCGCCCCCTGAAGAGATTAGTCATTTTGGAGGATAGCACAATGATACAGACAGAGACCCATTCCAGAGACTCCTCTGGTTCTTTTACGTGCACGGTGTAAAGCACCCACACAAGACCTCAGTTTAATGTCCCATCTGAAAGACTGTTAATTTTATTAGGGTCAGACGGGGGATCGAACCTGCGATCCCTGGATTACCAGTCCAGCGTGTTACCACTGGACTACAGATCCGTCTGTATATGGTGGAACTTTAGACATGATATATAATATATACAATCAGATATATGGTCGCACAATGGCATGATCCAATCAGATATATGGTCGCATATAGCGTGTTACCACTGGATTACAGATCCCATTATTATCAAACAGTATATGTACATATTTCTCTTATACACACATACATACACATGTATATATAAATATACATGTATGTATATATAGTATATATTAGAATACATATCTATACATGTAATACACACATATATACATACAAATATATGGTATTTATCGATGACGAAATGTAGCTGGTGTTCAGATGTTTATTTTATACAAATTTATTTAGCTCGATTGCGAAACAAGTTATTACAACTTATATTAATCACTCTCGAGACCTCATTCCTGATGGAATCCATCGCCACAAGGGAGAGAGAAGAGGGGCAACGTGGAATCTAAATGTCTTGCCTAAGGGCACAATCGTAACGGCTCCAGCGGGGGCTCAAACTCCAGACCTTTCGCACCTGAAGCGAACGCGCATCCACTGCGCTATCACGACTTCCACAATTCAGATGTGTGGAATTGTCACCTAGTTGAGATAAACCTTGTCGAAACGAAACGCAATGGTACATACAAATAAAAATACATAATAAGTATCTTTAATGGTTACCTGGTTATTTGGTTGCTGCATATTTCTTAATAGGAGAATGATAAGGGGAGGTTAACACCAACCCATCTGTTAATCTCCCCTAACAATCAGCATTTTGGTAATTATACACCAACATTGCTCTTTAATAAAACATAAGATATCGCACGGTCAATACAAACAAACATACAAATCAATGTCTAAATATATTTTGTAGGTTGTAAACTAGTAGACTTGATCAAGGGAATCTGTGTATATATTTCCACAACATACATGTAATGTTAATTCCATCCATGACACTCCATCCTGGAGACTATCACATTACTACATACTTTTAGCACAAGTATCTGTGACATTAGGTTGGTGGGCATCATCAGCTCTTTCCACTGTTCATTATTCGCTGAATTTTATCCGATTAGTTTTGCGAGTTCAGCTGGGGTTATATTACCACCAGTTAATACAATAACTACTTTCTTTCCTTTAATGTCTTTGATCCGCCCTTGTACCAGCGCAGTAAATGCTGCTGATCCAGCTGGTTCCACTTTCAGTCCACGGTCATACAACAGTTTCATACTCTGCAGCATTTCTTCATCGGAAACCAGCAACACATCTTCCAAATACTGTTTACATAATTTGTACGGCAATTCACCTATAATAGTAATATGGCTAATGTTGCTACAATTGTAGTGGCTCCATTCACAGACGGGGGATTAGAAAACATGGAGGAATTAAATTGAGAAGAGGAAGCTTACACAGAAGACGATAAAGCAATTCTGGAAGAAGAAGAGGAAGAATTAAAAGGGATTAGAAGGAGAAGAAAATGAAAAGACTATGATGGGAATAGAAAAAGGAGTGGTCGAATATGATTAGAAGAAGATGATTACGAACTATTAGAAGAATGAGAACAAGACAGAAGAGAATTTGAAAATAAATGATGGATTTGAAGCAGAATGTTGACAAGAGACTAGAATAATGATTAAAAGAAAGATGTGATGGATTTCAAGATCCTAGAGGAGAAGAAAGAAGAGAAGATGGATTATAATAAGGAGGAGACTGGTCATACTTAGACGAAAAACAGGAGACGAATTGGAAGACTGAGATGGGGGAGAGGGAAGAGGATTACAGACACAAGGTAAGAATTAGAAGAACATGGATGGTTAACAAGAAGGAGAATAAGACTAAAAGGAGAACAATTAGGAAAACAGGAAGAATTGGAACATGCAATAATAAAACCTCATGACATTAGGACCAGTGCAAACAATCACAATTCATCTTCACAAGCAATCTTGTTCGAACCACGGTACCAACTATACCTTAAAATGGTCAAACCATATTTACCAATCAAGTTATTAAAGTTAGTTTATTAGTTAAACACTAAAGTGATCAAATAATTAAAACTACCTGTATAAGGTGGCATCAGTCCTGTGGCCACTGACTTTACTCCCGGTATCTTTACGGCATGTCCTGCTTTGAAGCTTTCATACAGAGTGGGGGCTAATACATGCAAAATAGTAGAGGAGAGTTGTCAGATCCATCATGCCAATAAAGCAACCAATCACTAAATCGCTTAAACAGAATCTTGCCATATATAACTTTGTCTGATAAAACGTGTCCAAGTGTGCAGATGGATGTGTAGTCCTGTGGTTAACACGCTGAACTGGTAATCCAGAGATCGCAGGTTCGATCCCCCATCTGACCATAATAAAATTAACAGTCTTTCAGATGGGACTTTAAACCGAGGTCTCGTGTCGTGCACGTAAAAGAACCAGAGGAGACTCTGGAATGGGTCTCTGTCTGTATCATTGCACTATCCTCCAAAAATCTAAAGTGACTAATCTCTTCAGGAGGCGTCGCTCATATGGGCAACCGGTAGCGACGATAAATAAACGTAAAACACACACGTGTCCAAATTTGAAATATGATCAAATAAATGATGAGCGTCATATTTGGTATCTATGGATTTTTTCAACAAAATTGACGGAATCGCGAAGTTAGCTGCTTTAAAACACATAATATCAGGATTAATGAATGTTGCTTATTTAATTGGTGCCATTGTCTCAGTCATGGTGACATACATGCATCATGAGCAAAGACACAGCTTTACAAAATACATGTACAATGAATATGTTCGATATCATTGACAAATAACATTGGATAATAATAAAAACTAGACATCCTTAAACAGGAGTTGCTCATGTTTCAAAATGTCAGCAGACAATTTAATGAATGACATTCTACATTCTATTCAAACCAACCATTTGAAAGAGCACAGTGTACTATTTAGAAAGACGAACAAAAGTACAATAAACTAATGAAACTATTTCTGGCTACAATTGATATAATTATGGAAAATATAATATTGAACAATCGTCACCAACACGAACCAAATTTAGTTTTTTAATTTTCCAACGTTTCGGATGATAATTATCCTTCTTCAGGGAATATTAAAGATATATATAGTTTTCATATATTTTTTTGTGTGGAAAATATATAATATAAACATGGGGTTATTTCAAATTAAAGGTTATGTAGACTGTGTGATATATGTAGGACAAATACAGTACGTAATTACAGTCAAACTTGTATTAAGAGACCACCAAAGGGAATTTGCAAAATCGGTCTTTAAGCAGGAATGGTCTCTTAATACAACTAATCTGTTCTTTTACAACACATATGGGAACTGAAAAAGTGGTATCGTAATACTCGCTGACTTACTGTATACCACTGTAACCTATCATCACTGAGGGTCACGGGTTCGAGCTCTGCTCAGACTGTGTCTCATTTATATGAAAAAGTTGGCAGTTTCTTACGGAGGTTGGTGCACCAAAGTACTTATTAACCGCTGGAGCCTGCCCGGGAAAGGTGTTGTTAGGTAAACTGCCGCCGGCGATATAGCCCAATGCATATAGTACTGATGCAGGCGTAAAACGCGAAATATAACATATGTTTTTCCAGTTTCATTTGGACAGCTGCCTCGCAACAATTGAAACACAAACGCAATGATGTATATTTTTACGTTTTGCTATCCAATTAATAGCCAAATTATATGCTATATTACGTAGAATAAAATAAAAATCACACCAACTCACTAATTGTAAATTTATATTATTATTTGCATGTTTCGGCAATGGTGTCTTTATCAAATTATATAAGCTGGACATGAATAAACAATCGGTGACTGGCAATCCCCCATCTGACCATAATAAAATTAAAGTGGGACTTTAAACCGAGGTCTCGTGTCGGTGCTGTACAGTGGACGTAAAAGAACCAGAGGAGACTCTGGAATGGGTCTCTGTCTGTATCATTGCACTATCCTCCAAAAATCTAAAATGACTAATCTCTTCAGGAGGCGACGCTCATATGGGCAACCGGTAGCGACGATAAATAAACTTAAAACACACACAATCGGTGACTAGGACACTTTAAATTGTTACTTACGAATTCAGTACTAGTATTCCACTAATGTAATCCACTAAGTTAGAAATATCTATAAATATATGTCTATTTGAAACAGAAATCACATAATGTTATCTAGCTAAATCTACCTCCAGTCGGTTCGACAGCATACACCCGACAATTGCTACATCCTGAGAGCTTGAGCCCGGCTGCGACACCAGCAACAAGACCGGCACCTCCACAACACACGGCGACAACATCCGGATCGGGGACAATCTTCAATATCTCCAAGGCTATGCTGAATTATATGTAGTACATTGAATGAGTATACACGAGTTATTGTCATACTGTATACATATAATCTTAGCTCTCCAATGTGTGATTATTATGATGTACAGTCTACATACGCTATATCAAAGTCTGTTATGTCGAATTCTCTGATTATCTCAAAGTCGGATCAAAGTCCTGTTTCAGACACTATCATTGTACATATAACTGTTTATATCGAATTTCGTTAAGTCAAACTTCGGCTATGTCGAAGTATTTTGTTCGGTCCGACGGAATTCGACAACGGTTAGTTTATACAAATTTATTTTAGCTCGATTGCGAAACAAGTTTTTCAACTGATATTAATCACTCTCGAGACCTCATTCCTGATGGAATCCATCGCCATGAAGGAGAGAGAAGAGGCAATGTGGAATATAAATGCCTTGCCTAAGGGCAAAATCGTAACGGCTCCAGCGGGGCTCGAACTCCGGACCTTTCACACCTGAAGCGAACGCGCATCCACTGCACTATCACGACTTCCACAGATAGTGTAGGGAGCATGTGCTTAGATATCGTGATTACTGTCTTATATTTCCATTGATCAATAATAAATTATTCATACAATTCTGAAAATGTGTCCTCGATGAACATTTATTATGAATTTCTGAAAAAAGGCATATTTTAATTTGGGAAAATGTTTCGTGTGACCCTTCATTTCTGTGTAAAATCAGAAATTTAGATTAACAACATTTTATTGTATATATATATACCTATACATAAACACAATCACAATCATACAATTATTATATTTACAGTCAAACCTGTCTTAAGCAGCCAGACAAGGGAATCACAGAAAGTGGCTGCTTAGTACAGGTGGCTGCTTAATAGATGTTAAATGTATAATATAACAGTAAATTGGGAATCTGGAAACTGGCTGCTTAATACAGGTTGGCTGCTTAATTGAGGTGACCACTAACACAGGTTTTACTGTATACACAAATGGATTGGACCACAAGTTATAACAACATTAGAGTCGGTCCTCCGAATGAACCATGCCCACAAATCATTGCTGGGCTATATAGTGCGCATATTCCTACAAATCAGGAACATTGGTGTAGCCTGGGTTCCAGTCTGTCGATTTTTCACTTTTTAACTTCTGGCAAAATAACCTATTAATAGGATTAATGCTAGTCAATAATTACACGGACAACCCGTCGAGTTTCACCAGGCAAAATATATCGACGCCTGTTCCCAGGCTAACATTGGTGGTGCTACGATCCGTTTCATTACCTGTGAAGTATGAATCCATTGGATTCGGAACAACTTACCTCCCATACCCAGCAATAAGACTGGCATCATCGAACGAATGTAACAATGTATATCCCTTAGCAACATAACAGTCCACGTGCTCTTGTATTTCACTAGATGGTACTTTAATAGCTTCAATACCATAACTCTGTAAAATTAGAAATTGATTGCAAATCAATCCAAGAAAATTGGATCTAGAGGCATTTCTAAAATCATATGGGTACCCCTGGCAACAAATTAATTCCGGCTGTTCCAATTAATAATGCTGACCATTCCATTTCATTTTCTGCTCGATTTATGCGTAAGCTTTCAGGCCCGTAGGCAGGAGCTTTTGTAAGGGGTGCGTAATATATCGACGGGCCGAAGGGCATTGCTAGGGTGGTCCGGAGGCACCCCCTCCCCTGAATATTATTTTAAACTGCACTGCACGAGATGCATTCTGGGAAATATATTTTACACCTGTATTTGCCTCAGAATAAGGAGAGAGAAAATAACGGATACATGTAGTGGATAATGATACGGTATCCGCACCGCCGTCACAGTGAAAAAACGGTATTTATGGCAAGAGTGGAAATAATATTTTAACATTTACGTTCTGATTGAGCGCACAGGGATTCGGCACGTTTGGGGGTACTAGTATATATAGTAAAGTACTTAAATATATATATACTAGTACCCCCAAACGTGCCGAATCCCTGTGATTGAGCGGACTTCGACGAGAAAAGGTGGTATGTACACGCACCCATCGCACCCCCTGCTTACAGGTCTGGCTTTAGTTCATAGCAAAAATGCAAAATTATAATTGAAAGAAAGTTTATTTACAATTTGTATTTGAGAGAGTGCTCTAATTAATACATTGATGATGTTGATGATGATGATGATGATGATCCACTATATAAATAGATGACAGAGATACGTAACATGCGTTTAAAATACTAAAATGATAACAGTCAGCTAAATTTAATATTTATTGATTGAGTATTCAACTTCATCCATTGCTCAAACGAGAGGCTGTAGGCCATCAGTTGTTGTCGATACAGTACATGATAAATATTTGAAGTAAGTGCATAACTATCCGTGTTGCATATTAGATGTCAGTGTTCTGGTTGGTTTAAACATATTTATTTTCTTATCATGCAAATGATTATTTACAACAATTGAAACAAGGAATTGGACAGAAAGCTATACAGCTTATGGTTGTCCTCTCCTTCCTAAATAATTTACGCAAACATTTCATGGCATGACTATTTACATTGTTCTGGTTGGACTCGGAGTAATACCTTGATCATGTCGACTCTGTCGTCGGGTGCAGTATGAGGCATTACCACCATACCCTTCAATCCTTTCTTACTCATACAGTGTGCAAAAGCTTTTCCATAATTCCCCGCCGACAGTGTAACAGCTTGGCGACTACCGTCACGAACCTCGGGAGGTAAATGTTCCATTTGATTTGTGACGCCACGTATCTTGAATGAACCTATATAGAGAATATTAAGTCATTCCTTGATTTTGTCAACATGAACATTGGAAACCATAATAGCTAATAATATAATAATTATGTCATATCATATGCAATAGTCTGTCTGTGTTTGTATTTTATTGATCACCACTTCCCTTTGAGCGACGAGTCCTGAAGAGGTAGTCATTTTAGATTTCGGAGGATAGTGCAAGAATACAGACAGAGACATTTTCCAGAGTCTCTATACCTGTATACAGTAAATAAAAGTTGATTTCATGTGATATCTGTCGAACATTTTGCAAAATGTAGGTATTCGAAAAAGCTAAATGGCAAAAGATGCTAATGGATACTGACAGTGCCCTAAGTGGTCTGTATTCGGAGGGAGTCGTTGACACCGATTGTACTGTACATGTCAAAGAAGAATTAAATATGATTAAATCAATGTATTTATGTAATTAGAAATTTACCTGTAGTTTGCATATTCTCAAGTTTCAGGTATAAGTCGACATTTTGGTCCAGTGACGGGAACATACCCTGGGCGTGGCTTAACAGGGGTGTATGCACAATGTCCGGGTTACTGTACAAAATACTACATGCCTTCTTGATGTCTTCCAGGCTAACAGTTTCAACCATTCTTGTGTCGGTAGATGAAATCTGTAGCTAAGAAGACACACGTACCAATCAAATGATAGCATCCATAATAAACTGAATACGTTGCAGGCAATGGGAGACATTACTGGTTTTTTCTATTACCTCCCTTGATGGATAAAATCAGGTTTATCCCGAAATGTTTATTGTCCTTTTAGTTGGAATCCTTTGTTTTTACTGTTGTCATCTAACCAATTGTTGCGTTAGGATAACTATCATCAACATCATGTTAATTAATTGGACCAATTTTTACAGTAAGATATCCATTGGATATGATAAATGATATCTGTTGAGATTTAATAATTTCATAATTATAAGACGAGAATACGGATATAAATGGAAAACATGTATTCAAAGGAAACAAGAGGAAACCAATTAAGAAGACCAATATACTTTTAGGAGTATTCAGGGGCAGTAACTAACTAATGTTTGTCATTAAGTAGCTGCAGACAAACATATCCTACCTTTGACAGATACGTATTACCGTCCAGTTTAAACTATGATTTACAATACAACCATATAAATATATATGCTGATAATATACTATTTAATATTTCCATGTAGGTTTTAACGATTTTCATGAGTCTATGTAGCGATGATTCCAACTAGGCCTGCCACGTGTACATATTTTTATAAAAGTGTACATTAATACACGACACGGCGCCGTGTACACGTTGTTTAAATAGGCTCTGCATATTGCGCAGTTAGTATTAGTTGATAGATAATGCTACTAGGTCTCACGAGATTCAGTGAAAAGGTCGCTGCTATGATTTTATTACGTCACTAAGCTTCATTATATGACGTCATCAATTAAGATAGTGTACACGGTTACTCAATTAGTGCACGTGTATTGCCATTACACAACATGGTTCCGTTTACGCGTGTAAACGTGGAAGCCCTAATTCCAACGCAAATATACAATTGAAGCAGTCCAAAACTACGTCCCGGAAAGCAGACGGTTTTGATGAGCATATGTTCACTAATCGTAGCATATTTGCCCCTACCATTAAACTATCCGAATTAATCTATCATGTCCTCGCTTTAATCATTTCCCCTTTCGTCGGAGTCAATTTCAACCGGCTAGATTAATTACACTATGTACTTGTTTTACCTTAATTAATAATCTCTTTATTTTATTGATATTCTAAATTAAAGCATGATGTATAATTACCATTTTTTCAAATTGAAATTAATAGTAGACAATATTACAACACTGTAATGCCGTAACTACAATACGTACAGTTGAAAGCTATTGCTTATAATTGGTAAAACTTGTTGCCCAACCCATTTGCGTCTAGATTTGATTCGTGCACTGTGCACGTATAAGCATAGCATTGCAGTTGTATCAGTTTGCTTATATATTTACCATGTTTATATTTGTAATTGTATTGTATATAAATAAGCAATAAAATATTACATTTTAAAAAAAAATTCTTATAGAGGTTTCCTCTGTTTTTATCGTTGTTTCCTATGTACAACATGCAATAAATTTTCACCCGTTTTCTCATCTTATTATTATTAAATTACTACATCTTGACAGATATCCTACAGTATATCCAATGGGTACTTCTCTGTAAAGATTTATCAATTAATAAACATGATTTTGATCACAATTATCATAGACATACTGCAACATCTGGTTAGGGAACTAAATGAACCACTAATAAGACTTCATCGGCCAAGGGAGGTAACAGGAAAGCCAGCGATGTTGCTCATAGTTTAGACAAGATTACAACACTGTCATACCATAGCCTAACTACAATGATACTTATTAATCTATAGGAGAATACCTATACAATTATAAGCAATAGCATTCAGTTCTGGTTTTCATTCGTGTATCTAAATTGTGTGTAAAAGTTATAATGATTACTGAGTGTTCGGTAGTAAAGGTAGTAGAAGTATTTAGCTGTATCTGACAGAGCTGACCTACATTATGAATCCGGCATATCATCTTAAGCTATCCACTACTATTTAATGCACACGTGTTTTTCCAGTACTTGATCCGAACTTTGCCTTTTGTGGCATGCATAAATTATACTAATATTGTATGACAGGCAACGCAAATTAGTCATAAATAAACAGCATTTAACTACATTTTGCTACAGCATTCCATTTTTATTTGTAACTAGTCTAAAGTGACCTTACCTTAGAGTGTACTGATACGTGACCCGGTGTTATTGTGTCAATCTGAAAGCTATATATAGTACGGAGAATATTGATACGTCTCTTATATGCTTGTGTTTGATAAGATATAATGTTGTATATCTCCTCATTAAATTATGTATTTGTCATCACATTGCTTTACTAAATGTGTGGTATTAAAATTGTTTTAAAGTTTAAACTTTATTTATTTTACAACGATTGCGAAGCAAGTTTTAACAACTTATATTAATCACTCTCGTTGGTATGGATGAAAGCGTATATGTGGTCATTAAAATGGTTAAGTTTTCTACTGGAAGAGACTATTTGCTCAGAGGTCATTAAAAAATGTGCGTCCAGAGACACCGGTCTGTTAATTACTGCCCCTGAATACTCCCTAAAAGTGTGTAGGTCCTCTTAAGTTGTTTCCTCTGTTTTTATCGTTGTTTCCTTTGCACACCATGCTATCAATTTGCTTCCACTTTTTCATATTATAATTATTATATTACTATATCTCGACATATATGGATCTAACAGTATTTCCAATTGACAAACACTCTGTAAATTTGGTTTATCAATTAACTAACATGATTTGGATAGAATCACATTATCATAACGCAACATGTGGCTATGGTACCACTGTTTAAAACAAAGGATTCCAACTGAAATGCTATACATTTAGGGATAAATCTGACTTTATCTGCCAGGGGAGGTAATAGAAAAGCCAGCGAGGTCCCTTATTGGAGGCATGCCTTTGTGTGTTTTTGTTAGGGGTATATCTAATTCAATTTGATAAATCGCAAGGTTCTTATTCACTTTGCTTGGATTAACGCACTATGTTATATTCGCACTGACATGTACATATGGGTCACTCGTGGAAAAGCAACTACTTTAATCAGATTTCGTTTTGATAGCTGAGTGATTATAACAACGCATAGTTATTATGTGAAACCGTAAGAATGGCTGCGCCCACGTTTTACACACTTATGTTGTTGTAAATCTGTTATACTTATTCCCAACAGGTTTATACGATATAATATTTTACTGAGATATTTGTATATATGTTTTACAAGTGTTAAAGTTTTGACTCATTCATTCATATATAGGTAAATTAAAATAGACACTAGTCCTATCGTGTGGCGTCCGTGGTCAAGTGGTAGAGCGTCGGATTTGGAATCGAACGGTCCCGGGTTGTATGTATGTTCCTTTAATGTCAAACCCCTCGCGGGGACTTAGACATGTTTTCCTGGGCAGGCTTAGCCGACCTAAGCGATTAACCAGTACTAAGCAATGTGTGTGAGGTGCCTTGCTCAATGACACTACATACATAGCCTGACCGAGTTACGGCGAGTATCGAACCCGGGACCGTTCGATTCCAAATCCGACGCTCTACCACTGGACCACGGATGCCACACTTCGATACTCGGTCAGGCCACGTATGTAGTGCCATTGAGCAAGGCACCTCACACACATTGCTTAGTACTGGTTAATCGCTTAGGTCGGCTAAGCCTGCACAGGACAACATGTCTAAGTCCCCGCGAGGGGTTTGACATTAATGATTAAAGGAACATACATACATAAATTATACAGAGTATAAATAAGACCTCTACATGAATTACGGTCAAGTCGGACCATGGTCAAGTCGGACCATCTGTGTGGTCAAGTCGGACCACCATGCTCAACAAATGGTAAATAAGAAAAACAAGTAGTTTACAAAAAACACGTTTTAATTAACAAATCATATATGAATTTAAAAACAGCTTTTGAAATTCAGTAAAATTACGTGGATATCTGTGTAATATTTCACTGAAATGGTGGTCAAATGTCAATGTAATTTACGGAGATATAACGAAACAGGTTTAAATAGAGAGACAAAATTCATCAACAGCTTTCGAAATTCCGTAAATTACTTGGACATTTGAGTAATATTTCAGCAATATTTCAATGAAATGGTGGTCAAATGTCAATGCAATTTACGGAGATATAATGAAACAGGTTTTAATAGAGAAAACAAATCACCAACAGCAAATCACCAACAGCTTTTGAAATTCCGTAAATTACGTGGACATTTGAGTAATACTTCAGCAATATTTCAATGAAATGGTGGTCAAATGTCAATGTAATTTACGGACGGAGATGTAAACAAATTTAACGCCGACTTGTAGAGGTGGTCCGAGATGACCATGCTGGCTTGTAGAGGTGGTCCGAGGTGACCACGGTCCGACTTGACCATACACCCACTACATATAGGCTAGTCCTTGAATTTAGACTTGAAAAACATTTTACTATCCAGGAATTTTTCAAAAATGAGAAAAACATTTTACGACCATCCTGGGTTTGTCACGGTTGAGAAAACAATTTTACTTGTCGTCAACCACCCCTGTCGGAGAGGTTTCGTCACTTAGGCGTTGCAGTGTTACTTCTCTGAATGTTGGTATGGTGACTTTGGTGAGCTACATCTGATTAGCTCCAGACTGAAGCCGGTTGTTTTGGCTCGGGCATGCAAAAACAATGTCAATGAATTGACAAGTCCGCTGGGCTTGTTAAAATATAAGCCAAAGTAAAACAAGTTTCGAATAAATTAAATTCGCAAATCAGATTAAAATATATACTCCTCAAGTTGCTGTTTGTTTATTTATATTTCGTCTAATTAATATGCTAGTCCAAATATTTAGAAAAATGTGACATTTTACTATCAAGGAAACACTTAACAGATAGAGAAACAATTAAGTAGGTCTTAGTTTAAACAATATTTTATTCAAGAATGGTACATAACATAGGAATAGTTGCAATAGCATGGTTAACTTAGGATTGGGAAAAAAGTAACTTATTCGAATCCCTTTCTTTGTATCTATAGGACTAATTAATATGTATGAGTTACTTAAGAGTATTGTCAATCGCCCTATTTCCGGGCACCACTTGTTTTCGATTTTTGTTTGCCAATGACATTATCACTGTCCATAGCAGGTAAAAAACTGCCAAACACGAAAATGAGCATAAACAGATTAATATTCACCTTTTATTGTTCGAAAATATGTAAATGTTTATGTTTTTCATTAGTCTCAGTTATGTGTACCATAAAACTCACTTGCATAAAGATATATTCAAAGAAATATTTGTTTATTTTTTTTGTAACGGGGGAAGTCAATCATGTGACAATACCGGAAAACACATTTATGTTAGAGCTACATGAGATATGATTGGAGTTTGGAGTCCGCAATTTAGGGTCCTGTTTTTTACGCCATGTTGAATTCACATGTGAGTGAAATTGAGGTTTTATTTTAAACACTGTTAAAAGATGTTATGCAATTGAAGTTTAGTCAAGTGTATTTATTAAAATGTAAGAATGATCACTTCTACATAATATTATTTCATCTACTATAAAAAAAAGACGACTAGAAGTTATTCACATTCAAACCTTAGGTGACCGAATACCGGTACGTCCGTGGTACAAGTCACCAAACTGTAAATTGGTTAGACTGCTTTCACAAATTATTGGTAATTCACGCTCCCTAAAATCTTGCAAATTAACGAAATTGATCAAAAGTGGCAAAAATACCATCAATTTTATTAAGTATGTAAAACAATACATTTATTTCAGGGATCATTCTAGATGGCGATGTGGGCGAAATTGTCGCCCGTAACCCTGACTTTTCCCTTTATGATTTTCAAACAAAATTTTGTCTAGTAAGATACACTGGCCCATTATAAAGCACTCCTTCTATTCAAATGATGTATTTAATGGTTGTACTGTGCATTTTAACCCTATTTTGCAGAAGTATATTAAAGAACACCATATTAAGTACGCCATCACGCACATTCTCACTTCTCCCAAAAAGTCTGACCTAGAATGAACCCTGTTATATTAAGTCAGTTTGATGAATACAATAATTCTTTTCACATGCAATTATTTACGCCGAGATGACGGTATTTTCGACTTTTCACCAATTTGGGTATTAAGAAGCACTGCAAATGAGGGTAACTTGATAACGATTTGTGTTTCCGTTTGTTTTTGTTAAAAATTGTTAATTGTGTGTAAGTTTAATGTGGGCCAGTGAAATCCTTTGTGGGCCAGTGTGTTTTGACAAGTTTATCGTGAAGATTGCTAATCAACAACACTACCTAGTTAAATAGTGTTGTAAATTATGTTTCCTTGTTTCCAGTACAAACTGCTATACCAATTAGTTGATGTGTGATGACTGACTTGAGTTGGACTGTTTTTATTTTACTTTCATTTTGTGTTTTATCTACTAAAATTCTTTTGTGTTCCTTTTCAGAGATGTCTGTGATCAGAGAGACTAAGATGAAAGGGAAGTCAAAAATGAAGAAGAAACAGTCAGCTGTCCAAATTAAGAACACCAATGCTGGTGACCCTGGTGCAAAAAGAGTTGTGACTAAGGCGAACAGTGTTGTTGAAACAGGTGAAAAGGCGAAGAATCGGGTGAAATCAGACATTAAATCGAATATTGAATTTGAGACCGGATCAATGGTCAAACATACAAAGTTGATTAGCCGAAAGAAATTCAAGCATACAAAAGGTTTGAAAGATGAAAAGGTTAGGTTTACTGACAAACAGGTTGCACAAGCGAGCGGTGAGAAAACTGCTCAACTGGTTAGTCCATTAACAAGAACACAGATCAGAAAAAATAAGAAATTGAAGAGAAAAAATAAAAAGGAAATGGACAAGAAAGGTTTAAATCTAAAAGACAGTCATGCAACATCTAGTGACACTCTCACGAAGGGGGATATTAAAGATGGGTCGATTATGCATGAAACACAGAAACTAAAGCGAAATATTAATGTATCACCATCTGCAAAAGGTTCTCCAAAGAAGTATGACAGTAAAGATACTGCAGATATGCCCAGTACACTGAAAGTTGTGTCTGAGAAAAAGAAACTGAAACGTTTGATGTGGAAACAGAAACAGATGGCGAAAAAGTTGGAACGGAAAGGTCTAGTTAACAAACAAGAAACTAAACATAAGAAAACTGCTGAAAAGGTGGTACTTCCATCAAATGTTGATGGAACTAAAGTATTTCTTCCAAGAACAGCTGAGGGTGCTACTGAAAACTGGAAGAAGTTACAAGAAGTGAGTAGTTTGTCTCTCAGAGGTTTTATTACGGATTTACCAGCTGGGTCATTCCGTGTCAATTCACACGAATTCGGAAATTTCCCATGTGGGCCGACTCGGATTTTGCTGAAAAAATTACTAAAAATACTTTGACTAATATAATGAACAAATTTCAAAGACCCTTTCAAATTTGGGGGGTGCGCTGGGGTGCGCCCCTTTTTCGCATCCGCGAATTGCGCACCTGTTTTTGCACGCTAATATCTCCCCATCCAAATGAGATAGAGTGCTGAAAATTGCTACTCTGACTAATTTTAATCTGAGATGCCTAAAAATAATATAGGAAGTATATTTGGGAACTGGACTATGAGCAAAATGAGTTTCAGGTCTTTTATGGCCCTAATGGAGGAGTGGTAGAGGGGCAAAGATGGTCACGGGGGGAAAAGTGCCAAATTTACCATTTTTCGGGTGGCCGGTTACCCCCGTGGGACACTGCTCAGCATATTCAAATTTTTACCACTCAAAGATAATCATCTTATCAACCTTTGACTGCAAGTTTCATCTTGTGGACTCATGCCCTTCTATGAAAAATAATTGTTTCAAACAAATCTATTTTCAGATTTGTTCCATTTCAAAATGTACATGAATGTATGCATAATGTACACACAATGCCCATCACAAATTCCATAAATGATGAATTTACAGAAATCATGTATTTTATGATAAATTCTTTGAATAATTAAATAACTTTACTTCTTTGAATAATTAAATAACTTTACTTCCACACAGCAATATTCATTTTAAATTGACTCATTTGTGATGCTATATATTCATGATATTCTGATAACCAACATACCATGGAAGCATGGTATGGTGCAAAATAATGCGCATAGGTGTTTGGGAAAGGTAAACAATAGAATTAGTGTATTCTATAGAATGTGGTTGTATTTCTTCTTGGAGATTAGGACAGCCATAATTAGTGTGGAGATATCACTATGAAAACAGTCTTTGTTATTATATAATCTTTAATCATTGGAGTGAGGCAATAAATCACTTTGAACACAATATCAAAAAGGGGATTAACTGTGGTTGTGAATTAATTATAATGCACTGCTTTATTGTGATAATTGGTAGAATCTTAATTGCACTGTAATTTGTTTTACCCAATAATATTTAGCAGGTGTTATGAAATATGGGCTTGTAGGATCCTAACAATTCAGTCAGTGTCAGTGATAGCTGTGAAGCCCACCAGAGAGGATGGCTCAGGCAAATATACCATGCAGTGTTGGGTTGGCTTTGAATGATGATTGTCACAAAACTAATTACTGCAGAACAAGTGGACTGACTTCAATTGAAAGTATTTCTTTAGAGTCAAAGGCATTATTGGAATGGAGAAGTGGAGTATCTGTTCAACCAGGAGATATGTTATGCAGCCACCATGAAAAAGTGTTCATATCACGTTATGAAAGCTTACAGAAGTCCTGCTGTGATCCATTCGAGGCACACAAGAAGTCATTCAAAAGTAAGTGTCAACACATTTTATAAATTGTACTTATGATTTTCCCACCTTTCAACAAGATTTGCATACTTGAATTTATTCATGAAATGTCAGCATGTTGTGATAATTTCTAACCCCGTGGCAATTTTTCTTTCTATTTCCAGAACATTTACGAGTGATTGATGAAGACACTGCAAAAATATTGAAAAAGAAACCAGGACAGAAACTATGTTGTGATTGCCACACAAGGCTCCAGAGGAAGATCGACGCTAATGAAACACTACTCGCATCATCCGAGGAGGAATTTCCAGCTACCTCCCTGCACGATTTTAGCAAATTAGATACAGGATTGCAGGAACTTCGGTGCTCGCCGTTAAAATCAGTTGGTCGTCGTGATCGACATGCGTATGCAAAGCGAAAAGCTTGGGGTATTCATTCAGCATCAAAATCCAAGATTGCAAAGATGTTAGATCTGAACGAATCAGACCTAAGTTCATCATCACGAGAATGTCAGAAATGTGAAGACTTTAGTGAACTGATTACACTTCTGAAAGAAAAGTGCAAAACTGCCACCAGGCAACAGAAAATCAAATTCCTTACCCTAGCTCCAGTTAGTTGGAGTATTCGGAAAGTTGCAAGCGAGTTTGGTGTTACTGGTCACATAGTGAAGAGAGCAAGGGAACTAAAAAAACGAAAAGGAATACTTGCCGAGCCAGACAAGAATAGGGGGAAGCCACTTGCATCAGATATTGTTGATAGGGTAAAGGAGTTTTTCCAGTCCGATGAATTCTCTAGAATGTGCCCAGGAAAGAAGGACTTTGTGCCGGTAACAATAGATAATAACAGGATAGAAATGCAAAAGCGATTACTTCTTGTCAATCTCATGGAACTACACATTGAGTATGAAAAGAAGTATGGAACTGAAATTGGATTCTCTAAATTCTGTGAACTCCGTCCAAAATGGTGTGTACCCGTCAATAGTGCAGGTATGCATTCGGTCTGTGTCTGCCAGTCACACCAAAATGTGAAGTTAATGATGTCTGCCATTCCAACAAAGTGTGATTACAAAGAAATGTTGGGGAAAATGGTATGTAGCATTGAGAACAGAAATTGCATGTTGCTATTGTGCGACTCCTGTCCGGGGAAAGACATTTTACGGGAATACATTGCTGGATTATTCTCTGAAAACGATGTTGATTCGAAGGACACAATTACATATAGACAGTGGACTCACACTGATCGCACATCTCTTGTGACGCTTCAGTCGCCATTGGATGAATTCGTGGATACTGTGTGCAATGCATTTGACAATCTCCGCCAGCATCATTTCGTGATGAAATCGCAATCTTCATACCTCAAGTCACTGAAGGAGGATATACCAGATAATTCTGCTATTGTTCTGCTAGACTTTGCAGAAAACTATAGTTTCGTTATTCAAGATGCTGTACAGGGCTTTTACTGGGACAATAGCCAGGCAACGCTTCACCCATTTGCAGTCTACTACAAGGACTCGAATGATGAAGTAGTGTGCCACAGTATCTGCATGATTTCAAACAGCCTGAAGCACGAAACTGCATCAGTACACGCATTCATTTCAATACTAGTGCCTTACATAAAGGAACTTGTTCCTGGTATTGAAAAAGTGATATACTTCAGCGACGGAGCTGCCAGTCAATACAAGAACTATAAGAACATTTCAAATATATGCCACCACCAATCAGACTATGGACTGAAAGCTGAATGGAATTTCTTCGCAACAAGTCATGGCAAGAGCCCTTGTGATGGTATTGGTGGAACTGTTAAACGCTTAGTTGCACGGGCTAGTCTGCAGGCTACTATACAGGACCATATCTTGACTGCTGAACAAATGTTTCAATGGTCGTGCAGAAATATCAAAGGAATAAAGTTCTTTTATGCGAGTGCTGATGACATTCAGAAGAATTCTGACACATTCCAAATTGACGATCGCTTCTCCTCGGCAAAAACAATTGCAGGAACACGTTCTCATCATAGTTTTGTGCCAATTTCCGAGAATCAGATGCAGATGAAAAGAATATCTGCAGATGATATATTCAACTTGGTAATGATTGGAAGTGTGCCTGTTAATAATGATCCAATTGGACCAGTACCAGAGGACACCAATAAATATCAACCTGGCAAGTACATTGCATGCATGTATGATAGTGATTGGTACATCGGAAACATTTCAGAGCGTTCTGAAAAACAGAGTGATATCCTTGTCCAATTCATGAAAAGATCTGATCTCACACTTTCATGGCCACCAGACACTCACAGAAACCAGTGCTGGGTACCGCTTCAACATGTATTATGTTCTGTTAGTGTTCCAGAACTGCAAGGACGTGGTGCTCGCCATTACAAACTTTCACAAGTGGACTATGACAATATCTAGTCTCGGTTGATCTGAACCAAACATAATGGAATAGAACTTAATTGTCATTGATCTACTACGTATTAGATCCCACCTCAAACTGACGCAGTGTGTTTGGTTTGAGAAAAAAATTGTTGATAATACATTATGTACAATAACAAAGACTGTCACATTCACTGAGTTATGATAAATATTGTATGTGTAATGTTTGTGAAGGTAAAATGATTTAATTATACAAGGAATTTATCATAAAATACATGATTTCTGTAAATTCATCATTTCTGGAATTTATGATGGGCATTGTGTGTACATTATGCATACATTCATGTACATTTTGAAATGGAACAAATCTGAAAATAGATTTTTTTGAAAAAATTATTTTTCATAGAAGGGCATGAGTCCACAAGATGAAACTTGCAGTCAAAGGTTGATAAGATGATTATCTTTGAGTGGTAAAAATTTGAATATGCTGAGCAGTGTCCCACGGGGGTAACCGGCCACCCGAAAAATGGTAAATTTGGCACTTTTCCCCCCGTGACCATCTTTGCCCCTCTACCACTCCTCCATTAGGGCCATAAAAGACCTGAAACTCATTTTGCTCATAGTCCAATACCCAAATATACTTCCTATTTATTTTTAGGCATCTCAGATTACACGTTGGCAATTGGCAGACATCCGAAATCTGGGGAACAAAATTGGGTCCTTAAGAAATCATGATTTGAGATGCCAATATCTCAGGAAGTACACAATATAGATCATTTCTGATGTCAGATTCTGAATGCCAGGGCCAAAATTAGTCAGAGTAGCAATTTTCAGCACTCTATCTCATTTGTATGGGGAGATATTAGCATGCAAAAACAGGTGCGCAATTCATGGATGCGAAAAAGGGGCGCACTCCCGCGCACCCCCCAAATTTGAAAGGGTCATATCTTGAAAACCGCTGGGAGTTGAGCGCTAAAATTTGAGATTTGTTCATTATATTAGTCAAAGTATTTTTAGTAATTTTTTCAGCAAAATCTGAGTCGGTCAATATGGGAGGGCGTGTGAATTGACACGGAATGACCCAGCTTACCGGATTCGGTCGAAAGTCCATTGTAGCAATCTCATTAACCCTTTCCTTCATAGAGAGATTTAGGTCAATTTACTATTATATCTCGATATAAACGACAGCCATTTAGCTATCGTGCAGTGGATAAGTAGTCGACATATCTATCCCACCTCCATAGATATTACTGGGACTACATGATATTCTGGTCATTATTTTAAACATTGGGGTGGCTACTACTTTGTCCATGTATGTCGTATTGGTAATGACGTCAAGAGGTGCTTCTATGAGAGAAAAGGGTTAAATCAAATCATATTTCTTCATATGCTATGCTACAAAGCATATACAATGTAGTAAATGTAGTAAAACAATATATATACATACTATTATATAGGAACTGATTGTAATAATCTATCATTGTTTTAGACAATGTCATCACAAAACCAAGAATCTAAAAAGAGGAAAATACCCGAACATCGACTGAGAAATCCCAAGTACAGAAAAGTGGATGATTCGCTGGAAAAGACTGCAGGAAATGATGATGGAGGGTAAGCGATCTGTGTGATAGAAGGTACATGTAAGTGAGTGGTGATCTCGGTGAATGAAGGTAAGTTGGGGACCTGGGTGAATGTGGGTAAGTGGGTGAACTAAGGTAAGTGGGTGAAAGTGGGTGAATGAAGGTAAGTGGGTGAACAAAGGTAAGTGGGTGACCCAGGTGAATGATGGTAAGTGGGTGAACAAAGGTAAGTGGGTGACCCAGGTGAATGAAGGTAAGTGGGTGAACAAAGGTATGTGAGTGACCCAGGTGAATGAAGGTAAGTGGGTGAACAACGGTAAGTGGGTGGCCCAGGTGAATGTGGGTAAGTGGGTGAATGAGGGTAAGTGGGTGAATGAGGGTAAGTGGGTGAATGAAGGTAAATGGTTGACCTGGGTGAATGAAGGTAAGTGGGTGAATGAAGGTAAGTGGGTGAATGAAGGTAAGTGGGTGAACGAAGGTAAGTGGGTGAACGAAGGTAAGTGGGTGAATGTGTGTGACGTGGGTGAACGAATGTAAGTGGGTGATCTGGGTGTATTTGACAGATTCACACTGCATGGCATTGGGATTTGTTTGACAGATTCACACTGCATGGCATTGGGATTTGTTTGACAGATTCACACTGCATGGCATTGGGATTTGTTTGACAGATTCACACTGCATGGCATTGGGATTTGTTTGACAGATTCACACTGCATGGCATTGGGATTTGTTTGACAGATTCACACTGCATGGCATTGGGATTTGTTTGACAGATTCACACTGCATGGCATTGGGATTTGTTTGACAGATTCACACTGCATGGCATTGGGATTTGTTTGACAGATTCACACTGCATGGCATTGGGATTTGTTTGACAGATTCACACTGCATGGCATTGGGATTTGTTTGACAGATTCACACTGCATGGCATTGGGATTTGTTTGACAGATTCACACTGCATGGCATTGGGATTTGTTTGACAGATTCACACTGTGTGGCATTGGGATTTATTTGACAGATTCACACTGTGGCATTGGGATTTTGTTTCACAGATTCACACTGTATGGCATTGGGATTTGTTTCACAGATTCACACTGCATTGGGATTTGTTACAGAGATGCACAACATTTTATGGTATTGTTTCTCAGGGAGCCAGAGATCTGGTTTGATGATGTCGATGAGATGCTATTGGACCGGAGAGCTGTCTCCATCAAACAGGAAGGCGAGGAGGCTGAGGATGGTGAAGCCACGAAGGGCAATCCACTCATCAAAGCAGGAGCTTTTAAAGGGTTAGTGTTGATTTAGATTAGATCAAAAGTTGAAAATGGAATACATAAATCATAGCGGAATTCGGAAAGGTATATAACGAAAGCTTGTTCACATGGTGAGGAAAAGTATGTACCATGACAAGCACCCCATTAACCAAAGACAAATTGCATTGCACCCCTCACCTCTTCATTGAAACCATGACAACATTAAGACTTTGGGTGATCGACCCAGGTCCAATCATTGTTCTCTTGTATGTTTTTGTATGTCGTGATAGCGCAGTGGATGAGTGTTCGCTTCAGGTGCGAAAGGTCCGGAGTTCGAGCCCCGCTGGAGCCATTATGATTGTGCCCTTAGGCAAGGCATTTAAATTCCACATTGCCTCTTCTCTCTCCTTCATGGCGATGGATTCCATCAGGAATGAGGTCTCGAGAGTGATGAATATAAGTTGTAAGAACTTGTTTCGCAATCGAGCTAAAATTAATTTGTATAAACTAAACTTGTATGTTTTTAGCTATTCAGATCATGTATCAATGTAGATAGAACATGTGCGTTCTCCTATTTACTAACCTTTGCATTGATATCTCTAATGCACCTGTAGCTAACAGTGTACAGTGCCCGTTTTGGATTTTTATGTGGTTAGGGTAAAACCCCATCTTGAAATAGAAATAGCAACACATGCTCTTTGATGGTTTCACAAGGCAGGTTAAGCATGCACTGGTAATTGGTCTAAAATAGTTACTAACATGCTTTTTAATTTGCCATCTTGAGATGGGATCAGAGTCTTCAGAGATCAAAATTGTTGTGTTTAGGCCAGAAAAACATGTGTTTAATGATGCAAAGAAATAGGATCTGTCGGTAGGTTTTTTACCAATTTTTAAAATATTTTTACCATACTCTTGGGCACAGAATTATGTGAAATGAAATTTTGAATAAAATTCAGAGTTGGGGGGGGGGGGTAAAAACGGGTTGGTCTGGAAACAGTAAACACAGATATTTTGCTTTTGGCTTTATGCTGAAGTTGTATTTGAACACAGATAGGTCTGTATCTTATGTTCTATATTCAGAGTTACCAAAATAGTGTGCATGGACTGCGAAATGGTAGGGGTCGGTGACGGCACAGAGTCCATGCTTGCGCGCGTGTCCATCGTGAACCAGTATGGGGAACCGATCTATGACAGATTCGTGAAGCCAAAGGAAGAAGTGGTGGATTACAGAACACACGTGAGCGGTGTCCGGCCGGAGGATCTCGAAAATGGTAATACCTTCAGTGCCGTAGCCAGAAACTGAAAATAAGCACGGCAAACCTTCTAGTGTGATCTGGGGGCAGGCTCTGCGAACCCTCTAGTGTGATCCGGGGGGCAGGCTCTGCGCACCTTCTAGTGTGATCCGGGGGCAGGCTCTGCGAACCTTCCTAGTGTGATCCGGGGGCAGGCTCTGCAAACCTTCTAGTGTGATCCGGGGGGCAGGCTCTGCAAACCTTCTAGTGTGATTCCGGGGCAGGCTCTGCAAACCTAGTGTGATCCAGGGGCAGGCTCTGCAAACCTTGTAGTGTGATCCAGGGGCAGGCTCTGCAAACCTTCTAGTGTGATCCAGGGGCAGGCTCTGCAAACCTTCTAGTGTGATCCAGGGGCAGGCTCTGCAAACCTTCTAGTGTGATTTGGGGGCAGGCTCTGCAAACCTTCTAGTGTGATTTGGGGGCAGGCTCTGCAAACCTTCTAGTGTGATCCGGGGGCAGGCTCTGCAAACCTTCTAGTGTGATTTGGGGGCAGGCTCTGCAAACCTTCTAGTGTGATCCAGGGGCAGGCTCTGCAAACCTTCTAGTGTGATTTGGGGGCAGGCTCTGCAAACCTTCTAGTGTGATTTGGGGGCAGGCTCTGCAAACTTTCTAGTGTGATCCGGGGGCAGGCTCTGCAAACCTTCTAGTGTGATTTGGGGGCAGGCTCTGCAAACCTAGTGTGATCCAGGGGCAGGCTCTGCAAACCTTCTAGTGTGATCCAGGGGCAGGCTCTGCAAACCTTCTAGTGTGATTTGGGGGCAGGCTCTGCAAACCTCTAGTGTGATTTGGGGGCAGGCTCTGCAAACCTTCTAGTGTGATGGGGGCAGGCTCTGCAAACCTTCTAGTGTGATTGGGGGCAGGCTCTGCAAACCTAGTGTGATCCAGGGACAGGCTCTGCAAACCTTCTAGTGTGATCCAGGGGCAGGCTCTGCAAACCTTCTAGTGTGATTTGGGGGCAGGCTCTGCAAACCTAGTGTGATCCAGGGACAGGCTCTGCAAACCTTCTAGTGTGATCCAGGGGCAGGCTCTGCAAACCTTCTAGTGTGATTTGGGGGCAGGCTCTGCAAACCTAGTGTGATCCAGGGGCAGGCTCTGCAAACCTAGTGTGATCCAGGGACAGGCTCTGCAAACCTTCTAGTGTGATCCAGGGACAGGCTCTGCAAACCTTCTAGTGTGATCCAGGGGCAGGCTCTGCAAACCTAGTGTGATCCAGGGGCAGGCTCTGCAAACCTTCTAATGTGATCTGGGGGCAGGCTCTGCAAACATTCTAATGTGATCCAGGGGCAGGCTCTGCAAACATTCTAATGTGATCCAGGGGCAGGCTCTGCAAACCTAGTGTGATCCAGGGGCAGGCTCTGCAAACCTTCTAGTGTGATCCGGGGGCAGGCTCTGCAAACCTTCTAGTGTGATCCAGGGGCAGGCTCTGCAAACCTTCTAGTGTGATCCGGGGGCAGGCTCTGCAAACCTTCTAGTGTGATCCAGGGGCAGGCTCTGCAAACCTTCTAGTGTGATCCAGGGGCAGGCTCTGCAAACCTTCTAGTGTGATTTGGGGGCAGGCTCTGCAAACCTAGTGTGATCCAGGGACAGGCTCTGCAAACCTTCTAGTGTGATCCAGGGGCAGGCTCTGCAAACCTTCTAGTGTGATTTGGGGGCAGGCTCTGCAAACCTAGTGTGATCCAGGGACAGGCTCTGCAAACCTAGTGTGATCCAGGGACAGGCTCTGCAAACCTTCTAGTGTGATCCAGGGACAGGCTCTGCAAACCTTCTAGTGTGATCCAGGGGCAGGCTCTGCAAACCTAGTGTGATCCAGGGGCAGGCTCTGCAAACCTTCTAATGTGATCTGGGGGCAGGCTCTGCAAACATTCTAATGTGATCCAGGGGCAGGCTCTGCAAACCTTCTAGTGTGATCCGGGGGCAGGCTCTGCAAACCTTCTAGTGTGATCCAGGGGCAGGCTCTGCAAACCTAGTGTGATCCAGGGGCAGGCTCTGCAAACCTTCTAGTGTGATCCGGGGACAGGCTCTGCAAACCTTCTAGTGTGATCCGGGGGCAGGCTCTGCAAACCTTCTAGTGTGATCCAGGGGCAGGCTCTGCAAACCTTCTAGTGTGATCTGGGGGCAGGCTCTGCAAACCTTCTAGTGTGATCTGGGGGCAGGCTCTGCAAACCTTCTAGTGTGATCCAGGGACAGGCTCTGCAAACCTTCTAGTGTGATCTGGGGGCAGGCTCTGCAAACCTTCTAATGTGATCCGGGGGCAGGCTCTGGCTTTTTGTTTTGTAGATTTGATCCGGGGGCAGGCTCTGGCTTTTTGTTTTGTAGATTCTTGTCTGCACGTGTTCGTGACTTTTGAAGGCAGTCAGATAGGTAAAAAACCCTACGATCTGTGCCATCTTATCTGGCTCTATACTGTTTGCAATAGCGACTTTAAGTCGTGATTGACAGGTTACGAGTTAATAGTGGCTTAGGGTTATTTCTTGAAAATTAAAACAACTAGCATGCATGCAATTTTCTGTCAGAACGTTCACCGGCAACAAACATCCCATATGTGTATGCCGCTATATCTAGGTGCTTCAGAAATTCCTCTCCGACCTCATAATTGATACCTGTTTTATACGATTCTCTGTATTACTGTGTCTGTTTTCTTTTCTATGTAATATAGGGATTTGTGTCTACGTGGCCGAGCGGTTATGTGCATTGATTTCAAATCGCTTGCCACTCAATGTTCTAGGTTCGAATCCAGCTGGGTGTTGAATTATTTCATGTGAGGAAGCTATCCTGTTGGCTTGTGGAAGATCGATGGTTCTATCTGAATTACTCGGATGGGCACCTGTGGTCTTCCTCCACCAATAACAACTGGTGTCACCATATGACCAAAACCTGTTAGTGAGTCATTAAACACCAAAACAAACAAACACATCTATTGTATATATTAAGTGTAGTTTGTATAGGGTGTTCCCCAGTATTGGAGATATTTAAAGCGACACTACATCGCAAAAAGCAAATACAATGCATTTTTCACGTATAAATGCATTGCTACTACAAATTCTTCCGAATACATTCGAACACTAACATTGAATCAATAAACAGTGTTTTTGTGGTCTGTAAACTTTCAAAATTGAAAGTAGGATTTCATATAACGGTCATCCATGCTCCTGAATTGCCGTTTGTTTGTCATTGGAGTCAGTACTAAATGCGAGATAATGTCGTTTAGAGATAATTTAACTAAGATTAGTCTACAAATAAATATGCACGGACACAAATGTGAGATACGACGATAAATCTGTACCATAAATCGTGTTATTCAGGATACACGAGTTGCATTACGCATGGATGTCGACCCTATTTACATTATTTTGTTATGTTAAAACCACGTATACGACGTTTGTTTATTAGTTGAAATACTTGGGGGAAAATTATGCCATATAATAGGACACTACATTCTGTAGAAATTTGCATTTTCTCTGATGTAGTGTCGCTTTAAAGATATAATATTAAATAAAATCGATGTGTCTTACAGCTGAAGAGTTTGAGGATGTACAGAAGGATGTGGCGGATATATTGAAGGGAAGGACATTGGTTGGACATGCGCTCAAGAACGATTTAAAGGTACCACATTATCGTAATGTCATGTTTATTGGTTAATGTTTCTCTAGCGAAAATCTTTTCGTATTTTCTGGCAGCTAATCTAATTCTAGCGGTGATACATAGCCTTTACTGAAGAGTAGATTTCACTATTTAACTGACCATTGTATCGCAAAACAGTCAAAGAGACATTATGGTTTATTGTAGAGTGGAAAAAAGGGCATGGTGGGTCAGAAAAGAGGCAAGGTTCATTTTGAGTGGCGAAGGGGATCTTAGTTTATACAAATTTATTTTAGCTTGATTGCGAAACAAGTTCTTACAACTTATATTAATCACTCTCGAGACCTCATTCCTGATGGAATTCATCGCCACGAGGGAGAGAGAAGAGGCAATGTGGAATCCTTGCCTAAGGGTACAATCGTAACGGCTCCAGCGGGGCTCGAACTCCGGACCTTTCGCACCTGAACCGAACGCATCCACTGCGCTATCACAACTTCCACAAGAAGTGGAGCAAGAGATGCATGAGGGGGTATTTTAGAGTTAGCCTCTAGAACATTTTGCAGCAATAGAGGGCAAGTTTGAGTTTATAGAGGTCTGCCATCCCAATGCCACTGTACTGTTGAGGTTTATCCAAAAATATTAAAAAAGTACTTTTTTAAAAATAAGGGTGGACATAATTGGCAAAAGGGCGGTGCAGCTCGCCCTGTTAATCTTTTTTAGAAAAAACCCCTAGAAATAGTAACTGATATGCCTGTTATCTGCATTGTCAGGTGTTGGACTTCATCCAACGTAACTGATAATCCTGATATCTGCATTGTCAGGTGTTATACTGACCATCCAACGTAACTGATAATCCTGATATCTGCATTGTCAGGTGTTATACTGACCATCCAACGTAACTGATAATCCTGATATCTGCATTGTCAGGTGTTATACTGACCATCCAACGTAACTGATAAGCCTGATATCTGCATTGTCAGGTGTTATACTGACCATCCAACGTAACTGATAAGCCTGATATCTGCATTGTCAGGTGTTATACTGACCATCCAACGTAACTGATAATCCTGATATCTGCATTGTCAGGTGTTATACTGACCATCCAACGTAACTGATAATCCTGATATCTGCATTGTCAGGTGTTGTACTTCATCCAACGTAGCTGATAAGCCTGATATCTGCATTGTCAGGTGTTGTACTTCATCCAACATAACTGATAATCCTGATATCTGCATTGTCAGGTGTTGTACCTCACCCAACGTAGCTGATAAGCCTGATATCTGCATTGTCAGGTGTTATACTGACCATCCAACGTAACTGATAATCCTGATATTTGCATTGCCAGGTGTTGTACGTCATCCAACGTAGCTGATAAGCCTGATATCTGCATTGTCAGGTGTTATACTGACCATCCAACGTAACTGATAATCCTGATATCTGCATTGTCAGGTGTTATACTGACCATCCAACGTAACTGATAATCCTGATATCTGCATTGTCAGGTGTTGTACTTCATCCAACGTAGCTGATAAGCCTGATATCTGCATTGTCAGGTGTTGTACTTCATCCAACATAACTGATAATCCTGATATCTGCATTGTCAGGTGTTGTACCTCACCCAACGTAGCTGATAAGCCTGATATCTGCATTGTCAGGTGTTATACTGACCATCCAACGTAACTGATAATCCTGATATTTGCATTGCCAGGTGTTGTACGTCATCCAACGTAGCTGATAAGCCTGATATCTGCATTGTCAGGTGGTGTACCTCATCCAACGTAACTGCTTGTGACACATTATCATACAAACCATTCCACCAGTAATTGTATTTACATTACCGTATTTACCGATGTATAACGCGCTATCATGTATAACGCTAACCCACTTTTTGGCATTCATTGTTTCAGGTTTTGTACTTGAGCCATCCGAGGAAACGAATTAGAGACACCTCGAAATACAAACCATTCCGCCAGTTGTCGGGCGGTAAATCACCATCGCTAAAGAAGCTGTCAGCAAATATCCTTGCTGTTAAAGTGCAGGAAGGGGAGCATAACTCTGTAAGGACATTTTCATCTCTTTAAATGTTCATGGCTTTGAAACTCTGAAACTTGTTGTTTGTATGTCCCTTCATTTGTGGCAAGGAGTCAGTAACAATTACCTGTGTCTGTCCGTCTGTGATTCTGTCCGTCAGCGTCTGTTTAGATACAAATGTTTAGCGTTTTACAAATGCTTCTAATTCCTGTAATATGGCACAGTTTATCTAATTCCTGTAATATGGCACAGTTTATCTAATTCCTGTAATATGGCACAGTTTATCTAATTCCTGTAATATGGCACAGTTTATCTAATTCCTGTAATATGGCACAGTTTATCTAATTCCTGTAATATGGCACAGTTTATGTTTAACAACATGCATATTCAAATACCTTGCCAAATCAATATTCAAATACCTTCCAAACTGAATATTCAAATACCCTTGCCAACTCAATATTCAAATACCTTCCAAACTGAATATTCAAATACCTTGCCAAATCAATATTCAAATACCTTCCAAACTGAATATTCAAATACCTTGCCAACTCAATATTCAGCACCTTCCAATCTGAATATTCAAATACCTTGCCAACTCAATATTCAGCACCTTCCAATCTGAATATTCAAATACCTTGCCAATTGAATATTCAAATACCTTGCCAATTGAATATTCAAATACCTTGCCAACTGAATATTCAAATACCGTCTTGTCCGCCTCCGTGGTTAAGGTCGTTGACTTGTATACCACTGTAACCTATCATCACTGATGGTCACGGGTTCGAGCCCCTCTCAGACTGTGTCTCATTTATATGAAAAAGTTGGCAGTTTCTTACGGAGGTTGGTGCACCCAAGTACTGGTTAACCATTGGAGCCTGCCCAGGAAAGGTATTGTTAGGTAAACTGCCCGCCGGCGATATAGCCCAAAATGGTGCTGATGCAGGCGTAAAACCCATAACATAACATAAATACCTTCTAAACTGAATTTTCAATATTCGAATACCCAAGTTACTATTCATTGCCATCACTACTTAACTAGTGCACAATTGGGCAGTATCTTACGGAGGTTGCTGCACCATATAGGTGTCTGATTAGCGAAGTGGTTAGCGCGCTCACTTTTCACCAATGCAACCCAGGTTCGAACCCCGGACCGAGAAGTATGTGAGATGGTACGGTGGTCGCCAGATCGGACAGGTGGGTTTTCTCCGGGTACTCCGGTTTCCTCCCACACGAATGACCACAAATACGCTGTCATCCACTCCAATGAGAGTGATTAATATAAGTTGTTAGAATTTGCTTCGCAATCATTGTAAAATAAATAAAGGTTAAACCATATACTAGTTAACAGCTGGAGCCTGCCCAGGAAAGGTGTTGTTAGGTCAACTGCCGGCCGGCGATATAGCCCAAAATGGTGCTGATGAAGGTGTAAAACCTGAGCAAACAAACTAGTGCACACCTCAATTTGTAATTTCAGGAAAGCCATTGAAATGTTACTGCACTGCTATAGATATAAATATGTTTTGTACTGCATTGTATACCTTAATTGTCAGGTTGAGGATGCCCAGGCCACCATGAGGCTGTACACGTTGAACAGGAAACTGTGGGAGAACGAAATCTTGAAATCGAAGAAAGAAAAGAGAGTAAAGAAGAAGAAATAATAGACCTGGTTAAGAAAATTACAGAATCTACTCGAAGGTTCTAAACTTCGTCATGTCAAATTACAGAATCTACATGGAAGAGTGTTCTAAACCTGGTTAAGAAAATTACAGAATCTACTTGAATGTTCTAAACTTTGTCATGTCAAATTACAGAATCTGCATGGAAGAGTGTTCTAAACCTGGTTAAGAAAATTACAGAATCTACTTGATGTGCTAAACTTTGTCATGTCAAATTACAGAATCTACTTGAATGTTCTAAACTTCGTCAAGTCGAATTACAGAATCTGCATGGAAGAGTGTTCTAAACCTGGTTAAGAGAAAACTACAGATTCTACTTGAATTCATTGAGTGTTCTAAACTTGGTGAAGTCAAATAACAGAATCTGCATTGAAGAGTGTTCTAAACCTGGTTGATGAGTTAAATTACAGAATCTACTTGAATTCATGAATGTTCTAAACTTCGTCAAGTCAAATAACAGAATCTGCATGGAAGAGTGTTCTAAACCTGGTTGATGAGTTAAATTACAGAATCTACTTTAATTCATGAATGTTCTAAACTTGGTCATGTCAAGTGACAAAATCTGATCGAAAGAGTCTTCTTAGCTTGGCCGAGTCAAATGACAGAATATTCTCTCTTCTGGTTCTTTTACGTGCACCGTAAGGCACCGACATAAGACATCAGCTTAAAGTCTCTTATATGAGTCATTTTAGTATGGTATAGCAGGGGATTATACCTGAGACCTCTGGATTACAAGTTCAGCGTGTTAACCACAGATCGGTTACACATTTTTCAGTGTGCTTAGTTTACTATTTAAAAAGGTTTTAAAGATCTGCTATGTTTAACTAGCACAGAACTATTTTGAAATTTTCGAATATCTTTAAAGCGACATTACATTGCAAAAAGCCAAAACGATGCATTTTTTCACGTATAAATGTATTGCTACTACAAAAACAGTGTGTTTGTCGTCTACACGTAGGATTTCATATAACGGCCATCCACACTCCTGAATTGACGTTTGTTTGTAATTGGAGTCAATACTAAATGCATGATATTGTAGTTTAGAGATAATTTAACTAAGATTAGGGATACACGCCTTGTATTACCCATGGATGTCGACTCTATTTACATTATTTTGTTATGTCAACAAGCTGCGTATACGACGTTTGTTTATTAGTTGAAATACTCAGTTTTTGAGGCAAGTATTTGGGGAAAAATTATACCATATTATAGGAAATTACATCCTGCAGAAATTTGTGTTTTAACTGATGTAGTGTCGCTTTAACCCATTCAACACCACATACCTCTAAATAGGCTTACAAAAAGTGTAGATCCAGATGAGCCGGCTTGTGACGAGCCGTCTCATCAGGATCTGCACTTTTTGCCAGTGATATGACTATTTTTAGACATAATTGCCCATTTTGATAAATGAACTTGTCCAAATGTGATTTTCTGATTCATTTATTGGTTTATGAATATCATGGACCAGTCCATGTGAGTTACTTGGTGTTGAATGGGTTAAAGTTGCATCCAACGGGTGTTTTTCTCTATATAAAACCCAATATATCGCGTCACATTTGCGGAACTGAATGAAATTACAAAAGGACGATATTTGTTATAACACTTTATTTTTATAAATATTTAGATTCCATTTCTGATGTCCATTTTGGTATTACTGCATTTGTTTTTCAGCTATTCTGTTTTAACAATGACTTTTGTAAGGATGGCAATGAAATGTCAAAACGTTATTCAAATATTTCATTGGCTAGGTATTCGAATATTCGATCGGCTTGGTATTCGAATATTCGATTGGCTAGTTATTCGAATATTCGATTGGCTAGGTATTCGATTGGCTAGTTATTCGATTGTCTAGGTATCCGATTGGCTAGGTATTCGATGGACAAGGTATTTGAATATTCGATTGGCTAGGTATTTGAATATTCGATTGACTAGGTATTCGAATATTCGGGACCACTTGACGGTGACCTCTTACAGGTCGTAGCTTTGGGTCCCTACCTAAGTGTTCTGTAGTCCGGTCGTGTGACTGGCACATCACTGTATGTACACACTCTCCATAAAATTCAGATTAATTGATTTTCCAATTGTTTTCAAATAAAAATCATGTAATTATGTTATTATTAAATGATAAGTTTTTTAATCGTGTGGAAAAAATGATTGTCGTTCATGTATGCAAAGATCGTGTTTTTCATAGTTTAATAATCCAACAAACAACATGGTTTTACACACATGTACACTGTGTATTGGGAATCACAAATTATGTTGTATCACATAGCATGGAGAAATGAACAGGATTACCAAAATGTGTTGAAACGTTCCGATAAGTCATGCTTTTAGTGTGAAGTTTGGAATCTTGTCTATTTTTACGGAGTACAATTATTATTTGCCTATTTTTACGGAGTACAATTATTATTTGCAAGTAATTAATTGTTCAATTAATATATGTTTTATAGTGTTACGTGGCCGTTTCAGAGTCACAAAATATACTCCAAAACAAACCTACGGCTATCTACAATAAACAATCTGTATGAAATAGCAACAGTCAACTTAATGAAAGCATTTTTTGTATGATATCGAAATATTACCAGAATGCACCATTTGTATTCTATATTTCTAAAATGTTCAGAGGGAGACCTCTAACCCCCCTAGTAGGACTGTGTCACCCCTCCCACACCTGCTACCACTTGGCTCTTCGCGCCGTGATTGGTGCGTACCCTGAAAATATGCCCAGATACGCCCCTGACTGTACATTACTTACTGTAAATGATGTGGGATCCACAGTACAGTGTACAGTCAAACCTATCCAGAGCTAACACCATCCGGATACACCCAAGATTGGTTGTTGTAGAGAGGTTGTTGTTCTAGGGAGGTTCAACTTTTTGAAGTTTGGAAATACGGGAAGTCAGTTTTGTCAGTTATGAGTAGCAATTTTGATACTCAGGTACTCGGACACAGTTCCGATCGAGTACAAGAGTGCTCGGAAACGATCAATTGATTTTTGGAATCATACGTTTAATTTAATTTAAGATATTTGGTAAGTATTTCGGATGAGGAGTGTCCAAAAACTGATGCTAAATTATCTTATTACGGTATGTGATAAAAACAATGCATTGTAATAAAGCAAACCCGGGAAAATGAAAAATACTTTACTCATTTTAATGAGATAATTATTAAACAAACATATAAAGTTTATAAACAGTCTCCTCTATTGACAGACGAGATATGGCCGTATACGGTATGCACCTGCAAATTACCATTTTCTTCAACTTAAGCGATCAAAAGATATACGTAGTAAAACAACTTGCCAATCATGTCAAGCAGTTTATTGAAAGAATACCGGTAAAGAATGATTATGTTCACACTTACGGTCCAGCCTGTAGATTATTGGCCCCCGGATATGGCCACAGATTAAGATAATTACTGTTTATTGAAAGGAACAATTGGCGATTATTTCCGTCTGATGACACATACATGTACATACTGTTTCTTTTTTCAGCGACATTTTTGTCTGTTCTTGGAAGGTTTTCTGCATCGCTGGGTGGGAAATTGACTATCGTTGTGTGTTGTTGAGAGGTGTCGTTCGTGAGAGGTGAAATTGTATTAAAACGCAATGGGTGGGCATAATGGTGACGTTATAAAGAATGTGTCGCTAATGGGAGGTGGCGTTTGTGGAGGTGGGACTGTATATTAGTGTTCCAGAAATACTGTACATTACTAACTGTAAAGGATGTGGGATCTACAGTACAATGTATATTAGTGTTCCAGAAATACTGTGTACATTACTAACTGTAAAGGATGTGAGATCTACAGTACAGTGTATGTTAGTGTTCCAGAAATACTGTGTACGTTACTAACTGTAAAAGATGTGGGATCTGCAGTACAGTGTATATTAGTGTTCCAGAAAGACTGTAGGTTACTAACTGTAAAGGATGTGGGATCTACAGTACAGTGTATATTAGTGTTCGAGAAATACTGTGTACGTTACTAACTGTAAAGGATTTGGGATCTACAGTACAGTGTATATTAGTGTAGAAAGACTGTACGTTACTAACTGTAAAGTATGTGGGATCTACAGTACATTGTATATTAGTGTAGAAAGACTGTACGTTACTAACTGTAAAGTATGTGGGATCTACAGTACATTGTATATTAGTGTTCCAGAAAGACTGTGTACGTTACTAACTAGACGATGTGGGATCTACAGTACAGTGTATATTAGTGTTCCAGAAAGACTGTGTACATTGCTAACTGTAAAGGATGTGGTATCTGCAGTACAGTGTGTATTAGTGTTCCAGAAAGTCTGTGTACATTACTAACTGTAAAGGATGTGGGATCTACAGTACAGTGTATATTAGTGTTCCAGAAAGACTGTGTAGGTTACTAACTGTAAAGGATGTGGGATCTACAGTACAGTGTATATTAGTGTTCCAGAAATACTGTGTATGTTACTAACTGTAAAGGATGTGGGATCTACAGTACAGTGTATATTAGTGTTCCAGAAAGACTGTGTACATTACTAACTGTAAAGGATGTGGGATCTACAGTACAGTGTATATTAGTGTTCCAGAAATACTGTGTACATTACTAACTGTAAAGGATGTGGGATCTACAGTACAGTGTATATTAGTGTTCCAGAAAGACTGTGTAGGTTACTAACTGTAAAGGATGTGGGATCTACAGTACAGTGTATATTAGTGTTCCAGAAAGACTGTGTACATTACTAACTGTAAAGGATGTGGGATCTACAGTACAGTGTATGTTAGTGTTCCAGAAATACTGTGTATATTACTAACTGTAAAGGATGTGGGATCTACAGTACAGTGTATATTAGTGTTCCAGAAAGACTGTGTAGGTTACTAACTGTAAAGGATGTGGGATCTACAGTACAGTGTATATTAGTGTTCCAGAAAGACTGTGTACATTACTAACTGTAAAGGATGTGGGATCTACAGTACAGTGTATTTAGTGTTCCAGAAATACTGTGTACGTTACTAACTGTAAAGGATGTGGGATCTACAGTACAGTGTATATTAGTGTTCCAGAAATACTATGTAGGTTACTAACTGTAAAGGATGTGGGATCTACAGTACAGTGTATATTAGTGTTCCAAAAAGACTGTGTACATTACTAACTGTAAAGGATGTGGGATCTACAGTACAGTGTATATTAGTGTTCCAGAAAGACTGTGTAGGTTACTAACTGTAAAGGATGTGGGATCTACAGTACAGTGTATATTAGTGTTCCAGAAATACTGTGTACGTTACTAACTGTAAAGGATGTGGGATCTGCAGTACAGTGTATATTAGTGTTCCAGAAAACTGTGTAGTTACTAACTGTAAAGGATGTGGGATCTACAGTACAGTGTATATTAGTGTTCCAGAAAGACTGTGTACATTACTAACTGTAAAGGATGTGGGATCTACAGTACAGTGTATATTAGTGTTCCAGAAATACTGTGTACGTTACTAACTGTAAAGGATGTGGGATCTACAGTACAGTGTATATTAGTGTTCCAGAAAGACTGTGTACGTTACTAACTGTAAAGGATGTGGGATCTACAGTACAGTGTATATTAGTGTTCCAGAAAGACTGTGTACATTACTAACTGTAAAGGATGTGGGATCTACAGTACAGTGTATATTAGTGTTCCAGAAAGACTGTGTACATTACTAACTGTAAAGGATGTGGGATCTACAGTACAGTGTATGTAGTGTTCCAGAAATACTGTGTAACCAGTACAGTGTATATTAGTGTTCCAGAAATACTTGTAGTTACTAACTGTAAAGGATGTGGGATCTACAGTACAGTGTATATTAGTGTTCCAGAAAGACTGTGTACGTTACTAACTGTAAAGGATGTGGGATCTACAGTACAGTGTATGTTAGTGTTCCAGAAATACTGTGTACGTTACTAACTGTAAAGGATGTGGGATCTACAGTACAGTGTATATTAGTGTTCCAGAAATACTGTGTACATTACTAACTGTAAAGGATGTGGGATCTACAGTACAGTGTATATTAGTGTTCCAGAAATACTGTGTACGTTACTAACTGTAAAGGATGTGGGATCTACAGTACAGTGTATATTAGTGTAGAAATACTGTACGTTACTAACTGTAAAGGATGTGGGATCTACAGTACAGTGTATATTAGTGTTCCAGAAATACTGTGTACATTACTAACTGTAAAGGATGTGGGATCTACAGTACAGTGTATGTTAGTGTTCCAGAAATACTGTGTACATTACTAACTGTAAAAGATGTGGGATCTGCAGTACAGTGTATATTAGTGTTCCAGAAATACTGTGTACATTACTAACTGTAAAGGATGTGGGATCTGCAGTACAGTGTATATTAGTGTTCCAGAAATACTGTGTACGTTACTAACTGTAAAGGATTTGGGATATACAGTACAGTGTATATTAGTGTAGAAAGACTGTACGTTACTAACTGTAAAGTATGTGGGATCTACAGTACATTGTATATTAGTGTTCCAGAAAGACTGTGTATGTTACTAACTAAACGATGTGGGATCTACAGTACAGTGTATATTAGTGTTCCAGAAAGACTGTGTACATTACTAACTGTAAAGGATGTGGTATCTGCAGTACAGTGTGTATTAGTGTTCCAGAAAGTCTGTGTACATTACTAACTGTAAAGGATGTGGGATCTACAGTACAGTGTATATTAGTGTTCCAGAAATACTGTGTACGTTACTAACTGTAAAGGATTTGGGATCTACAGTACAGTGTATATTAGTGTTCCAGAAATACTATGTACGTTACTAACTGTAAAGTATGTGGGATCTACAGTACAGTGTATATTAGTGTTCCAGAAATACTGTGTACGTTACTAACTGTAAAGGATGTGAGATCTACAGTACAGTGTATGTTAGTGTTCCAGAAATACTGTGTACGTTACTAACTGTAAAGGATGTGGGATCTACAATACAGTGTATATTAGTGTTCCAGAAATACTGTGTACATTACTAACTGTAAAGGATGTGGGATCTACAGTACAGTGTATGTTAGTGTTCCAGAAATACTGTGTAGGTTACTAACTGTAAAGGATGTGGGATCTACAGTACAGTGTATATTAGTGTTCCAGAAATACTGTGTACGTTACTAACTGTAAAGGATGTGGGATCTACAGTACAGTGTATATTAGTGTTCCAGAAATACTGTGTACATTACTAACTGTAAAGGATGTGGGATCTACAGTACAGTGTATATTAGTGTAGAAAGACTGTACGTTACTAACTGTAAAGGATGTGGGATCTACAGTACAGTGTATATTAGTGTTCCAGAAAGACTGTGTACATTACTAACTGTAAAGGATGTGGGATCTACAGTACAGTGTATATTAGTGTTCCAGAAAGACTGTGTACATTACTAACTGTAAAGGATGTGGGATCTACAGTACAGTGTATATTAGTGTTCCAGAAATACTGTGTATGTTACTAACTGTAAAGGATGTGGGATCTACAGTACAGTGTATATTAGTGTTCCAGAAAGACTGTGTACGTTACTAACTGTAAAGGATGTGGGATCTACAGTACAGTGTATGTTAGTGTTCCAGAAATACTGTGTACATTACTAACTGTAAAGGATGTGGGATCTACAGTACAGTGTATATTAGTGTTCCAGAAATACTGTGTACGTTACTAACTGTAAAGGATGTGGGATCTACAGTACAGTGTATATTAGTGTTCCAGAAAGACTGTGTACATTACTAACTGTAAAGGATGTGGGATCTACAGTACAGTGTATGTTAGTGTTCCAGAAATACTGTGTACATTACTAACTGTAAAGGATGTGGGATCTACAGTACAGTGTATATTAGTGTTCCAGAAATACTGTGTATATTACTAACTGTAAAGGATGTGGGATCTACAGTACAGTGTATATTAGTGTTCCAGAAAGACTGTGTACGTTACTAACTGTAAAGGATGTGGGATCTACAGTACAGTGTATATTAGTGTTCCAGAAAGACTGTGTACGTTACTAACTGTAAAGGATGTGGGATCTACAGTACAGTGTATATTAGTGTTCCAGAAATACTGTGTACGTTACTAACTGTAAAAGATGTGGGATCTGCAGTACAGTGTATATTAGTGTTCCAGAAATACTGTGTAGGTTACTAACTGTAAAGGATGTGGGATCTACAGTACAGTGTATATTAGTGTTCCAAAAAGACTGTGTACATTACTAACTGTAAAGGATGTGGGATCTGCAGTACAGTGTATATTAGTGTTCCAGAAATACTGTGTACGTTACTAACTGTAAAGGATTTGGGATATACAGTACAGTGTATATTAGTGTAGAAAGACTGTACGTTACTAACTGTAAAGTATGTGGGATCTACAGTACATTGTATATTAGTGTTCCAGAAAGACTGTGTATGTTACTAACTAAACGATGTGGGATCTACAGTACAGTGTATATTAGTGTTCCAGAAAGACTGTGTACATTACTAACTGTAAAGGATGTGGGATCTACAGTACAGTGTATATTAGTGTTCCAGAAATACTGTGTACATTACTAACTGTAAAGGATGTGGGATCTACAGTACAGTGTATATTAGTGTTCCAGAAATACTGTGTATGTTACTAACTGTAAAGGATGTGGGATCTACAGTACAGTGTATATTAGTGTTCCAGAAAGACTGTGTACATTACTAACTGTAAAGGATGTGGGATCTACAGTACAGTGTATGTTAGTGTTCCAGAAATACTGTGTACATTACTAACTGTAAAGGATGTGGGATCTACAGTACAGTGTATGTTAGTGTTCCAGAAATACTGTGTATATTACTAACTGTAAAGGATGTGGGATCTACAGTACAGTGTATATTAGTGTTTCAGAAAGACTGTGTAGGTTACTAACTGTAAAGGATGTGGGATCTACAGTACAGTGTATATTAGTGTTCCAGAAAGACTGTGTAGGTTACTAACTGTAAAGGATGTGGGATCTACAGTACAGTGTATATTAGTGTTCCAGAAATACTGTGTACGTTACTAACTGTAAAAGATGTGGGATCTGCAGTACAGTGTATATTAGTGTTCCAGAAATACTATGTAGGTTACTAACTGTAAAGGATGTGGGATCTACAGTACAGTGTATATTAGTGTTCCAAAAAGACTGTGTACATTACTAACTGTAAAGGATGTGGGATCTGCAGTACAGTGTATATTAGTGTTCCAGAAATACTGTGTATGTTACTAACTGTAAAGGATTTGGGATATACAGTACAGTGTATATTAGTGTAGAAAGACTGTACGTTACTAACTGTAAAGTATGTGGGATCTACAGTACATTGTATATTAGTGTTCCAGAAAGACTGTGTATGTTACTAACTAAACGATGTGGGATCTACAGTACAGTGTATATTAGTGTTCCAGAAAGACTGTGTACATTACTAACTGTAAAGGATGTGGTATCTGCAGTACAGTGTGTATTAGTGTTCCAGAAAGTCTGTGTACATTACTAACTGTAAAGGATGTGGGATCTACAGTACAGTGTATATTAGTGTTCCAGAAAGACTGTGTACGTTACTAACTGTAAAGGATTTGGGATCTACAGTACAGTGTATATTAGTGTTCCAGAAATACTATGTACGTTACTAACTGTAAAGTATGTGGGATCTACAGTACAGTGTATATTAGTGTTCCAAAAATACTGTGTACGTTACTAACTGTAAAGGATGTGAGATCTACAGTACAGTGTATGTTAGTGTTCCAGAAATACTGTGTACGTTACTAACTGTAAAGGATGTGGGATCTACAATACAGTGTATATTAGTGTTCCAGAAATACTGTGTAGGTTACTAACTGTAAAGGATGTGGGATCTACAGTACAGTGTATATTAGTGTTCCAGAAATACTGTGTACGTTACTAACTGTAAAGGATGTGGGATCTACAGTACAGTGTATGTTAGTGTCCCAGACATACTGTGTACATTACTAACTGTAAAGGATGTGGGATCTACAGTACAGTGTATATTAGTGTAGAAAGACTGTACGTTACTAACTGTAAAGTATGTGGGATCTACAGTACAGTGTATATTAGTGTTCCAGAAAGACTGTGTACATTACTAACTGTAAAGGATGTGGGATCTGCAGTACAGTGTATATTAGTGTTCCAGAAAGTCTGTGTACATTACTAACTGTAAAGGATGTGGGATCTACAGTACAGTGTATATTAGTGTTCCAGAAATACTGTGTATGTTACTAACTGTAAAGGATGTGGGATCTACAGTACAGTGTATATTAGTGTTCCAGAAAGTCTGTGTAGATTACTAACTGTAAAGGATGTGGGATCTACAGTACAGTGTACATTAGTGTTCCAGAAAGACTGTGTAGGTTACTAACTGTAAAGGATGTGGGATCTACAGTACAGTGTATGTTAGTGTAGAATTACTGTGTGGGTTACTAACTGTAAATGATGTGGGATCTACAGTACAGTGTATATTAGTGTTCCAGAAAGACTGTACGTTACTAACTGTAAAGGATATGAGATCTACAGTACAGTGTATATTAGTGTTCCAGAAATACTATGTACATTACTAACTGTAAAGGATGTGGGATCTACAGTACAGTGTATGTTAGTGTTCCAGAAATACTGTGTACATTACTAACTAAAGGATGTGGGATCTACAGTACAGTATATATTAGTGTTCCAGAAATACTGTGTATGTTACTAACTGTAAAGGATGTGGGATCTACAGTACAGTGTATATTAGTGTTCCAGAAAGACTGTGTACATTACTAACTGTAAAGGATGTGGGATCTACAGTACAGTGTATATTAGTATAGAAAGACTGTACGTTACTAACTGTAAAGTATGTGGGATCTACAGTACAGTGTATATTAGTGTTCCAGAAAGACTGTGTACATTACTAACTGTATAGGATGTGGGATCTGCAGTACAGTGTATATTAGTGTTCCAGAAAGACTGTGTACATTACTAACTGTAAAGGATGTGGGATCTACAGTACAGTGTATATTACTAACTGTAAAGGCTGTGGGATCTACAGTACATTGTATATTAGTGTTCCAGAAATACTGTGTATGTTACTAACTGTAAAGGATGTGGGATCTACAGTACAGTGTATATTAGTGTTCCAGAAATACTGTGTATGTTACTAACTGTAAAGGATGTGGGATCTACAGTACATTGTATATTAGTGTTCCAGAAAGACTGTGTACGTTACTAACTAAACGATGTGGGATCTACAGTACAGTGTATATTAGTGTTCCAGAAAGACTGTGTACATTACTAACTGTAAAGGATGTGGGATCTGCAGTACAGTGTATATTAGTGTTCCAGAAAGTCTGTGTACATTACTAACTGTAAAGGATGTGGGATCTACAGTACAGTGTATATTAGTGTTCCAGAAATATTACTAACTGTAAAGGATGTGGGATCTACAGTACAGTGTATATTAGTTTTCCAAATAGTATGTGTACGTCACTAACTGTAAAGGATGTGGGATCTACAGTACAGTGTATATTAGTGTTCCAGAAATACTGTGCAGGTTACTAACTGTGAAGGATGTGGGATCTACAGTACAGTGTATGTTAGTGTTCCAGATATACTTTGTACATTACTAAATGTAAAGGATGTGGGATCTACAGTACAGTGTATGTTAGTGTCCCAGACATACTGTGTACATTACTAACTGTAAAGGATGTGGGATCTACAGTACAGTGTATATTAGTGTAGAAAGACTGTACGTTACTAACTGTAAAGTATGTGGGATCTACAGTACAGTGTATATTAGTGTTCCAGAAAGACTGTGTACATTACTAACTGTAAAGGATGTGGGATCTACAGTACAGTGTATATTAGTGTTCCAGAAATACTGTGTATGTTACTAACTGTAAAGGATGTGGGATCTACAGTACAGTGTAAACTACTAACTGTAAAGGATGTGGGATCTACAGTACATTGTATATTAGTGTTCCAGATATACTGTGTATGTTACTAACTGTAAAGGATGTGGGATCTACAGTACAGTGTATATTAGTGTTCCAGAAAGACTGTGTACGTTACTAACTAAACGATGTGGGATCTACAGTACAGTGTATATTAGTGTTCCAGAAAGACTGTGTACATTACTAACTGTAAAGGATGTGGGATCTGCAGTACAGTGTATATTAGTGTTCCAGAAAGTCTGTGTACATTACTAACTGTAAAGGATGTGGGATCTACAGTACAGTGTATATTAGTGTTCCAGAAATACTGTGTATGTTACTAACTGTAAAGGATGTGGGATCTACAGTACAGTGTATATTAGTGTTCCAGAAAGTCTGTGTAGATTACTAACTGTAAAGGATGTGGGATCTACAGTACAGTGTACATTAGTGTTCCAGAAAGACTGTGTAGGTTTCTAACTGTAAAGGATGTGGGATCTACAGTACAGTGTATATTAGTGTTCCAGAAAGTCAAAGACTGTGTACGTTACTAACTGTAAAGGATATGGGATCTACAGTACAGTGTATATTAGTGTTCCAGAAAGACTGTACGTTGCTAACTGTAAAGGATGTGAGATCTACAGTACAGTGTATGTTAGTGTTCCAGAAATACTGTGTACGTTACTAACTGTAAAGGATTTGGGATATACAGTACAGTGTATATTAGTGTAGAAAGACTGTACGTTACTAACTGTAAAGTATGTGGAATCTACAGTACATTGTATATTAGTGTTCCAGAAATACTATGTACATTACTAACTGTAAAGGATGTGGGATCTACAGTACAGTGTATATTAGTGTTCCAGAAATACTGTGTACATTACTAACTGTAAAGGATGTGGGATCTACAGTACAGTGTATGTTAGTGTTCCAGAAATACTGTGTACATTACTAACTGTAAAGGATGTGGGATCTACAGTACAGTGTATATTAGTGTTCCAGAAATACTGTACGTTACTAACTGTAAAGGATGTGGGATCTACAGTACAGTGTATATTAGTGTTCCAGAAAGACTGTGTACGTTACTAACTGTAAAGGATGTGGGATCTACAGTACAGTGTATATTAGTGTTCCAGAAATACTGTGTACATTACTAACTGTAAAGGATGTGGGATCTACAGTA
>CM026398.1:24453953-24484320 GCA_014843695.1 Archivesica marissinica
GAAATACTGTGTATTACTAACTGTAAAGGATGTGGGATCTACAGTACAGTGTATATTAGTGTTCCAGAAATACTGTGTAGGTTACTAACTGTAAAGGATGTGGGATCTACAGTACAGTGTATATTAGTGTTCCAGAAATACTGTGTACGTTACTAACTGTAAAGGATGTGGGATCTACAGTACAGTGTATATTAGTGTTTCAGAAAGAATGTGTAGGTTACTAACTGTAAAGGATGTGGGATCTACAGTACAGTGTATGTTAGTGTAGAAATACTGTGTGGGTTACTAACTGTAAACGATGTGGAATCTACAGTACAGTGTATATTAGTGTTCCAGAAATACTGTGTACATTACTAACTGTAAATGATGTGGGATGTACAGTGTATACTAGTGTTCCAGAAAGACTGTGTACATTACTAACTGTAAAGTATGTGGGTTCTACAGTACAGTGTATTTTAGTGTTCCAGAAAGACTGTTTACGTTACTAACTGTAAAGGATTTGGGATCTACAGTACAGTGTATATTAGTGTCCAGAAATACTGTGTACGTTACTAACTGTAAAGGATTTGGGATCTACAGTACAGTGTATATTACTAATATTAGTGTAGAAAGACTGTGTACATTACTAACTGTAAAGGATGTGGGATCTACAGTACAGTGTATATTAGTGTTCCAGAAATACTGTGTACGTTACTAACTGTAAAATATGTGGGATCTACAGTACAGTGTATATTAGTGTTTCAGAAAGAATGTGTAGGTTACTAACTGTAAAGGATGTGGGATCTACAGTACAGTGTATGTTAGTGTAGAAATACTGTGTGGGTTACTAACTGTAAACGATGTGGGATCTACAGTACAGTGTATATTAGTGTTCCAGAAAGACTGTGTACATTACTAACTGTAAAGGATGTGGGATCTGCAGTACAGTGTATATTAGTGTTCCAGAAAATATGTGTACATTACTAACTGTAAAGGATGTGGGCTCTACAGTACAGTGTATATTAGTGTTCCAGAAAGACTGTGTAGGTTACTAACTGTAAAGGATGTGGGATCTACAGTACAGTGTATATTAGTGTTCCAGAAAGTCAAAGACTGTGTACATTACAACTGTAAAGGATATGGGATCTACAGTACAGTATGTTAGTGTTCGAGAAAGACTGTGTACGTTACTAACTGTAAAGGATGTGGGATCTACAGTACAGTGTATATTAGTGTTCCAGAAAGTCAAAAGACTGTGTACGTTACTAACTGTAATGGATATGGGATCTACAGTACAGTGTATGTTAGTGTTCCAGAAAGACTGTGTAGGTTACTAACTGTAAAGAATTTGGGATCTACAGTACAGTGTATATTAGTGTTCCAGAAATACTGTGTACGTTACTAACTGTGAAGGATTAGGGATCTACAGTACAGTGTATATTAGTGTAGAAAGACTGTGTACGTTACTAACTGTAAAGTATGTGGGATCTACAGTACAGTGTATATTAGTGTTCCAGAAAGACTGTGTACGTTACTAACTGTAAAGGATGTGGGTTCTACAGTACAGTGTATATTAGTGTTCCAGAAAGACTGTACATTCCTAACTGTAAAGGATGTGGGATCTACAGTACAGTGTATATTAGTGTTTCAGAAAGAATGTGTAGGTTACTAACTGTAAAGGATGTGGGATCTACAGTATAGTGTATATTAGTTTTCCAGAAAGTCTGTGTACGTTACTAACTGTAAATGATGTGGGATCTACAGTACAGTGTATATTAGTGTTCCAGAAAGACTGTGTAGGTTACTAACTGTAAAGGATGTGGGATCTACAGTACAGTGTATACTAGTGTTCCAGTAAGACTGTGTAGGTTACTAACTGTAAAGGATGTGGGATCTGCAGTACAGTGTATATTAGTGTTTCAGAAAGACTGTGTAGGTTACTAACTGTAAAGGATGTGGGATCTACAGTACAGTGTATACTAGTGTTCCAGAAAGACTGTGTAGGTTACTAACTGTAAAGGATTTGGGATCTACAGTACAGTGTATATTAGTGTTCCAGAAATACTGTGTACGTTACTAACTGTAAAGGATTTGGGATATACAGTACAGTGTATATTAGTGTAGAAAGACGGTGTACATTACTAACTGTAAAGTATGTGGGATCTACAGTACAGTGTATATTAGTGTTCCAGAAAGACTGTGTACGTTACTAACTGTAAAGGATATGGGTTCTACAGTACATTATATATTAGTGTTCCAGAAAGACTGTACGTTACTAACTGTAAAGGATGTGGGATATACAGTACAGTGTATGTTAGTGTTCCAGAAATACTGCGTACGTTGCTAACTGTAAAGGATGTGGGATCTACAGTACAGTGTATATTAGTGTTCCAGAAATACTGCGTACGTTACTAACTGTAAAGGATTTGGGATCTACAGTACAGTGTATATTACTAATATTTGTGTAGAAAGACTGTACATTACTAACTGTAAAGGATGTGAGATCTACAGTACAGTGTATATTAGTGTTCCAGAAATACTGTGTAGGTTACTAACTGTAAAGGATGTGGGATCTACAGTACAGTGTATATTAGTGTTCCAGAAATACTGTGTACGTTACTAACTGTAAAGGATATGGGTTCTACAGTACAGTATATATTAGTGTTCCAGAAAGACTGCGTACGTTACTAACTGTAAAGGATTTGGGATCTACAGTACAGTGTATATTACTAATATTTGTGTAGAAAGACTGTACATTACTAACTGTAAAGGATATGGGTTCTACAGTACAGTATATATTAGTGTTCCAGAAATACTGTGTAGGTTACTAACTGTAAAGGATGTGGGATCTACAGTACAGTGTATATTAGTGTTCCAGAAATACTGTGTAGGTTACTAACTGTAAAGGATTTGGGATCTACAGTACAGTGTATATTACTAATATTAGTGTAGAAAGACTGTGTACATTACTAACTGTAAAGGATGTGAGATCTACAGTACAGTGTATATTAGTCTTCTAGAAATACTGTGTATGTTACTAACTGTAAAGGATGTGGGATCTACAGTACAGTGTTTATTAGTGTTCCAGATAGTCTGTGTACGTTACTAACTGTAAAGGATGTGGGATCTACAGTACAGTGTATATTAGTGTTCCAGAAAGACTGTGTAGGTTACTAACTGTAAAGGATGTGGGATCTACAGTACAGTGTATACTAGTGTTCCAGAAAGACTGTGTAGGTTACTAACTGTAAAGGATTTGGGATCTACAGTACAGTGTATATTAGTGTTCCAGAAATACTGTGTACGTTACTAACTGTATTGGATTTGGGATCTAGAGTACAGTGTATATTAGTGTAGAAAGACTGTGTACGTTACTAACTGTAAGGTATGTGGGATCTACAGTACAGTGTATATTAGTGTTCCAGAAAGACTGTGTACGTTACTAACTGTAAAGGATGTGTGTTCTACAGCACAGTGTATATTAATGTTCCAGAAAGACTGTACGTTATTAACTGTAAAAGATATGGGATCTACAGTACAGTGTATGTTAGTGTTCCAGATATACTGTGTACTTTGCTAACTGTAAAGGATGTGTGATCTACAGTATAGTGTATATTAGTGTTTCAGAAAGACTGTGTAGGTTACTAACTGTAAAGGATGTGGGATCTACAGTACAGTGTATATTAGTGTTCCAGAAATACTGTGTACATTACTAACTGTAAAGGATGTGGGATCTACAGTACAGTGTATGTTAGTGTAGAAATACTGTGTGGGTTACTAACTGTAAACGATGTGGGATCTACAGTACAGTGTATATTAGTGTTCCAGAAATACTGTGTACATTACTAACTGTAAAGGATGTGGGATCTGCAGTACAGTGTATATTAGTGTTCCAGAACGACTGTGTACATTACTAACTGTAAAGGATGTGGGATGTACAGTGTATACTAGTGTTCCAGAAAGACTGTGTACATTACTAACGGTAAAGTATGTGGGTTCTACAGTACAGTGCATTTTAGTGTTCAAGGATGACTGTGTACGTTACTAACTGTAAAGGATTTGGGATCTACAGTACAGTGTATATTAGTGTTCCAGAAATACTGTGTACGTTACTAACTGTAAAGGATGTGGGATCTACAGTACAGTATATATTAGTGTTCCAGAAAGTCAAAGACTGTGTACCTTACTAACTGTAAAGGATATGGGATCTACAGTACAGTGTATGTTAGTGTTCCAGAAAGACTGTGTAGGTTACTAACAGTAAAGACTTTGGGATCTACAGTACAGTGTATATTAGTGTTCCAGAAATACTGTGTACGTTACTAACTGTAAAGGATTAGGGATCTACAGTACAGTGTATATTAGTGTAGAAAGACTGTGTACGTTACTAACTGTAAAGTATGTGGGATCTACAGTACAGTGTATATTACTAATATTAGTGTAGAAAGACTGTGTACATTACTAACTGTAAAGGATGTGGGATCTACAGTACAGTGTATATTAGTGTTCCAGAAAGACTGTACATTGCTAACTGTAAAGGATGTGGGATCTACAGTACAGTGTATATTAGTATTTCAGAAATAATGTGTAGGTTACTAACTGTAAAGGATGTGGGATCTAGAGTACAGTGTATATTAGTGTTCTAGAAAGTCTGTGTACGGTACTAACTGTAAAGGATGTAGGATCTACAGTACAGTGTATATTAGTGTTCCAGAAAGAATGTGTAGGTTACTAACTGTAAAGGATGTGGGATCTACAGTACAGTGTATACTAGTGTTCCAGAAAGACTGTGTAATTTAATAACTGTAAAGGATGTGGGTTCTACAGTACAGTGTATATTAGTGTTCCAGAAAGACTGTACATTGCTAACTGTAAAGGATGTGGGATCTACAGTACAGTGTATATTAGTGTTCCAGCAATACTGTGTACGTTGCTAACTGTAAAGGATGTGGGATCTACAGTACTGTGTATATTAGTGTTCCAGAAATACTGCGTACGTTACTAACTGTAAAGGATTTGGGATCTACAGTACAGTGTATATTACTAATATTAGTGTAGAAAGACTGTACATTACTAACTGTAAAGGATGTGAGATCTACAGTACAGTGTATATTAGTGTTCCAGAAATACTGCGCACGTTACTAACAGTAAAGGATATGAGATCTACAGTACAGTGTATATTAGTGTTCCAGAAATACTGTGTATGTTACTAACTGTAAAAGGTGTGGGATCTACAGTACAATGTATATTAGTGTTCCAGAAATAGTGTGTACGTTACTAACTGTAAAAGATGTGGGATCTACAGTACAGTGTATGTTAGTGTTAAAATACTGTGTGGGTTACTAACTGTAAACGATGTGGGATATGCAGTACAGTGTATATTAGTGTTCAAGAAAGACTATGTAGGTTACTAACTGCAAAGGATGTGGGATCTACAGTACAATGTATATTAGTGTTCCAGAAAGACTGTGTACGTTACTAACTGTAAAGGATGTGGGTTCTACAGTGCAGTGTATATTAGTGTTCCAGAAAGACTGTACATTGCTAACTGTAAAGGATGTGGGATCTACAGTACAGTGTATATTACTTGTGGTGTGGGTTGTGTGTATGTTAGTGTAGAAATACTGTGTAGGTTACTAACTGTAAAGGATGTGGGATCTACAGTACAGTGTATATTAGTGTTCCAGAAAGTCTGTGTACGTTACTAAATGTAAAGGATGAGGGATCTACAGTACAGTGTATATTAGTGTTCCAGAAATACTGCGTACATTACTAACTATAAAGGATGTGGGATCTACAGTACAGTGTATATTAGTGTTCCAGAAATACTGTGTATGTTACTAACTGTAAAGGATGTGGGATCTACAGTACAATGTATATTAGTGTTCCAGAAATACTGTGTACGTTACTAACTGTAAAAGATGTGGGATCTACAGTACAGTGTATATTAGTGTTCCAGAAATACTGTGTACGTTACTAACTGTAAAGGATGTGGGATCTACAGTACAGTGTATATTAGTGTTCCAGAAATACTGTGTACGTTACTAACTGTAAAGGATGTGGGATCTACAGTACAGTGTATATTAGTGTTCCAGAAATACTGTGTAGGTTACTAACTGTAAAGGATATGGGTTCTACAGTACAGTATATATTAGTGTTCCAGAAAGACTGCGTACGTTACTAACTGTAAAGGATTTGGGATCTACAGTACAGTGTATATTACTAATATTTGTGTAGAAAGACTGTACATTACTAACTGTAAAGGATATGGGTTCTACAGTACAGTATATATTAGTGTTCCAGAAATACTGTGTAGGTTACTAACTGTAAAGGATGTGGGATCTACAGTACAGTGTATATTAGTGTTCCAGAAATACTGTGTAGGTTACTAACTGTAAAGGATTTGGGATCTACAGTACAGTGTATATTACTAATATTAGTGTAGACAGACTGTGTACATTACTAACTGTAAAGGATGTGAGATCTACAGTACAGTGTATATTAGTCTTCTAGAAATACTGTGTATGTTACTAACTGTAAAGGATGTGGGATCTACAGTACAGTGTTTATTAGTGTTCCAGATAGTCTGTGTACGTTACTAACTGTAAAGGATGTGGGATCTACAGTACAGTGTATATTAGTGTTCCAGAAAGACTGTGTAGGTTACTAACTGTAAAGGATGTGGGATCTACAGTACAGTGTATACTAGTGTTCCAGAAAGACTGTGTAGGTTACTAACTGTAAAGGATTTGGGATCTACAGTACAGTGTATATTAGTGTTCCAGAAATACTGTGTACGTTACTAACTGTATTGGATTTGGGATCTAGAGTACAGTGTATATTAGTGTAGAAAGACTGTGTACGTTACTAACTGTAAGGTATGTGGGATCTACAGTACAGTGTATATTAGTGTTCCAGAAAGACTGTGTACGTTACTAACTGTAAAGGATGTGTGTTCTACAGCACAGTGTATATTAATGTTCCAGAAAGACTGTACGTTATTAACTGTAAAAGATATGGGATCTACAGTACAGTGTATGTTAGTGTTCCAGATATACTGTGTACTTTGCTAACTGTAAAGGATGTGTGATCTACAGTATAGTGTATATTAGTGTTTCAGAAAGACTGTGTAGGTTACTAACTGTAAAGGATGTGGGATCTACAGTACAGTGTATATTAGTGTTCCAGAAATACTGTGTACATTACTAACTGTAAAGGATGTGGGATCTACAGTACAGTGTATATTACTAACTGTAAAGGATGTGGGATCTACAGTACAGTGTATGTTAGTGTAGAAATACTGTGTGGGTTACTAACTGTAAACGATGTGGGATCTACAGTACAGTGTATATTAGTGTTCCAGAAAGACTGTGTACATTACTAACTGTAAAGGATGTGGGATCTGCAGTACAGTGTATATTAGTGTTCCAGAACGACTGTGTACATTACTAACTGTAAAGGATGTGGGATGTACAGTGTATACTAGTGTTCCAGAAAGACTGTGTACATTACTAACGGTAAAGTATGTGGGTTCTACAGTACAGTGCATTTTAGTGTTCAAGGATGACTGTGTACGTTACTAACTGTAAAGGATTTGGGATCTACAGTACAGTGTATATTAGTGTTCCAGAAATACTGTGTACGTTACTAACTGTAAAGGATGTGGGATCTACAGTACAGTATATATTAGTGTTCCAGAAAGTCAAAGACTGTGTACCTTACTAACTGTAAAGGATATGGGATCTACAGTACAGTGTATGTTAGTGTTCCAGAAAGACTGTGTAGGTTACTAACAGTAAAGACTTTGGGATCTACAGTACAGTGTATATTAGTGTTCCAGAAATACTGTGTACGTTACTAACTGTAAAGGATTAGGGATCTACAGTACAGTGTATATTAGTGTAGAAAGACTGTGTACGTTACTAACTGTAAAGTATGTGGGATCTACAGTACAGTGTATATTACTAATATTAGTGTAGAAAGACTGTGTACATTACTAACTGTAAAGGATGTGGGATCTACAGTACAGTGTATATTAGTGTTCCAGAAAGACTGTACATTGCTAACTGTAAAGGATGTGGGATCTACAGTACAGTGTATATTAGTATTTCAGAAATAATGTGTAGGTTACTAACTGTAAAGGATGTGGGATCTAGAGTACAGTGTATATTAGTGTTCTAGAAAGTCTGTGTACGTTACTAACTGTAAAGGATGTAGGATCTACAGTACAGTGTATATTAGTGTTCCAGAAAGAATGTGTAGGTTACTAACTGTAAAGGATGTGGGATCTACAGTACAGTGTATACTAGTGTTCCAGAAAGACTGTGTAATTTAATAACTGTAAAGGATGTGGGTTCTACAGTACAGTGTATATTAGTGTTCCAGAAAGACTGTACATTGCTAACTGTAAAGGATGTGGGATCTACAGTACAGTGTATATTAGTGTTCCAGCAATACTGTGTACGTTGCTAACTGTAAAGGATGTGGGATCTACAGTACTGTGTATATTAGTGTTCCAGAAATACTGCGTACGTTACTAACTGTAAAGGATTTGGGATCTACAGTACAGTGTATATTACTAATATTAGTGTAGAAAGACTGTACATTACTAACTGTAAAGGATGTGAGATCTACAGTACAGTGTATATTAGTGTTCCAGAAATACTGTGCACGTTACTAACTGTAAAGGATGTGAGATCTACAGTACAGTGTATATTAGTGTTCCAGAAATACTGTGTATGTTACTAACTGTAAAAGATGTGGGATCTACAGTACAATGTATATTAGTGTTCCAGAAATACTGTGTACGTTACTAACTGTAAAGGATGTGGGATCTACAGTACAGTGTATGTTAGTGTTAAAATACTGTGTAGGTTACTAACTGTAAAGGATGTGGGATCTACAGTACAGTGTATACTAGTGTTCCAGAAATACTGTGTAGGTTACTAACTGTAAAGGATGTGTGATCTACAGTACAGTGTATATTAGTGTTCCAGAAAGAATGTGTAGGTTACTAACTGTAAAGGATGTGGGATCTACAGTACAGTGTATACTAGTGTTCCAGAAAGACTGTGTAGGTTACTAACTGTAAAGGATTTGGGATCTACAGTACAGTGTTTATTAGTGTTCCAGAAATACTGTGTACGTTACTAACTGTAAAGGATTTGGGATCTACAGTACAGTGTATATTAGTGTAGAAAGACTGTGTACGTTACTAACTGTAAAGTATGTGAGATCTACAGTACAGTGTATATTAGTGTTCCCGAAAGACTGTGTACGTTACTAACTGTAAAGGATGTCTGTTCTACAGTACAGTGTATATTAGTGTTCCAGAAAGACTGTACGTTACTAACTGTAAACGATATGGGATCTACAGTACAGTGTATGTTAGTGTTCCAGAAATACTGTGTACGTTGCTAACTGTAAAGGATGTGGGATCTACAGTACAGTGTATATTAGTGTTCCAGAAATACTGCGTACGTTACTAACTGTAAAGGATTTGGGATCTACAGTACAGTGTATATTACTAATATTAGTGTAGAAAGACTGTACATTACTAACTGTAAAGGATGTGAGATCTACAGTACAGTGTATATTAGTGTTCCAGAAATACTGCGCACGTTACTAACTGTAAAGGATGTGAGATCTACAGGACAGTGTATATTAGTGTTCCAGAAATACTGTGTATGTTACTAACTGTAAAAGATGTGGGATCTACAGTACAATGTATATTAGTGTTCCAGAAATACTGTGTACGTTACTAACTGTAAAAGATGTGGGATCTACAGTACAGTGTATGTTAGTGTTAAAATACTGTGTGGGTTACTAACTGTAAACGATGTGGGATCTGCAGTACAGTGTATATTAGTGTTCCAGAAAGGCTGTGTAGGTTACTAACTGTAAAGGATGTGGGATCTACAGTACAGTGTATACTAGTGTTCCAGAACGACTGTGTACATTACTAACTGTAAATGATGTGGGATGTACAGTGTATACTAATGTTCCAGAATGACTGTGTACATTACTAACTGTAAATTATGTGGGTTCTACAGTACAGTGTATTTTAGTGTTCCAGAAAGACTGTGTACGTTACTAACTGTAAAGGATTTGGGATCTACAGTACAGTGTATATTACTAATATTAGTGTAGAAAGACTGTGTACATTACTAACTGTAAAGGATGTGAGATCTACAGTACAGTGTTTATTAGTGTTCCAGAAAGACTGTGTACATTACTAACTGTAAAAGATGTGGGATCTACAGTACAGTGTATATTAGTGTTCCAGAAATACTGTGTACGTTACTAACTGTAAAAGATGTGGGATCTACAGTACAGTGTATATTAGTGTTTCAGAAAGAATGTGTAGGTTACTAACTGTAAAGGATGTGGGATCTACACTACAGTGTATGTTAGTGTAAAAATACTGTTTGGGTTACTAACTGTAAACGATGTGGGATCTACAGTACAGTGTATATTAGTGTTCCAGAAAGACAGTGTACATTAATAACTGTAAAGCATGTGGGATCTGCAGTACAGTGTATATTAGTGTTCCAGAAAATCTGTGTACATTACTAACTGTAAAGGATGTGGGCTCTACAGTACAGTGTATATTAGTGTTCCAGAAAGACTCTGTAGGTTACTAACTGTAAATGATGTGGGATCTACAGTACAGTGTATATTAGTGTTCCAGAAAGTCAAAGACTGTGTACGTTACAACTGTAAAGGATATGGGATCTACAGTACAGTATGTTAGTGTTCCAGAAAGACTGTGTACGTTACTAACTGTAACGGATGTGGGATCTACAGTACAGTGTATATTAGTGTTCCAGAAAGTCAAAAGACTGTGTACGTTACTAACTGTAAAGGATATGGGATATACAGTACAGTGTATATTAGTGTTCCAGAAATACTGTGTACGTTACTAACTGTAAAGGATTAGGGATCTACAGTACAGTGTATATTAGTGTAGAAAGACTGTGTACGTTACTAACTGTAAAGTATGTGGGATCTACAGTACAGTGTATATTAGTGTTCCAGAAATACTGCGTACGTTACTAACTGTAAAGGATTTGGGATCTACAGTACTGTGTATATTAATAATATTAGTGTAGAAAGGCTGTACATTACTAACTGTAAAGCATGTGAGATTTACAGTACAGTGTATATTAGTGTTCCAGAAATACTGTGTAGGTTACTAACTGTAAAGGATGTGGGATCTACAGTACAGTGTATATTAGTGTTCCAGAAATACTGTGTAGGTTACTAACTGTAAAGGATGTGGGATCTACAGTACAGTGTATATTAGTGTTCCAGAAATACTGTGTAGGTTACTAACTGTAAAGGATGTGGGATCTACAGTACAGTGTATATTAGTGTTCCAGAAATACTGTGTAGGTTACTAACTGTAAAGGATGTGGGATCTACAGTACAGTGTATATTAGTGTTCCAGAAATACTGTGTAGGTTACTAACTGTAAAGGATGTGGGATCTACAGTACAGTGTATATTAGTGTTCCAGAAATACTGTGTAGGTTACTAACTGTAAAGGATGTGGGATCTACAGTACAGTGTATATTAGTGTTCCAGAAATACTGTGTACGTTACTAACTGTAAAGGATGTGGGATCTACAGTACAGTGTATGTTAGTGTTAGAAATACTGTGTAGGTTACTAACTGTAAAGGATGTGGGATCTACAGTACAGTGTATATTAGTGTTCCAGAAAGACTGTGTACGTTACTAACTGTAAAGGATGTGGGATCTACAGTACAGTGTATATTAGTGTTCCAGAAATACTGTTAGGTTACTAACTGTAAAGGATGTGGGATCTACAGTACAGTGTATATTAGTGTTCCAGAATACTGCGTACGTTACTAACTGTAAAGGATTGGGATCTACAGTACAGTGTATATTACTAATATTAGTGTAGAAAGACTGTGTACATTACTAACTGTAAAGGATGTGAGATCTACAGTACAGTGTATATTAGTGTTCCAGAAATACTGTGTACGTTACTAACTGTAAAGGATGTGGGATCTACAGTACAGTGTATATTAGTGTTCCAGAAATACTGTGTACGTTACTAACTGTAAAGGATGTGGGTTCTACAGTACTGTGTTTTTATTAATGTTCCAGAAAGACTGTACATTGCTAACTGTAAAGGATGTGTCATCTACAATACAGTGTATATTAGTGTTTCAGAAAGAATGTGTAGGTTACTAACTGTAAAGGATGTGGGATCTACAGTACAGTGTATATTAGTGTTCCAGAAAGTCTGTGTACGTTACTAACTGTAAAGGATGTGGGATCTACAGTACAGTGTATATTAGTGTTCCAGAACGACTGTGTACATTACTAACTGTAAATGATGTGGGATGTACAGTGTATACTAATGTTCCAGAAAGACTGTGTACATTACTAACTGTAAATTATGTGGGTTCTACAGTACAGTGTATTTTAGTGTTCCAGAAAGACTGTGTACGTTACTAACTGTAAAGGATTTGGGATCTACAGTACAGTGTATATTACTAATATTAGTGTAGAAAGACTGTGTACATTACTAACTGTAAAGGATGTGAGATCTACAGTACAGTGTATATTAGTGTTCCAGAAAGACTGTGTACATTACTAACTGTAAAAGATGTGGGATCTACAGTACAGTGTATATTAGTGTTCCAGAAATACTGTGTACGTTACTAACTGTAAAAGATGTGGGATCTACAGTACAGTGTATATTAGTGTTTCAGAAAGAATGTGTAGGTTACTAACTGTAAAGGATGTGGGATCTACAGTACAGTGTATGTTAGTGTAGAAATACTCTGTGGGTTACTAACTGTAAACGATGTGGGATCTACAGTACAGTGTATATTAGTGTTCCCGAAAGACTGTGTACATTAATAACTGTAAAGCATGTGGGATCTGCAGTACAGTGTATATTAGTGTTCCAGAAAATCTGTGTACATTACTAACTGTAAAGGATGTGGGCTCTACAGTAAAGTGTATATTAGTGTTCCAGAAAGACTGTGTAGGTTACTAACTGTAAAGGATGTGGGATCTACAGTACAGTGTATATTAGTGTTCCAGAAAGTACTGTGTACGTTACAACTGTAAAGGATTTGGGATATACAGTACAGTGTATATTAGTGTAGAAAGACTGTGTACGTTACTAACTGTAAAGTATGTGGGATCTACAGTACAGTGTATATTAGTGTTCCAGAAAGACTGTGTACGTTACTAACTGTAAAGGATATGGGTTCTACAGTACAGTGTATATTAGTGTTCCAGAAAGACTGTACGTTACTAACTGTAAAGGATATGGGATCTACAGTACAGTGTATGTTAGTGTTCCAGAAATACTGTGTACGTTACTAACTGTAAAGGATGTGGGATCTACAGTACAGTGTATATTAGTGTTCCAGAAATACTGCGTACGTTACTAACTGTAAAGGATTTGGGATCTACAGTACAGTGTATTATAATGTGTAGAAGGCTGTACATACTAACTGTAAAGGTGTGGGTCTACAGTACATGTATATTAGTGTTCCAGAAATACTGTGTACGTTACTAACTGTAAAGGATGTGGGATCTACAGTACAGTGTATGTTAGTGTTAAAATACTGTGTGGGTTTCTAACTGTAAAGATGTGGGATCTGCAGTCGGTGTATATTAGTGTTCCAGAAAGACTGTGTAGGTTACTAACTGTAAAGGATGTGGGATCTACAGTACAGTGTATATTAGTGTTTCAGAAAGACTGTGTAGGTTACTAACTGTAAAGGATGTGGGATCTACAGTACAGTGTATATTAGTGTTCCAGAAAGACTGTGTACGTTACTAACTGTAAAGGATGTGGGATCTACAGTACAGTGTATATTACTAATATTAGTGTAGAAAGACTGTGTACATTACTAACTGTAAAGGATGTGAGATCTACAGTACAGTGTATATTAGTGTTCCAGAAATACTGTGTACATTACTAACTGTAAAAGATGTGGGATCTACAGTACAGTGTATATTAGTGTTCCAGAAATACTGTGTACGTTACTAACTGTAAAGGATGTGGGATCTACAGTACAGTGTATATTAGTGTTCCAGAAATACTGTGACATTGCTAACTGTAAAGGATGTGGGATCTACAGTACAGTGTATATTAGTGTTTCAGAAAGAATGTGTAGGTTACTAACTGTAAAGGATGTGGGATCTACAGTACAGTGTATATTAGTGTTCCAGAAAGTCTGTGTACGTTACTAACTGTAAAGGATGTGGGATCTACAGTACAGTGTATATTAGTGTTCCAGAAAGACTGTGTAGGTTACTAACTGTAAAGGATGTGGGATCTACAGTACAGTGTATACTAGTGTTCCAGAACGACTGTGTACATTACTAACTGTAAAGGATGTGGGATGTACAGTGTATACTAGTGTTCCAGAAAGACTGTGTACATTACTAACTGTAAAGTATGTGGGTTCTACAGTACAGTGTATTTTAGTGTTCCAGAAAGACTGTGTACGTTACTAACTGTAAAGGATTTGGGATCTACAGTACAGTGTATATTAGTGTTCCAGAAATACTGTGTACGTTACTAACTGTAAAGGATGTGGGATCTACAGTACAGTGTATATTAGTGTTCCAGAAATACTGTGTACGTTACTAACTGTAAAGGATTTGGGATCTACAGTACAGTGTATATTACTAATATTAGTGTAGAAAGACTGTGTACATTACTAACTGTAAAGGATGTGAGATCTACAGTACAGTGTATATTAGTGTTCCAGAAATACTGTGTACGTTACTAACTGTAAAGGATGTGGGATCTACAGTACAGTGTATATTAGTGTTCCAGAAATACTGTGTACGTTACTAACTGTAAAGGATGTGGGATCTACAGTACAGTGTATATTAGTGTTCCAGAAAGACTGTGTAGGTTACTAACTGTAAAGGATGTGGGATCTACAGTACAGTGTATGTTAGTGTAGAAATACTGTGTGGGTTACTAACTGTAAACGATGTGGGATCTACAGTACAGTGTATATTAGTGTTCCGAAAACTGTGTACTTACTAACTGTAAAGGTGTGGGATCTCATACAGTGTATATTAGTGTAGAAACTGTGTACTTACTAACTGTAAAGGATGTGGGATCTACAGTACAGTGTATATTAGTGTTCCAGAAAGACTGTGTATGTTACTAACTGTAAAGGATGTGGGATCTACAGTACAGTGTATATTAGTGTTCCAGAAAGACTGTGTACGTTACTAACTGTAAAGGATATGGGATCTACAGTACAGTATGTTAGTGTTCCAGAAATACTGTGTACGTTACTAACTGTAAAGGATGTGGGATCTACAGTACAGTGTATATTAGTGTTCCAGAAATACTGTGTACGTTACTAACTGTAAAGGATGTGGGATCTACAGTACAGTGTATATTAGTGTTCCAGAAATACTGTGTAGGTTACTAACTGTAAAGGATTTGGGATCTACAGTACAGTGTATATTAGTGTTCCAGAAATACTGTGTACGTTACTAACTGTAAAGGATGTGGGATCTACAGTACAGTGTATATTAGTGTTCCAGAAAGACTGTGTACGTTACTAACTGTAAAGGATGTGGGTTCTACAGTACAGTGTATATTAGTGTTCCAGAAATACTGGTACGTTACTAACTGTAAAGGATGTGGGATCTACAGTACAGTTTATTTGTGTAGAAAGACTGTATTACTAACTGTAAAGGATGTGGGATCTACAGTACAGTGTATATTAGTGTTCCAGAAATACTGTGTACGTTACTAACTGTAAAGGATGTGGGATCTACAGTACAGTGTATATTAGTGTTAGAAATACTGTGTAGTTACTAACTGTAAGATGTGGGATCTCAGTACAGTGTATTTAGTGTTAAGCTGTGTGTTACTAACTGTAAAGATGTGGGATCTACAGTACAGTGTATATTAGTGTTCCAGAAAGACTGTGTACATTACTAACTGTAAATGATGTGGGATGTACAGTGTATACTAGTGTTCCAGAAAGACTGTGTACATTACTAACTGTAAATTATGTGGGTTCTACAGTACAGTGTATTTTAGTGTTCCAGAAAGACTGTGTACGTTACTAACTGTAAAGGATTTGGGATCTACAGTACAGTGTATATTACTAATATTAGTGTAGAAAGACTGTGTACATTACTAACTGTAAAGGATGTGAGATCTACAGTACAGTGTTTATTAGTGTTCCAGAAAGACTGTGTACATTACTAACTGTAAAAGATGTGGGATCTACAGTACAGTGTATATTAGTGTTCCAGAAATACTGTGTACGTTACTAACTGTAAAAGATGTGGGATCTACAGTACAGTGTATATTAGTGTTTCAGAAAGAATGTGTAGGTTACTAACTGTAAAGGATGTGGGATCTACACTACAGTGTATGTTAGTGTAGAAATACTGTTTGGGTTACTAACTGTAAACGATGTGGGATCTACAGTACAGTGTATATTAGTGTTCCAGAAAGACAGTGTACATTAATAACTGTAAAGCATGTGGGATCTGCAGTACAGTGTATATTAGTGTTCCAGAAAATCTGTGTACATTACTAACTGTAAAGGATGTGGGCTCTACAGTAAAGTGTATATTAGTGTTCCAGAAAGACTCTGTAGGTTACTAACTGTAAATGATGTGGGATCTACAGTACAGTGTATATTAGTGTTCCAGAAAGTCAAAGACTGTGTACGTTACAACTGTAAAGGATATGGGATCTACAGTACAGTATGATAGTGTTCCAGAAAGACTGTGTACGTTACTAACTGTAACGGATGTGGGATCTACAGTACAGTGTATATTAGTGTTCCAGAAAGTCAAAAGACTGTGTACGTTACTAACTGTAAAGGATATGGGATATACAGTACAGTGTATATTAGTGTTCCAGAAATACTGTGTACGTTACTAACTGTAAAGGATTAGGGATCTACAGTACAGTGTATATTAGTGTAGAAAGACTGTGTACGTTACTAACTGTAAAGTATGTGGGATCTACAGTACAGTGTATATTAGTGTTCCAGAAATACTGCGTACGTTACTAACTGTAAAGGATTTGGGATCTACAGTACTGTGTATATTAATAATATTAGTGTAGAAAGGCTGTACATTACTAACTGTAAAGGATGTGAGATTTACAGTACAGTGTATATTAGTGTTCCAGAAATACTGTGTAGGTTACTAACTGTAAAGGATGTGTTATCTACAGTACAGTGTATATTAGTGTTCCAGAAATACTGTGTAGGTTACTAACTGTAAAGGATGTGGGATCTACAGTACAGTGTATATTAGTGTTCCAGAAATACTGTGTAGGTTACTAACTGTAAAGGATGTGGGATCTACAGTACAGTGTATATTAGTGTTCCAGAAATACTGTTTAGGTTACTAACTGTAAAGGATGTGGGATCTACAGTACAGTGTATATTAGTGTTCCAGAAATACTGCGCACGTTACTAACTGTAAAGGATTTGGGATCTACAGTACAGTGTATATTACTAATATTAGTGTAGAAAGACTGTGTACATTACTAACTGTAAAGGATGTGAGATCTACAGTACAGTGTATATTAGTGTTCCAGAAATACTGTGTATGTTACCAACTGTAAAAGATGTGGGATCTACAGTACAATGTATATTAGTGTTCCAGAAATACTGTGTACGTTACTAACTGTAAAGGATGTGGGTTCTACAGTACTGTGTTTTTATTAATGTTCCAGAAAGACTGTACATTGCTAACTGTAAAGGATGTGTCATCTACAATACAGTGTATATTAGTGTTTCAGAAAGAATGTGTAGGTTACTAACTGTAAAGGATGTGGGATCTACAGTACAGTGTATATTAGTGTTCCAGAAAGTCTGTGTACGTTACTAACTGTAAAGGATGTGGGATCTACAGTACAGTGTATATTAGTGTTCCAGAAAGACTGTGTAGGTTACTAACTGTAAAGGTTGTGGGATCTACAGTACAGTGTATACTAGTGTTCCAGAACGACTGTGTACATTACTAACTGTAAAGGATGTGGGATGTACAGTGTATACTAGTGTTCCAGAAAGACTGTGTACATTACTAACTGTAAAGTATGTGGGTTCTACAGTACAGTGTATTTTAGTGTTCCAGAAAGACTGTGTACGTTACTAACTGTAAAGGATTTGGGATCTACAGTACAGTGTATATTAGTGTTCCAGAAATACTGTGTACGTTACTAACTGTAATGGATATGGGATCTACAGTACAGTGTATATTAGTGTTCCAGAAATGCTGTGTACGTTACTAACTGTAAAGGATTTGGGATCTACAGTACAGTGTATATTACTAATATTAGTGTAGAAAGACTGTGTATATTACTAACTGTAAAGGATGTGAGATCTACAGTACAGTGTATATTAGTGTTCCAGAAAGACTGTGTACATTACTAACTGTAAAAGATGTGGGATCTACAGTACAGTGTATATTAGTGTTCCAGAAATACTGTGTACGTTACTAACTGTAAAAGATGTGGGATCTACAGTACAGTGTATATTAGTGTTTCAGAAAGAATGTGTAGGTTACTAACTGTAAAGGATGTGGGATCTACAGTACAGTGTATGTTAGTGTAGAAATACTCTGTGGGTTACTAACTGTAAACGATGTGGGATCTACAGTACAGTGTATATTAGTGTTCCCGAAAGACTGTGTACATTACTAACTGTAAAGGGTGTGGGATCTGCAATACAGTGTATATTAGTGTTCCAGAAAATCTGTGTACATTACTAACTGTAAAGGATGTGGGCTCTACAGTAAAGTGTATATTAGTGTTCCAGAAAGACTGTGTATGTTACTAACTGTAAAGGATGTGGGATCTACAGTACAGTGTATATTAGTGTTCCAGAAAGTCAAAGGCTGTGTACGTTACAACTGTAAAGGACATGGGATATACAGTACAGTATGTTAGTGTTCCAGAAAGACTGTGTACGTTACTAACTGTAAAGGATGTGGGATCTACAGTACAGTGTATATTAGTGTTCCAGAAAGTCAAAAGACTGTGTACGTTACTAACTGTAAAGGATATGGGATCTACAGTACAGTGTATGTTAGTGTTCCAGAAAGACTGTGTAGGTTACTAACTGTAAAGGAGTTGGGATCTACAGTACAGTGTATATTAGTGTTCCAGAAATACTGTGTACGTTACTAACTGTAAAGTATGTGGGATCTACAGTACAGTGTATATTAGTGTTCCAGAAAGACTGTGTACGTTACTAACTGTAAAGGATGTGGGTTCTACAGTACAGTGTATATTAGTGTTCCAGAAATACTGCGTACGTTACTAACTGTAAAGGATTTGGGATCTACAGTACAGTGTATATTACTAATATTAGTGTAGAAAGACTGTACATTACTAACTGTAAAGGATGTGAGATCTACAGTACAGTGTATATTAGTGTTCCAGAAATACTGCGCACGTTACTAACTGTAAAGGATGTGAGATCTACAGGACAGTGTATATTAGTGTTCCAGAAATACTGTGTATGTTACTAACTGTGAAAGATGTGGGATCTACAGTACAGTGTATGTTAGTGTTAAAATGCTGTGTGGGTTACTAACTGTAAACGATGTGGGATCTGCAGTACAGTGTATATTAGTGTTCCAGAAAGGCTGTGTAGGTTACTAACTGTAAAGGATGTGGGATCTACAGTACAGTGTATACTAGTGTTCCAGAACGACTGTGTACATTACTAACTGTAAATTATGTGGGTTCTACAGTACAGTGTATTTTAGTGTTCCAGAAAGACTGTGTACGTTACTAACTGTAAAGGATTTGGGATCTACAGTACAGTGTATATTACTAATATTAGTGTAGAAAGACTGTGTACATTACTAACTGTAAAGGATGTGAGATCTACAGTACAGTGTTTATTAGTGTTCCAGAAAGACTGTGTACATTAATAACTGTAAAAGATGTGGGATCTACAGTACAGTGTATATTAGTGTTCCAGAAATACTGTGTACGTTACTAACTGTAAAAGATGTGGGATCTACAGTACAGTGTATATTAGTGTTTCAGAAAGAATGTGTAGGTTACTAACTGTAAAGGATGTGGGATCTACACTACAGTGTATGTTAGTGTAGAAATACTGTTTGGGTTACTAACTGTAAACGATGTGGGATCTACAGTACAGTGTATATTAGTGTTCCAGAAAAACAGTGTACATTAATAACTGTAAAGCATGTGGGATCTGCAGTACAGTGTATATTAGTGTTCCAGAAAATCTGTGTACATTACTAACTGTAAAGGATGTGGGCTCTACAGTACAGTGTATATTAGTGTTCCAGAAAGACTCTGTAGGTTACTAACTGTAAATGATGTGGGATCTACAGTACAGTGTATATTAGTGTTCCAGAAAGTCAAAGACTGTGTACGTTACAACTGTAAAGGATATGGGATCTACAGTACAGTATGTTAGTGTTCCAGAAAGACTGTGTACGTTACTAACTGTAACGGATGTGGGATCTACAGTACAGTGTATATTAGTGTTCCAGAAAGTCAAAAGACTGTGTACGTTACTAACTGTAAAGGATATGGGATATACAGTACAGTGTATATTAGTGTTCCAGAAATACTGTGTACGTTACTAACTGTAAAGGATTAGGGATCTACAGTACAGTGTATATTAGTGTAGAAAGACTGTGTACGTTACTAACTGTAAAGTATGTGGGATCTACAGTACAGTGTATATTAGTGTTCCAGAAATACTGCGTACGTTACTAACTGTAAAGGATTTGGGATCTACAGTACTGTGTATATTAATAATATTAGTGTAGAAAGGCTGTACATTACTAACTGTAAAGGATGTGAGATTTACAGTACAGTGTATATTAGTGTTCCAGAAATACTGTGTAGGTTACTAACTGTAAAGGATGTGTTATCTACAGTACAGTGTATATTAGTGTTCCAGAAATACTGTGTAGGTTACTAACTGTAAAGGATGTGGGATCTACAGTACAGTGTATATTAGTGTTCCAGAAATACTGTGTAGGTTACTAACTGTAAAGGATGTGGGATCTACAGTACAGTGTATATTAGTGTTCCAGAAATACTGTTTAGGTTACTAACTGTAAAGGATGTGGGATCTACAGTACAGTGTATATTAGTGTTCCAGAAATACTGCGCACGTTACTAACTGTAAAGGATTTGGGATCTACAGTACAGTGTATATTACTAATATTAGTGTAGAAAGACTGTGTACATTACTAACTGTAAAGGATGTGAGATCTACAGTACAGTGTATATTAGTGTTCCAGAAATACTGTGTATGTTACCAACTGTAAAAGATGTGGGATCTACAGTACAATGTATATTAGTGATCCAGAAATACTGTGTACGTTACTAACTGTAAAGGATGTGGGTTCTACAGTACTGTGTTTTTATTAATGTTCCAGAAAGACTGTACATTGCTAACTGTAAAGGATGTGTCATCTACAATACAGTGTATATTAGTGTTTCAGAAAGAATGTGTAGGTTACTAACTGTAAAGGATGTGGGATCTACAGTACAGTGTATATTAGTGTTCCAGAAAGTATGTGTACGTTACTAACTGTAAAGGATGTGGGATCTACAGTACAGTGTATATTAGTGTTCCAGAAAGACTGTGTAGGTTACTAACTGTAAAGGTTGTGGGATCTACAGTACAGTGTATACTAGTGTTCCAGAAAGACTGTGTAGGTTACTAACTGTAAAGGATGTGGGATATGCAGTACAGTGTTTATTAGTGTTCCAGAAAGACTGTGTAGGTTACTAACTGTAAAGGATGTGGGATCTACAGTACAGTGTATACTAGTGTTCCAGAACGACTGTGTACATTACTAACTGTAAAGGATGTGGGATGTACAGTGTATACTAGTGTTCCAGAAAGACTGTGTACATTACTAACTGTAAAGTATGTGGGTTCTACAGTACAGTGTATTTTAGTGTTCCAGAAAGACTGTGTACGTTACTAACTGTAAAGGATTTGGGATCTACAGTACAGTGTATATTAGTGTTCCAGAATACTGTGTACGTTACTAACTGTAAAGGATATGGGATCTACAGTACAGTGTATATTAGTGTTCCAGAAATGCTGTGTACGTTACTAACTGTAAAGGATTTGGGATCTACAGTACAGTGTATATTACTAATATTAGTGTAGAAAGACTGTGTACATTACTAACTGTAAAGGATGTGAGATCTACAGTACAGTGTATATTAGTGTTCCAGAAATACTGTGTACATTACTAACTGTAAAGGATGTGGGATCTACAGTACAGTGTATGTTAGTGTAGAAATACTCTGTGGGTTACTAACTGTAAACGATGTGGGATCTACAGTACAGTGTATATTAGTGTTCCCGAAAGACTGTGTACATTACTAACTGTAAAGGGTGTGGGATCTGCAATACAGTGTATATTAGTGTTCTAGAAAATCTGTGTACATTACTAACTGTAAAGGATGTGGGCTCTACAGTACAGTGTATATTAGTGTTCCAGAAAGACTGTGTATGTTACTAACTGTAAAGGATGTGGGATCTACAGTACAGTGTATATTAGTGTTCCAGAAAGTCAAAGGCTGTGTACGTTACAACTGTAAAGGATATGGGATCTACAGTACAGTATGTTAGTGTTCCAGAAAGACTGTGTACGTTACTAACTGTAAAGGATGTGGGATCTACAGTACAGTGTATATTAGTGTTCCAGAAAGTCAAAAGACTGTGTACGTTACTAACTGTAAATGATATGGGATCTACAGTACAGTGTATGTTAGTGTTCCAGAAAGACTGTGTAGGTTACTAACTGTAAAGGAGTTGGGATCTACAGTACAGTGTATATTAGTGTTCCAGAAATACTGTGTACGTTACTAACTGTAAAGTATGTGGGATCTACAGTACAGTGTATATTAGTGTTCCAGAAAGACTGTGTACGTTACTAACTGTAAAGGATGTGGGTTCTACAGTACAGTGTATATTAGTGTTCTAGAAAGACTGTATGTTATTAACTGTAAAAGATGTGGGATCTACAGTACAGTGTATATTAGTGTTCCAGAAATACTGTGTAGGTTACTAACTGTAAAAGATGTGGGATCTACAGTACAGTGTATATTAGAGTTCCAGAAATACTGTGTACATTACTAACTGTAAAGGATGTGTGATCTACAGTATAGTGTATATTAGTGTTTCAGAAAGACTGTGTGGGTTACTAACTGTAAAGGATGTGGGATTTACAGTACAGTGTATATTAGTGTTCCAGAAAGACTGTGTATGTTACTAACTGTAAAGGATGTGGGATCTACAGTACAGTGTATGTTAGTGTAGAAATACTGTGTACATTACTAACTTTAAACGATGTGTGATCTACAGTACAGTGTATATTAGTGTTCCAGAAAGACTGTGTATGTTACTAACTGTAAAGGATGTGGGATCTACAGTACAGTGTATGTTAGTGTTCCAGAAATACTGTGTACGTTACTAACTGTAAAGGATGTGGGATCTACAGTACAGTGTATATTAGTGTTCCAGAAAGACTGTGTACATTACTAACTGTAAAGGATGTGGGATCTACAGTACAGTGTATGTTAAGAAAAACTGAATTTTGCTATCTTCTCTCAGAGTTCCAATGCCTAATTACGATTGTGCCCATGGGCAAGGCATTTAAATTCCATGTTGCCTCTCCATTGTGCAAATGGATCCCATCAGGAATTAGGTATTTGAGTATAATTAATATAAGTTGTAAGAACTTCTTTCGCAATCAAGCTAAAATAAATTAATTGTAGTTCAAAATTCAACTGTTCAATTCAACTCTCAGGCGACAAGCATGCTTTCTCATCTCACCAGAGTTCCTAAGCCAAGCTGCAATGGATAGCTTCAACTCTCAGGCAGGCATGCTATCTCATCTCACCAAGGTTCCTAAGCCAAGCTTCAGTGGAAAGCTTCAACTCTCAGGCAGGCATGCTATCTCATCTCACCAACGTTCCTAAGCCAAGCTTCAGTGGAAAGCTTCAACTCTCATACAGGTCTGCTATCTCATCTCACCAAGGTTCCTAAGCCAAGCTTCAGTGGAAAGCTTCAACTCTCAGGCAGGTCTGCTATCTCGTCTCGCCAAGGTTCCTAAGCCAAGCTGCAGTGGAAAGCTTAAACTCTTAGGCAGGTCTGCTATCTCACCAGAGTTCCTAAGCCAAGCTGCAGTGGAAAGCTTCAACTCTCGGGCAAGTCTGCTATCTCACCAGAGTTCCTTAGCCAAGTTGCAGTGGAAAGCTTCAACTTTTAGGCAAGTTTACAAGGTATTTTGGGAAGAACATTATTATTCCTTTTCTAAACCAAGGGCAGTTTGAATATTCTTTGACATCCAGCGGGTATTTTGTTAAGATGTTGCATGTTTAGTCTATTGGTGTGTAATAAACAAAATCACCATGATGTATACGTAATAAACGTATATAACAGCATGCATGCCCTACACACATGTATCTGATCACTTACCATGATGTATATGTAATAAAACAGCATGCCCTACAATACAGGTATCTGATCACATGACCATGATGTAGGGAAATTATATACCTGTAACATAAATTACTGTCTTTTGAGATGCATTATATTCAGTGATCATTCAGCTAATCTTTATTAATACATATTGCATTAATGTGATGGTGGATTAAATTAAAGATATACAAATGTAGTGTGAAACGAAAATATTCATGGAAAGATAGCATATTCTTTTCAATGTTTTGATGGGAAGTTATCTCCAAAAATTGTTATAGCAAATTACAGGTATATTTTTCTGCTTTTCTTGTTTACCAACTCATACACTGTACCAAGGATGATCTATTTATCTGGTCCGGCACACGTTAAGATGCAAATCTGGACTAAAAACATTCTTTTCGTTGTGTCATTGAAAAGAATAATTAGTGTAACTGTAATCACTACCCGCGATTCATTCCTTAATTAAATACATTTCTATCCAATTTTACCTAACATCATTTGACCAAATGCATTTTTGTCACTCGTGTGAAATGAAATAATTTCTTGCGTATCTAAAAGTAGGTGCCTCCATTGCCCAGTGGTTACGGTCGTTGATTGACTTCAAATCACTTGCCCCTCACCGCTACTGGTTCAAATCCCACTGGGGTCTTGGAATTAATTCATGTGAGGAAGCTATCCAGCAGGCTTGCGGAAGGTTGGTGGTTCTACCTGGGTGGCCTGAAATACTGCTCTACGGGGCACCACTGTCTTCCTCCAATAATATCTGTAGACGTTGTTGGTTGATACTCCTCCATGTTTGAAAAGCCTCAGAAAAAGGCTGCACAGAGATAATGTGAAGATGCGGTATAGCAATTATAGCCGGTCTAGTACGATTTTCTACATTTTAGGCAACATGGACCCGTTGGAGGGTTTTGATTTAGAAAAATAACTGCTTCAATATTCTTCAAATACAGACCTTTATGATGCACTAGTAGGGTCTTCCTCCACCAATAATTGTTTGGGAAATCGCCATATGACACAAGCTGTTGGTGCGACGTTAAGCCCCATAAAGAGACCTCATTCCTGATGGAAACAATCGCAATGAGGTAGGTAAGTGAAGCATTGTGATAATTAAGTATCTTGCCATTGGACACCTGCATGCTTATGAGACAAACACTGTATCCATTTCACCCCTTAGGCTCCGCTAACGCCAGATATTCCAGAATATAGACGAATTGTCAACGCTAAATGGGCAATTTGATGTTCATAAATTAGTAAATCTGAAGTCAAACTATCGGTTTCATTTTACCAGAAAATCTTCCAAGTATTATGCAAAGTTTACATTCAATTACAATTGTTGGCCTCATTCCGTATTTAACCCTTTCCTTCATAGAGAGTTTGGGTAATGTACTATTATATCTCCATAGAAACGACGGCCATTTAGCTATCATGCAATGGATAAGTAGTCGCCATATCTAGCTCACCACAATAGATATTATTGGGACTACATGAGATTATGGCCTTAATTATGAACATTGGTTTGGCTACTACATTGCCAATGTATGTTGTATTGGTAATGGGGTCAAGAGGTGCTTCCGCTGATCTGGATCTATGTTATTTGAACATTCCTTCGAATGCATTTGTCATTTTTAGTGTTAGCACATCCTACTGGGATGCAAATATAGGTGTTTTCATAAAAAAATAGTTTTGAAGATTTTGGTGGGTTGTTTAACCTATTTCACAGCCTTTATATTTATAATTAGATTTCCAATCAAATATTGAAATGTATGTATCATTTTGATACTTGTTCTGGATGGTTGTTCATCACCACTCGTCACTGGAGATGTCGAATTCTGTCATGTGAGGAGTGTGTGTTTTTACGTTTATTTATCGCCGCTACCGGTTGCCCATATGAGCGACGCCTCCTGAAGAGATTAGTTGTTTTAGATTTTGGAGGATAGTGCAATGATACAGACAGAGACCCATTCCAGAATCTCCTCTGGTTCTTTTACGTGCACGGTGTAAAGCACCGACACGAGACCTCGGTTTAACGTCCCATCTGAAAGACTGTTAATTTTATTAGGGTCAGACGGGGGAGGAATGTGAGGAAACTATCCTGCTGGCTTATGTAAGGTCGGTGGTTCTACCCATGCGCCTGCCCGAGCTTGAAATTATGCTCGGAGCTAAGATCTTCCTCCACCAATAAAAGCCTGAGAGTTGCCATGTGAACTAAGTTGTTGATGTCACTTTGAACCTCAAAAGAGAAGAGGAGTGTTCTGGATAGCAAGGATTTTTTAACCTTGCTCATAGTTGCTGTTTTCTCAACCTTTATTGACTAGCCCCGTTGATACGTTGCATTTTTTGTCTTTAGATTTAGTTAACGTCATTACCGGTTGCCCATTTGAGCGACAGGCAGTTTACCTAACCACATTTCCTGGGCAGGCATATACATGAAACACTCTGAGCTTACCTCGAATCCGTCGCCATCAGTGATAATAGATTACAGTGGTATACACTTAACCACTCAGCCACGGAGGCGAACATGATTTTATGTTACCACAACGAGTTTTAACTTATTTTAGTGGTGTGTGACCTATTGCATTTTCTATAATCACGGGTTTTATTATTTCAAAAGACCACCGCCTGAGCAAAAATCACTTTGGGAGGTAAAGGCAAATGCATTCCGAAAGTGTATTATGGCCAACACTGAGGATTTTATTTTTCAATCGTATGTTGAACATGAAAATAAACCACATATTCTTTCTCTCAGCAAATGGCAGCTGCTATGGGAAGGTACATCAAAGCAACATGCATCTCGCAATCGTATCTCGGAACCATTGATAGGTCAGTATTGCATGCGTTTCGTATTATGTTATCGCACTAGCAACAGGATTTTGTTTATATTATTTATACGAGGGGTAATTCCAGGGTATCTCGAGACTATGCGTAATAGATATAAATATAGTTTATCCTGCAGAAATGTTTATCCTGCAGAAATGTTCATTCTAAAGTATGATATGAACTTCTGCTCTTGTTTATAATTTGTTGAGCACATGACTGCTTGCCTAATATTTATGTTTATAATTATAAATAAAATAATTGGGGGGGGGGGGACAACTCTAGGGTTATTATTTTGTTGTTGGAAAAGTATTTCTGAAATAATATGAACAGGCACTGATTGAACATAAGTGTAGATGAAATAATATAATGACAGTAATCTGGTAATGTCTTCCCTAGACTAAATTAAGTGGATATGTGTTCTACAAATTACAATGTGCTAGATATCGACCCAAAACAAATATCATCGATCGCCCTATTTCTGTACCCCACCTGTTTTGAATTTCTTTGGAAATGACGCCATCGCTGTCGGCAGCAGGTACTTGAATTATACGATGTACTCTAAAACTGGTGATTAATATAAGTTGTTAAAACTTGCTCAGGGTTTCCTCTGGGTTAAATTTAATTTGTGCCACCAAATTCGCCAATCAGAAAAAGTGTGTGCCAAGGGCTCCAATGTTGGAGCCAGCAGTCTATTGTGCCATATTCAATCAGACATCTGGTATGTGCTGATGTTAAACAAGTTGTCAACCTGTGTGCATGTACTACTGCTAATTACTTGTACTTCTGCTGTAGTTGTCTACATGGACTTATGAATGAATGCACCTACCAATCATAAAAATTCAGGTTTGGGAAATTGGAAAGTGCACTAAGACTAACCATGCATTTTCTTGCACCCACTACGTTCTAAATTCGCGTTTTGATACGTTTGTAGGGACTATTAGTCATATCACTAAACTGAAGGTGTTTCAGTCCTTTCATGGTTGGAAATTGTCTGGGCCAAATCATACAGGGTTGGCCGGGAAATACCGGGGCGGGAAATACCGGTATTTCCCGCCCCGGGAAATAAGCCCAGAAGTGGGAAATACCGGGAAATAAGATTATGTGTCTTCCAAACACGTTTTTTGCTCATTAAAACTTTAATTATTTTACAACGATTGCGAAGCAAGTTCTAACAACTTATATTAATCACTCTCGTTGGCGTGGATGAAAGCGTACATGTGGTCATTCACGTGGGAGGAAACCAGAGTACCCGGAGAAAACCCACCTGTCCGATCTGGCGACCACCATACCATCTCGCGTACTTCCCGGTCCGAGGATCAAATCCGGGTTGCATTGGTGAGATGTGAGCATGCTAACCACTGCGCTAATCGGTAGTTATTCACATTCAAACCTTAGGTGTCCGAATACTTGCTACGCCCGTGGTACTAGGGCAGAATTTTTGGAAGAAGTGAGAAAGCGCGCGATCACGTCCTTAAATGATGTTATTTAATAAATTTCCAACAAAATATTGTTAAAATGCTAGAGGTGTAACGATAAGTCGACCTATCGATAGGTTGCGATAGTGGAGCTGGCGATAGCAATAGGTCGATAGCAAAACTCCAAGTCGATAACTCGCCGATAGTCCATCGAACTATCGATAGTTCGTTTAAAATTCAATGTTGTCGAATGTTTTCACTTACAATTGACAGCGATGCTTTTGAAAGTGAAAGTAACTACTCCAGTTCACACAGGCGCTTATTTGATTGTATTGTGTACCCGCTGAAAGCTCCCTGGCGATATGATTGTGCAATTGCCCTAGAGGGATGCGGTAAATGGTCAATACCCCGTAGTGTACTAGACGACCGCTATGCAATCGTAACTGGAGGCAGTGAACTGTGTATGACAATGGCATGTGCCATTATGAGATTGATGACGTGTAATGACATGTTAAATGTTATCCTCATGTCCGGTACATGTGCCAATCGCAGACAGCAGGGCCCACGCTGCCAATTGCCATTCTCGCCAATGGCTACAATATTGCAAAATTGGCTAATTAAAACTCAGTTTGGCGAAAATTATAAAAACGGCGAAAATCTGTAAAATATCCGAAAATTGGAAATTCCCCCAAGTCTATTTGTGGAAAATTACTCGGGTCAAGGTGAAATCACGTCGCGCGTGACTAATATCTCGGACTATAATCGATAATTAGCTGGAGAATCATACAAGCATGTTGTTTGTTTATTTAGCGGGGCATAATGTTTGATTAGTGTGCAAACACGGGACACACTATGAATTCGTATTATATTGGGCAGGTGAAATATTAAGAACAGGACGGCATTACATTGTTGTCCAAATCCTTTGTAGACAAAAATTATGCTACCAAATTGAAAAGCTTTACACGACTGTTAGACGTAGAGTGGTGGAACCTATGCTCGGCGTAAATCCTACATATCATGGCCTATAAAAACAGTTAAATGAACTTGTCGTATATTATTATTTTCTTAAGTCGTGAACACAACTTTCAACAAATTGTTGTTGAAAATTTTAGCTTTATTACGTGACCATGCGCCTCAATACAGCTATCGCAATGGCACCTGTTTCCATGGGGAACTAGATACTTTAGGGCAACTAAATTTATGTCACAGTGTAGCTACAGATCTGCCTGCGTATCTGCCAATGCGCAGGCTGATCTGGAGCAACACTGTTCGCATATGGCATGTGACAAATGCTACCTGTGGCAGGTTAAGAGTTAGACACGTTTGTTTAAGTTTCATACTGTTTTTTAAGTTTCATACTAAGTATAAGTCTTGTGTTCTAGCAGTGTTTTCTCCAGAGTGCGTTTTTGACGCACTAAAATGTCAATTGACGCAAGCAAATTGCCCAGGTGCGTTTATTTTGACGCAACAATATTTTTCCTGTATTCCGTATGTTAACCCTTTCAACCCCACATGCCTCTAAATAGGCTTATGAAAAGTGTAGATCCAGATGAGCCGGCTCGTGACGAGCCGTCTCATCAGGATCTGCACTTTTTTGCCAGTAATAATTATTACTATTTTTAAATATCGGTTTTTCCAATAATGATGTCA
>CM026398.1:24485320-24542497 GCA_014843695.1 Archivesica marissinica
GTTTATATACACGCGTATGACTAATGTTTCATAAGACACCATTACAAGGTGTTCAAGGGAGATGATGTCGAGCCGAGTAGTTGTTGGGGAGAATAGGTCTGTTTGTTAGTTAGTTCGGGGTTTATATACACGCGTATGACTAATGTTTCATAAGACACCATTACAAGGTGTTCAAGGGAGATGATGTCGAGCCGAGTAGTTGTTGGGGAGAATAGGTCTGTTTGTTAGTTAGTTCGGGGTTTATATACACGCGTATGACTAATGTTTCATAAGACACCATTACAAGGTGTTCAAGGGAGATGATGTCGAGCCGAGTAGTTGTTGGGGAGAATAGGTCTGTTTGTTAGTTAGTTCGGGGTTTATATACACGCGTATGACTAATGTTTCATAAGACACCATTACAAGGTGTTCAAGGGAGATGATGTCGAGCCGAGTAGTTGTTGGGGAGAATAGGTCTGTTTGTTAGTTAGTTCGGGGTTTATATACACGCGTATGACTAATGTTTCATAAGACACCATTACAAGGTGTTCAAGGGAGATGATGTCGAGCCGAGTAGTTGTTGGGGAGAATAGGTCTGTTTGTTTGTTAGTTCGGGTTTTACGCCCAAATGTGTTTAGGTTTAATCATATTTTATTGCATTGATCAAGATATAATATACAAAACATTGGTATAACAATATAGCCTGATCATACAAAAATTCTGACCTAGAATGAACCCTGCTAGAGACATAGCAATATTACAGTATGCAACATACTACATTGTGTCCCCCAACAGAAAATACTCGTGTAGTGTAATTTAGAAAGTACTTTGTGTGTTTTACGTTTATTTATCGTAGCTACCGGTTGCCCGTATGAGCGACACCTCCTGAAGATATTAGTCTAGATTTTTGGAGGATAGTGAAATGATACAGACAGAGACCCATTCCAGAGTCTCATCTGGTTCTTTTACGTGCACAATGTAAAGCACCGACACGAGACCTCGGTTTAAAGTCTCATCTGGAAGACTGTTAATTTTATTAGGGTCAGACGGGGGGATCGAAGTTGCGATCCCTGGATGACCAATCCAGCGTGTTAACCACGGGACTACAGAAAGTAGTGCATTACAAATTTATATAACTCCCCTAATTTAGAAATTCCTACACCATTGTCCCTTAATTTGCAAAATAATGCACTTTTGTTACCAAATTTAGATCATACTTCACTGTTGTCCCCAAATTTAGAAAATATTTTAATATTGTCCCCAAATTTAGAACATACACCACTGTTATCGCCATATATAGAAAATACTGTGCTTTTGTTCCAAATGTAGATAAATAATGCTTGTTTCTTTTCCAGCGTGATAAATTAAAATTTATGCAAACTCATCGAGTTAAAGAATTTACATTCCGTCCTCTAAATGAAGATTCCGACCTTGAAAGTATTTCCAATGGTGAAGAGCTGTCTGACAGTAAGAAAGTGAAATTAAAACGACAAACGTCTCGAACGAGTGTATGGAACTGTGATGGGGAGGTTATTAATAATCCAATAATACATGTCAGGTAGGAATGACCCAGAAATATACAATACTCTTTATTTATTTATGATATGGAATTCATTTGTTTGTTTAACTCTGCCTTGTGAGCAGATAAAATCACATTTGCAAACAACATAGATCCAGATCAGCCGCGGCGTATCGCCGCGTCTGATCAGGATCTATGTTGTTTGCTATTCAGCCAAATGTTTTAGCTCCGCTCTACGAATAGCAAACAGCATAGAGCCTGATTAAACAGCACGTTCTGTGCCGTCTGATCTGCTGGCTCTATGCTGCTTGCAAAAGTGATTTTATCTGCCGCTAGCATACAAAGCGTTAATATTTGTTTATGCGTTTTAATACACTTGTTTCAGTAGTATTATGCATTCACCTCTGGCAGGCGGCATCCACGCGTCTCTAACTTGAACAGTTTCTATAAAATCTTCACCAAACTTGCACACAATATTTGTTGGCATAATATCTCGGGCAATTTCAATAACCAGCTGTCTGCCTCCGTGGTCGATCGAGTCTTTGGTCGTTGACTTGTCTACCACTGTAACCTATCATCACTGACGGTGACTAGTTTGAGCCCTGTGTTCAGGCCGTGTCTCATTTATATGAAACAGTTGCAGTTTGCACCAAGTACTGGTTAAATGTTGGAGAGAAAAAATGTTGTTAGATAAACTGCCTGCTGGTGATATAGCCCAAAATGGTGCTGATGGAGGAGTAAAACCCGAACGAACAAACATTAACCAGCTAGATTGCCAGAGTTATGGCCCTTGAAGTGTCTGAAAATTTCCAAATTTGCACCGTCAACTCTTTATTTCTGAAGTCGTCAACAACAGATAAACCAAATTTGGTATGCATTTTGGACACTATAAAGACAAACCTTTGGCACTCTTGTTATGTTCTTCAAATGAAAAATTAACCCTTTCAACACTACAGACCTAAATAGGCTTACAAAAAGTGTAGAGCCATCTCATCAGGATCTGCACTTTTTGCCAGTAATATTTTTAGACAAAATTTCCCATTTTGATAAATGAACTGGTCCAAATGTAATTTTCTGATTAATTTATTTTTCTAAAAATATGCACCAGTCTGTGGAAATTTTCTGATTAATTTAAAATATCATGGACCAGTCCATGTCAGTTACTTGGTGTTGAATGGGTTAAAAGTATAATTGTGATAGTTTGTTTACAGAATACTTCATAGTTGTAGCTGGCTTACGAAATACTCCTTTGCTATACCTCTGTTGTATTTGTTATATCTGATACAAGTTCATTTATTTGTAGGGTGCATTGTCAGCTCGTGCAGTTGTTTGCTCGGGGTGTGGAGGACCTGAACGTTACCCAGGAGCAGGGGTGTAAGCTGTGCTGCAGTCCTACAGTCAATAAATCGTGAAGAAGAAATCAGAATTCGTTGAAATCCACCATTCGAGAAATTATAACTTCCCGCATCCAAACTGAGAGTAACAAGTATCTGTTCGTCATCTGCTGAAATTCCGAATGTCGAGTAATTCGGCCTTCCAACCTTCCAATCCTCAAACATCGCTGACAAGTGAAGCTAGTTGCTTGATGTCGCTGTCCGATTAGCCGGGTTCGATCCTCGCACTGGGAAGTATGCGAGATGGAACTGTGGTCGCCAAATCGGACAAGTTTTGCAATCGTAGTAAAATATATTTAAAAAAAACCCCTGCAAATCTTTAAATTTAATTTATCTGAGGATAATAGTAGTCGCTTACTGAATCGAATTCTTTAAATACTGTTAATCGTATCTAGTATATACATGTAGTACAACTGTTTTGTGAATTTGACTGCTGTTAATCATTGTTGGTCTGTTCATATTACAGTTTTAATTTGACTGCTGTTAATCGTAGTTTGTCTGTTCATATTACAGTTTTAATTTGACTGCTGTTAACCGTAGCTTGTCTGTTGTTGCAATTTCAATTGCACTGCTGTTAATCGTAGTTTGTTGTTGCTTTGAATGGGATTTTCCAATTAACTGCAGCTGGTTTAAGCAACTGCTGTTGATAATGTATGCGATTTTTTGTTCAGTGTTTATTTGGTAAGGTTTTGGTCTCAGTTACTTGTCATATATTGTGGTGGAATTTATTCCTGTAGTTTGTGATCACTAATCAATTTATATATGTATTTATAATAGTTTCTATGTTATATATTGTACTAGTGGGTATGGACATTTTCAATGCAATTTTATCAACACAGATTCACTTCTGTCTGTCCCAACTAATCTTGTTCCTCAATGTTTAGTCCATATATTTGTAAATTTGTTGAAAATATTTTCTCGAATACCCGATTATCATGTTGCTAAGCGATACTCGAACAGTCTTCCGAGTATTAGAATGCTTGAGTAATCGTTGCCATCGTTAATAGACTTACAAGTGTCAATTAACGCTTGACATGGATGCGACCACAACATTGTTTATTCAAGCATCCTGGGGCAATTTCTATTATATTGGAAGGTTTTATGATGGTTTCAAATTGTAAAAGAAAGCAACGTATCGGATTTATGACAAGTTTATTTCATTTTTTGCAAATATTTTTTTCCTTTCCGACGTTCGATCGAATATTCGTTGTCATCCCTAATTATTTTACCTTAACGTTTAAATTTTTTTTTTTAATTTATCGTCACTACCGGTTGCCCATATGAGCGACTCCTCCTGAAGAGATTAGTCATTTTAGATTTTTGGAGGACAGTGCAATGATACAGACAGAGACACATTCCAGAGTCTCCTCTGGGTCTTTTATGTGCACGGTGTACAGCACCGACATGAGAACTCGGTTTAACGTCCCATCTTAACCTTAATTTTAAATAAATTTACTTTATATATATGGACATGAGTATATGAGATGCATGGATACGTATGGTGGACTATGGAGAGTAACGAGTCATGTTTGACATGTGTGTACATATTATTTTTATATGAATCAATGCAAATTTAGCTGTATATATAGATATATATATCATTATGTTCATAATAATGGGTAGATTGTATACATAGATGGATGTACATAGATGGATGCCTACTTATACATGTTGTGTTGCTATATATAACTGATGTAGTAGTTAGCGTGTCATTAATTCTTTATCTTTGAGTGCTATTTTCAAAAATTAATTTGATGATTATTTTTAGCTTATACAAATTTATTTTAACTCGATTGCGAAACAAGTTCTTATAACTTATATTAATCACTCTCGAGACCTCACTCCTGAGGGAATCCATCGCCACGATGGAGAGAGAAGAGGCAACGTGGAATTTAAATGCCTTGCGTAAGGACACAATCGTAGCGGCTCCAGTGGGGCTCGTACTCATAGCTTCCACTGCGCTATCACAACTTCCACTATTATTATCCACCATTATTTTTAGCTCGTGTGACCTTGAGGGTCGGGCAAGCTTTTGCATGAGGGGAGTGTCCGATGTCCATCAATGATTGCATTCACGCGACGTCTTCTCCTGGATCAATGTTAGGAATGTTTCCAAATCTAGTCCATAGCATCATTACAATAACCTCTACCAAGTTTATTAATTGGGTCATTGTAGGTCAAATATTAGTTCACAAGGTCAAATTAAAGGAAACGTTTAACATTTTCTGTCCGTGAACCAATAGAAGAAATGTGTTTCTTGTAGCTGCTGTCTAATTAGCACGCTTCTCTACCAAGTTTATTAATCGTGTCATTGGTGATAAAATCATAGGTCACAAGGTCAAATTAAATGAAGCGTTTAAAGCATTTTCTATCCGTGAATCAAGCGTAGGAATGTGTTTCATGTGGCTGTCTGATTAGCACGCTTGCTTCTCACCGATGCAACCCATGTTCGGTCCTTGAACCTGGAAGTATGTGAGATGATATGGTGGTCGCCAGACCTGACAGGTGGGTTTTCACTGGGTGCTCCGGATTCCTCCTGCACGGATAACCACATATATGCTTCCACCCGCACCAATGCGAGTTGTTGATATATGTTTTCAAAACTTGTTTCGCAGTCGTTGTAAAATAGAGTTTGTAGATTGTTTCCTGTTGGTGTTATAGAGGTATGACTGATGTATGGGAGGTTTATGACTTGTGTGGTAGGGAGGTTTATGACTTGTCTGGTATGGAGGTTTATGACTGGTGTGGTATGGAGGTTTATGACTGGTGTGGTAGGGAGGTGTATGACTGGTGTGGTATGGAGGTGTATGACTGGTGTGGTAGGGAGGTTTATGACTTGTGTGGTATGGAGGTTTATGACTGGTGTGGTATGGAGGTTTATGACTGGTGTGGTAGGGAGGTGTATGACTGGTGTGGTATGGAGGTGTATGACTGGTGTGGTAGGGAGGTTTATGACTTGTGTGGTAGGGAGGTTTATGACTTGTGTGGTAGGGAGGTGTATGACTGGTGTGGTAGGGAGGTTTATGACTTGTGTGGTAGGGAGGTTTATGACTTGTGTCATAGGGAGGTTTATGACTGGGTGTGGTATGGAGGTTTATGACTTGTGTGGTAGGGAGGTGTATGACTGGTGTGGTAGGGTGGTGTATGACTGGTGTGGTAGGGAGGTGTATGACTGGTGTGGTAGGGAGGTTTATGACTGGTGTGGTAGGGAGGTTTATGACTGTGTGGTAGGGAGGTGTATGACTGGTGTGGTAGGGAGGTGTATGACTGGTGTGGTAGGGAGGTGTATGACTGGTGTGGTAGGGAGGTTATGTGTGGTAGGGAGGTTTATGACTTGTGTGGTAGGGAGGTTTATGACTGGTGTGGTAGGGAGGTTTATGACTTGTGTGGTAGGGAGGTTTATGAGTTGTGTGGTAGGGAGGTTTATGACTTGTGTGGTAGGGAGGTTTATGAGTTGTGTGGTAGGGAGGTTTATGAGTTGTGTGGTAGGGAGGTTTATGACTGGTGTGGTAGGGAAGTGCATGACTGGTGTGGTAGGGAGGTTTATGACTTGTGTGGTAGGGAGGTTTATGAGTTGTGTGGTAGGGAGGTTTTGACTTGTGTGGTAGGGAGGTTTATGAGTTGTGTGGTAGGGAGGTTTATGACTTGTGTGGTAGGGAGGTTTATGAGTTGTGTGGTAGGGAGGTTTATGACTGGTGTGGTAGGGAAGTGCATGACTGGTGTGGTAGGGAGGTTTATGACTGGTGTGGTAGGGAAGTGCATGACTGGTGTGGTAGGGAGGTTTATGAGTTGTGTGGTAGGGAAGTGCATGACTGGTGTTTTATGAAATAAATGCATGTACATGTTATGAAATTGTGATATCATTACTTTTATACCTCGATTATATTTAATACACAGCATTACTGGTATACAAACATAGTATACGTGTATGCATGGCAATGCTGACTGCATATCATATATGTTACTACAATCAAAGACAGCCGGCCAGAGGAAGTAATGCTCTCACCACTGGTCGCGTTGCTAAGCCAAGCTAACCACTGGTCACGTTGCTAAGCTAAGTGTATGTAACCTCCAATAATGCCAGTTGACATGGCGACCATGTGAAAACATAATTTGGTTGATTAGGTAATGCGATCGACACGATGTGGCCGTTTAGCGCAGGCTCTTTGAATGCTAATATGCTGACTGCTGACCAGAGGTGACCGTTCATAACATTCATTTAAGGAGGGTATTTTTCTGGAGATGAATTTGACATTGCCGTTTAAATAAGGTGACCCCTACCTCAGGTTTGACTGTACCTAATTTGTGTTGCGAGTGTTGCTCCATTTTTTCATGATTATGCATGTGCTTGTACATTGTTTATTTAGTAGCTTTTCAGGTCAAGGTCATAATTGAAGGTCAAATGTTTGTTACGTACATTGCAGAATATAGTGGCGATTCCGGATCTATGATTTTCTGCATATAGGCATTTTTAAAATGCATGTCGCAAATGATCACGCATTAGCCAAGGTCAAGTTCACACATGAAGGTCAATGTCACACATGAAGGTTAAATGTCTTGTATTCATATAGCATAATATTGTATTGGTTGTTCCCGGTGAGTTATTCTTAAAATGCAGCATGCATATTCTACGCAAGGAGGGTCATTGTCTTTAGGGGTGTCATCGTTACTATATGGGTCACGTCGCAAGGAAGGTCATGTAATCCGAGACACGTGAATAATTTTGCATTTTATTGATCACAAGTACAGAAGAATCACTTGTTCTTTTGCACCAATACATGGTACCTCGGTTTGTTGTCCCAGCCAAATGACTGTTAATGTTAATATTATTGTTGATAAAACTCGTTACCATTTTGCAGACCATCCTGTAAACCAGTGGCCCACTGATCCATCCCAGCTTAAAGAACTGTCACCTTTTTCTGACTTCATTACAAAATGTCTTACTTCTTCACTGATGAGTGTTCCTATTTACATGAAACATAATTAACATATGGCATCAATCTTGCTGACTTTTGTCCATTGGTGTCAAGGTCACCACAGTTCTTATTCATTGACATCTGTATATCTGAAATTAGGCCAGTTTGTGCTGGTCCGATTTATTAGACATGCATCTGTATGACCTTGACTTCCCATTTGACATGCATCTGTATGACCTTGACTTCCCATTTGACATGCATCTGTATGACCTTGACTTCCCAATTGACATGCATCTGTATGAACTTGACTTCCCATTTGACATGCATCTGTATGAACTTGACTTCCCAATTGACATGCATCTGTATGAACTTGACTTCCCATTTGACATGCATCTGTATGACCTTGACTTCCCATTTGACATGCATCTGTATGACCTTGACTTCCCAATTGACATGCATCTGTATGAACTTGACTTCCCATTTGACATGCATCTGTATGAACTTGACCTCCCAATTGACATGCATCTGTATGAACTTGACTTCCCATTTGACATGCATCTGTATGACCTTGACTTCCCATTTGACATGCATCTGTATGACCTTGACCTCATTTGACATACTGTTTCACAAATGTGCTAAATATAAAATTTTTTGTAAAACCTTAGTTTAATTGTTTAAGAGTGTTTTTATTGGATTATGTATGGTGGTGAGAATATATACATGTTTTGTAAATAGCCCTTATGATGTGGTACTGTATAATGGCACACATTCATGTATTAGTATTCTGCATGTTTAACTATGTGATCTGTGTGCTATGACCAATTTTGTCTCAGTCTTTATGTTATTATTGTTTATATGCCTCCAAATAATAGGATAGCTGTTTTTCTACTTCCACTGGCATTAGGACATTTATTTATTTATGTATAATGTTGGCTAAACTATTGATTTTGTGGATTACGGGCATTGTTTCATATATATTCTATGGGTTTCCATTCTGCGATGTATCGTGGTTTCCATTCTGCAGTGTATCAAGGTTTCCATTCTGCAGTGTATCAAGGTTTCCATTCTGCGATGTATCGTGGTTTCCATTCTGCAGTGTATCAAGGTTTCCATTCTGCAGTGTATCAAGGTTTCCATTCTGCGGTGTATCGTGGTTTCCATTCTGCGATGTATCGTGGTTTCCATTCTGTGGTGTATCATGGTTTCCATTCTGCAGTGTATCAAGGTGTCCATTCTGCGGTGTATCATGGTTTCCATTCTGCGGTGTATCATGGTTTCCATTCTGCGGTGTATCGTGGTTTCCATTCTGCGGTGTATCGTGGTTTCCATTCTGCGATGTATCATGGTTTACATTCTGCGATGTAACGTGATTTCCATTCTGCGGTGTATCATGGTTTCCATTCTGCAGTGTATCGTGGTTTCCATTCTGCAGTGTATCGTGGTTTCCATTCTGCAGTGTATCATGGTTTCCATTCTGCGATGTATCGTGGTTTCCATTCTGCGGTGTATCATGGTTTCCATTCTGCGGTGTATCAAGGTTTCCATTCTGCGGTGTATCGTGGTTTCCATTCTGCGATGTATCGTGGTTTCTATTCTGCGGTGTATCATGGTTTCCATTCTGCGGTGTATCATGGTTTCCATTCTGCAGTGTATCATGGTTTCCATGCTGCAGTGTATCATGGTTTCCATTCTGCGGTGTATCATGGTTTCCATTCTGCGGTGTATCATGGTTTCCATGCTGCGGTGTATCATGGTTTCCATTCTGCGGTGTATCGTGGTTTCCATTCTGTGGTGTATCATGGTTTCCATTCTGCAGTGTATCATGGTTTCCATTCTGCAGTGTATCATGGTTTCCATTCTGCAGTGTATCATGGTTTCCATGCTGCAGTGTATCATGGTTTCCATGCTGCAGTGTATCATGGTTTCCATTCTGCGGTGTATCGTGGTGCTAGGGTTTATTTACTACATAAATTACATCACTACATAAATTACATCATTATTTGTTGTATATTTTTGTAGTTTTGTGCCAAGTTATCCTCTATGAGATTTTGTAATCATATAAATTCGAGCTGCCATTTTGGTTACGTATAATTTTATTGACTCTTGGTGTAAACATATTTATTCGTCGTAATTTACAAATCACATATACACACACACCCTGTACATGTCCTACAAACCCTGTACATGTCCTACAAGCATATACAATACACTCTGTACATGTCCTACAAACCCTGTACATGTCCTACAAGCCCTGTACATGTCCTACAAACCCTGTGCATGTCCTACAAGCCCTGTACATGTCCTACAAACCCTGTGCATGTCCTACAAACCATGTACATGTCCTACAAACCCTGTACATGTCCTACAAACCCTGTGCATGTCCTACAAACCCTGTACATGTCCTACAAACCCTGTACATGTCCTACAAGCCCTGTACATGTCCTACAAACAATGTGCATGTCCTACAAACCATGTACATGTCCTACAAACCCTGTACATGTCCTACAAACCCTGTGCATGTCCTACAAACCCTGTACATGTCCTACAAACCCTGTACATGTCCTACAAGCCCTGTACATGTCCTACAAGCCCTGTACATGTCCTACAAACCCTGTACATGTCCTACAAACCATGTACATGTCCTACAAGCATATACAATACACTCTGTACATGCCCTACAAATATGTACACCATGTACATGTCCTGCAAATGTATACACACTGTAAATGTCATACAAACACTACATGTCATACAAACACAAAACTGTATATAATTATATGCATTATATTGCATTAACGCAAGCATTCCATTATACTTGTTCTGCTGTGAATGTTGTAAACACTTGGATCACAAGGTATCAAACTGGATCAATTGTCTGTCATAATTATGTTTTATCATGTTTAATGGTTTCTATAAATGTTGATCATGTTTAATGGTTTATATAAGATGTTGATCATGTTTAATGGTTTATATATGATGTTGATCATGTTTAATGGTTTATATAAGATGTTGATCATGTTTAATGGTTTCTATAAGATGTTGATCATGTTTAATGGTTTATATTAGATGTTGATCATGTTTAATGGTTTCTATAAGATGTTGATCATGTGTAATGGTTTATATAAGATGTTGATCATGTTTAATGGTTTATATAAGATGTTGATCATGTTTAATGGTTTATATAAGATGTTGATCATGTTTAATGGTTTATATAAGATGTTGATCATGTTTAATGGTTTATATAAGATGTTGATCATGTTTAATGGTTTATATAAGATGTTGATCATGTTTAATGGTTTCTATAAGATGTTGATCATGTTTAATGGTTTATATAAGATGTTGATCATGTTTAATGGTTTCTATAAGCTGTTGATCATGTTTAATGGTTTCTATAAATGTTGATCATGTTTAATGGTTTCTATAAGATGTTGATCATGTTTAATGGTTTATATACGATGTTGATCATGTTTAATGGTTTATATAAGATGTTGATCATGTTTAATGGTTTCTATAAGATGTTGATCATGTTTAATGGTTTATATAAGATGTTGATCATGTTAATGGTTTATATAAATGTTGATCATGTTTAATGGTTTATATAAGATGTTGATCATGTTTAATGGTTTATATAAGATGTTGATCATGTTTAATGGTTTATATAAGATGTTGATCATGTTTAATGGTTTATATAAGATGTTGATCATGTTTAATGGTTTATATAAGATGTTGATCATGTTTAATGGTTTATATAAGATGTTGATCATGTTTAATGGTTTATATAAGATGTTGATCATGTTTAATGGTTTATATAAGATGTTGATCATGTTTAATGGTTTCTATAAGATGTTGATCATGTTTAATGGTTTATATAAGATGTTGATCATGTTTAATGGTTTATATAAGATGTTGATCATGTTTAATGGTTTCTATAAGATGTTGATCATGTTTAATGGTTTATATAAGATGTTGATCATGTTTAATGGTTTATATAAGATGTTGATCATGTTTAATGGTTTATATAAGATGTTGATCATGTTTAATGGTTTATATAAGATGTTGATCATGTTTAATGGTTTCTATAAGATGTTGATCATGTTTAATGGTTTATATAAGATGTTGATCATGTTTAATGGTTTATATAAGATGTTGATCATGTTTAATGGTTTCTATAAGATGTTGATCATGTTTAATGGTTTATATAAGATGTTGATCATGTTTAATGGTTTATATAAGATGTTGATCATGTTTAATGGTTTATATAAGATGTTGATCATGTTTAATGGTTTATATAAGATGTTGATCATGTTTAATGGTTTATATAAGATGTTGATCATGTTTAATGGTTTATATAAGATGTTGATCATGTTTAATGGTTTATATAAGATGTTGATCATGTGTAATGGTTTATATAAGATGTTGATCATGTTTAATGGTTTATATAAGATGTTGATCATGTTTAATGGTTTATAGAAGATGTTGATCATGTTTAATGGTTCTAGAAATGTTTATTAGAATCATGGTAGTTGGAGTGTGTCAATGTTACGGTATTTTGTATACTACTAATAGTGCATGATCATGCGGATAGTAGTTACGGTATTGACTGAAAAGGTGTGGCATCTATAAGACGTAACGCCTACTTTATAAGGTGTGGCATCTATAAGACGTAACACCTACTTTATAAGGTGTGGCATCTATAAGACGTAACACCTACTTTATAAGGTGTGGCATCTATAAGACGTAACACCTACTTTATAAGGTGTGGCATCTATAAGACGTAACACCTACTTTATAAGGTGTGGCATCTATAAGACGTAACGCCTACTTTATAAGGTGTGGCATCTATAAGACGTAACACCTACTTTATAAGGCGTGGCATCTATAAGACGTAACACCTACTTTATAAGGCGTGGCATCTATAAGACGTAACACCTACTTTATAAGGCGTGGCATCTATAAGACGTAACACCTACTTTATAAGGCGTGGCATCTATAAGACGTAACACCTACTTTATAAGGTGTGGCATCTATAAGACGTAACACCTACTTTATAAGGTGTGGCATCTATAAGACGTAACACCTACTTTATAAGGTGTGGCATCTATAGGACGTAACACCTACTTTATCTCTATAAGTGTATCACATTTATCGACTTAGTTCACAAATGTATTCAAGTTAAATACACTGAACATCTTTAAAAACGCACCACTGTTGTGTCAGGGGTATATTTTTGGCGCAGACACTCGTCTACTGCAAAGATCACCCGCATATAGATGGTGCGTTTTTAATGTTGTTCAGTGTGGTGTAATCGGCCATGTGTATGATGTTTTAGCGTGTATTTATTGTTGGGTTACACCAAGGTTTTTTCTGTAGTCAACGTCATTAGATTTGTATTGTTATGAGAGAAGTGTTGTTAATAGGTATTAACCCCTTAATGCAAATAAAACCAGTACCGTCCCTGGGTGGGACCGGGTTAAATACCAAATCTAGTCGTATAATTTGTGATGTTGCATATAAATATATAATTGTGTGCAAGTATCTCGTAGAGACGAGATAGAATGTCTGTGGGTGTGTGTTCTTCGTTTGTTTTCTTCCGGCCTGGTAGTCGGCATTCTGTCTGGTAGGTATATTTTCTGTATGCTATGAAGCTATGACGCATTGAATAACCTTGGTGTGGTCTTAACGTATCTATACATTTTTTTTTTAAACATACAATTAAATTCATATTCAAAATGATTGTAGGAATAACTTTACTAAACCACTATTTACAGAGTTACTATAGCTGGAATAATTTGCACAAGAAATCTAGTTTTATTTTTCCAAATTAGATAATAGCATCATGTAGTGTAATAGTGAATAGTGTAATCTAGGTTTGGAAATTATATAAAAGTGTTCTCAAGCTCAGTCTCAAGCTTCTGAGTGTGATATTTACACTCGGCTCAACCAATCAAACATCTTGAGCTCGAGATGTGAGAAAAGTTTAATAAACACCCATTATTGCTCCCACATCTCTGTGGCCTAGTCGTTAAGGCGTCTGCCTACGGAGCGGAAAATCGAAGGATCGAACCTAGTCAGGGGTTCATTCTGATATGGCAGGCTGGTCTGCCTCCAGCTACTGGTTACCGATACTGGCCCTTTCAAAGTGACACTTTACTTTTTATAGGTGCAATTTCCATAGATATTTATTATGGAGTATTTTGTACATTTAACATTCAAATATAAAACACATATCCAAATTTATCGTATATATTAGAACAGTTATATATTAATATCAAATATGTTTTCACAATCGCAAACATTATTTGGATGAGAAGTGTGAAAACAATGAATAAAGAAAAGTATTTATATTGGGTCAATATCTAGCACATCTAGTTATGACACCTTATATATCAGTTGCTAAATATCATTTATTTCTGTTATTTTATTAAATTAAATTCAGAGCGTTCTGTCTGATCGGTTCTCTGCTTTTAAGACCATCGATATGGATGAATGCTCATATGGAAATATAATATTCACGAGATCCAACATTTTGAGTGAGTAAACTTTATATTGTGCAGCTGAATGTCACATGTTGTCTGTATTTCAATGAAATAAAGACATGTATTTCTAGTCTTGTGTTGTTTTTAGAACCCATGCGGCATGGGAATGGGGGACTAGTGGGGTGACTCGGTGTTTCTCAGAGTGTACTTTCGAGGAAGTACACGTATAAGGAACGAGGAATACATGTCCGAGGAAGTAAATGTATAAGGAACAAGGAAGTACACGTATAAGGAACGAGGAATACATGTCCGAGGAAGTAAATGTATATGGAACAAGGAATACATGTCCGAGGAACGAGGAAGTAAATGTATAAGGAACAAGGAATACATGTCCGAGGAACGAGGAAGTAAATGTATAAGGAACAAGGAATACATGTCCGAGTAAGTACACGAATAAGGAATACATTGTACATGTATAAGGACCGAGGAAGTACATGTATAAGGAACAGGAATACATGTCCGAGGAAGTACACGTATATAAGGAACGAGGAATACATGTCATGTGTAAACATTTTAATACATGTAGTTTATCCATAAACAACAATAACCTGTATCATAATAAATAATAATTACTGGGTGTGAAAATCAGTTATTATATTAGTCCGGGGGCCTGGTGGACCCACCATGCACCCTCCTCAGCATCCACCGGGACCACAATTTTCTTATGTATTATGTAGCTGGTGAAATTTTAAGACATGTACTCGAAGAATAAAGTGTCACCATCAACGTTTTAATCCAACATGGCCACCAAATTTGGAAAAATGCTCTTATATACATATGGTATATTTCTTTCGAAATGTTGGGTTAATTTCGTGTTTTATTCTTCATAGTGATGTCAGATGCATGTAAATACATGATTATAAAGGTTTTTTGACATTTATTGCAATATTTTCTTGAAAATCGGACTTTATCCAGAGAAAAATAGGTAAAATTCTGTTTTTTTGAGACACACTTTCATTTCTGTTAAAACTTATTTATCTTGACATACTACCTTAAATGTCGCACATAAATTTTCTAAAGCATAATGGCCGTAAAAGTGGGTGGGGTAAATGACCCCCAAAATGAAAATTTATGTAAAAATCACATTTTACCATAATTATGTTTTCATAACATTGTATTACAGATGTTACATTTTATACCATGTCAAATATATCTAACTGATACTTGCACGATCCACTGTTCCTGAATAGTGGGTGGGGTAAATTGATATCAGAAAATGAAAAAAGTGGTTCTGTACAGGTTTGATCGATGTAAATCACATAGTCACTATCACTTTTCTTTTTCATGTGTTTGCTCATTTTCATATAGTAAAGAAGTGCATGTTTCATAATGTGTTTGTTATACTTAGTGTGGCTTTTATGTAGTAGTCATAGACTACAATTGGCTCCAGTAGTAGGATGGATGTGTGCAAAGGTATTCCAGAAACACTAAATGAGGAACATCACGGGTATCACCGAGCCTGCTACATTAAAAATTCATTAAAAACAAAGAGAGACTTGTTCCATCTGATGATGGTGAATCTTCAGTTGGGTCTAGAAGGTTGTCCGCTGAAAATATACTGTTTGAAAAGGACTGCATCTTTTGTAACAAAGGACGGACATGTTTGATATGGGAGGAGGTAAAATAGTACAACAGGAAGCTGAAAGCAGATGTGATGAGGTTACTCACACAAATCAGAGGAAAATGTTTATTATCTGTTGAGGCTCGTTACCATCCATCTTGTAGGAGGAAATACACTAGAGAGATAGGACTAGGCATGAGCTGGGATGACCAACAGAGACAGATCGAGATTGACCAAGCTCACAGTCAGTCATTTGACAAGTTGTGCAGTCTGATCATAGAATATCAATGTCCTGATTATAGAGCTGAACGAATGAAAGACAAACTGCAGAACCATGTCATTGGAAGTAAAATCGCACAGTGTATGGAGGATGGACTCATGTGGCCTATCTGATGTGCTACTTGAAGCTGGACTTGTGGGATCAGGCACAGTGTATGGAGGATGAACCCAATCTGATGTGCTACTTGAAGCTGGACTTGTGGGATCAGGCACAGTGTATGGACCCATGTGGCCTATCTGATGTGCTACTTGAAGCTGGACTTGTGGGATCAGGCACAGTGTATGGAGGATGGACCCATGTGGCCTATCTGATGTGCTACTTGAAGCTGGACTTGTGGGATCTGGCACAGTGTATGGCGTACTAAGTGGCAAAAACTACAGTCGTGCAATGGTGTGTCAAAAGGTTTCTAGAACACACAGGAGAAAGCATTTTTTTGAGAACTTGCCAGAAGCAGCCAAAGTGAAACGGAATGAAATGAAATCCTCGTCAACAAAGGATAAACTTCAGGATTGCATCAATGATCCAAATATCACTGGTTACATTCAGAAGTACTGCCAGTTTCGGGAAGGGGTAGCTAATGGTGAATTGGGGGAAGACAGCCAAGTTCTGGATGGCATACATGGATGCTGTGTGGCTTGCACTGCAACTTCACAAAAGTGTAAAAAGGAACGACTTTCTGCTCTATTCGGAATGCATTCTACGCATGCAAGATCTGTTCTTTGCATATGGTGGCCAGAATTATGCGAGGTATATGACAATGTTCTCTTTATTCATTGCAAACATTGATCAAACACATCCAGGAGCACTAAATTGCTGAAACTAGGGGCATTCAGTGTCTCAATCATTGGTTCCTGGTTGTCGAACAGATGTGGATAAAACAATGGAGGAAACCTTCATGAAACACTCAAAAGTCCAATGGTGGGGCTAGTGGTGCCGGTATATCTGGCATTACAAGGAACAACGCAGCGTAGCAGAGATGGGTTCTTACCACACATGAGCGGTCACAATACTTGGCTGCAACATTTGCAATGGCAGATATGCACACATATTCATCAGAAGAACATAGAGATTTATCAAAAGCTGAGATCAAGAGGGATCAGAAGCATGTCAACATTACAATGGAGGCCTTTTCCAACTTCCTAGACCCATTTGATTCTTCAATTGACGGAAGCAGACTATATAACATATCCTCAGGTGCTGCAGTATCAACTAACATTGAAAGTGATCTCCTTACAGCTGAGAAGCAAGGTCCAATTTTGTAGAACAAAGACTAAAGAAGAAACAAGTTGACTTCTTTGAGCCAATTAACCCTTTCAACACCACAGACCTCTAAATAGGCTTACAAAAAGTGTAGATCCAGATGAGCCGGCTCGCGACGAGCCGTCTCATCAGGATCTGCACTTTTTGCCAGTGATATGACTATTTTTAGACATAATTACCCATTTTGATAAATGAACTTGTCCAAATGTGATTTTCTGATTCATTTATTGGTTTATGAATATCATGGACCAGTCCATGTGAGTTACTTGGTGTTGAATGGGTTAAGAGAATAAATTTGAAGACGATGGCCAGTGATAAAAAGAAGGTTAAACTTACATCTTCTCAAAGCAAAGTGGCTGAATACAAGCACCAGGGTAATATTGTTACCAAGCTTCTAGTGAAATCACAAGACACCACAGTCAACATGGCAGAGGTAATGAAATACTGTCTCACACCTGTGCAATACTGCATAGATACCGCCGACGGTTACCTCACAAGACAAACAAGGCAGTAGGATTTTCATTTCTCACAAAGGGAGTAATGTATGAAAACATTCCAAATGCTGGGGTATTCACAATAGAAGATGGCAATGCACTATTATACTACTTGAAGGAAATACCTGATACACTTAAACAGATATGTGCGAACTTGTACAATCAGACAAAGAGGTATGATGATGTTGTAGTCAGTACTGACATGTACAGTATGAAGGCTCTTGAACGAAAGCGGAGAGGTATTACAGTGAAACTGTTAGTGAAAGGAGCTAACACTAAGAAACCCCGTGATTGGAAGGCTTTCTTGTGCAATGAAGAAAACAAGAAACAGTTAATTGAGTTAATGCACACATGTTGGTCAGAATTAGTACAAGATAACCGGCGAGTCATTTTGATTAAAGCAGCATTGCATCGTAATAAAGGATGTTTTGGGTAAAATATTAATGTGTGTGTTTACAAAAATCGAAATAGTCGCTCAGAAACGATAAAATTCCAATAAATTTAAACCGTTGTATACGCGAATTTGTTTATCAACACACGAAATATAAAAAAACACGCACAGCGTGCATGCGTGAAACAACAGAGGATGAAGAAAACAACGTATATATTTTGAACATGAAAGACTATCTATCTATCTTCCTCTAATGTCGAACCCCTCGCGGGGATGTAGAAATGTCCCTAAAAGACTTAACTAACAGAGGTATGAATCAACATATCAAGTAATTTAATTAAAAACGACACCGTGGGACAAATGGGGACGATGCATTCCGAATTCAAACAAGTGCGGGCGATGCGTTCTGGTTGTACACAAGTGCGTGACCGATCGACTCGGAAAGTCCTACTTTCGGCTTCGAGTTTGTTTTATCGCAAAAAAAACACTGTTTACCAAATGAACATAAGCATACAAAGTATAATGTTAGAATGTGTAGCAGCATTGCTACCCATACGTAAAAATTGAATTTTTCAAATATATTATATAATTTCATATGATGTAATGCTGCTTTAAGAATGGAGAGGCATTGGATACTGCCCAGGAAAAAAAGATTCCTGAATTGAGATCACACCAAGAAGAAACAGACAGTATGTATGTATGTACCATTAATGTCAAACCCCTTGCGGGGACCTAGACAACAGGGTACCGCAGTAGTGTTGTTCTCTACTGCATCTATGGTTCAGAACATGGGTACCAGTATGCAAGGGTCAGGAGTCCAGACAGTGACATATTCTGGATCTTGCTGTATCATGCCAGGAACATATACATTACTATCCTTTTCGATACCGGTCATGGCAACAAGAAGCGGCTTATTAACATTACAAGTCTCTCTAAGCACTACACAAATGTGCGAGGCGATGCTGGCTCTACATGCATTCACCGGTTGTGATTCTGTTGTTATTGAAATCTCCAAAACACTGAGGCCTTGAAACACTTAGGAGATGAATGGAGTGTTAACGATGATCTTCTGATCGGGTGTGAAAAGTTCACATGTGCGCTGTATGGGAAATCAAAGATGGAGAGTAGATGAAGTGCGCCACTTAATGTTAAAGTCAAAGTGTGACAGGGATATTTCAGTTGACAGCTTAAAGTCCAGTACCATTGACCTGGCTAGATTGCCTCCTAGTTGCTCGATCAAATTATCAGACAAGAATTTGGAAAATGGCAAATGTAGCCATATATGAGATCCCAAACCACGGGAAGGACATGGATGGAAAGAGAATGAAGAACCACTCTGGTGTGCAGATGAAATGATATTACCACAAAAACTAATTGATGTGCTGGAGAGAGATGCAACTGAACTCGATGAATCTGATGATGAAACCGGAGAACAGGAATATGCTGCAGATAGTTCTTCTGAGGAGGATTGAAACAGTAAAAGTGATTTTTGATAATTGAGTGATGGGATATGCAGGACATTAGCAGATTAGATTGTGTAAGTAAGTGTCAGAGACAGGGTGCTAGAGACTTCCTATGATATTTGTTCCTACTGCGACTAAAATAAGAACAGGTGCTAATAAATATCTTCCAAACACTGAAATAGAATCCACTTAAACATATTCTCCTAAAATATTGACAAAGAAGACGACACCATGACTGGAGGAAAAAAGTGACGAGTTTATATTTGAGTACATATCTTACAATTTCACAATAAGAATAGTGGCTCGGTGAATGCTGAGGATGATTTATGGTGGGTCCTCCTGAAGATAGAACCCCTTGTAGTTTTCATTTTCTGGGGTCATTTTAATCCACCAACTATTTAAGAACAATGGATGTGGAAAGTACAAGTTAAAATATCAGTTAGATATGTTCAATATGGTATAAAATGTAACATTTATGACACAAAGATATGAAAACATATGGTAAAATGTGAGTTTTATATAAAACAATTATTTTTCATTTTGGGGGTCATTTACCCCACCCACTTTTACGGCCATTATGCTTTAGAAAATGGTACATGGCCATCTATGATTACATTAAATCACTTGCCTTTGACCAATTTCATAATTATGTGCGACATTTAAGGTATATAAGGTAACAGAAATGAAAGTGTGTCTCAAAAAAACATAGAATTGTACCTATTTTTCTCTGGATAAAGTCCGATTTTCCAGAAAATATTGCAATAAATGTCAAAAAACCTTTATAATCATGTATTTACATGCATCTGACATCACTATGAAGAATAAAACACGAAATTAACCCAACATTTCGAAAGAAATATACCATATGTATATAAGAGAGCATTTTTCCAAATTTGGTGGCCATCTTGGATCAAAACGTTGATGGTGACACTTTATTCTTTGAGTACATGTCTTAAAATTTCACCAGCTACATAATACAGAAGAAAATTGTGGTCCCGGTGGATGCTGAGGGGGGTGTATGGTGGGCCCTCCTGGCCCCCCATGTATATGTGTGTATATATATATATATAGATCAGGTAAGGGCTACTATGGACACCAATTGGTTGTATCGGAAGACCGATTCATAAACAAGAATTGGTCCGTAAAAACAAAAGGCTTGAACAAAAAGTTCCAATCAACTCAATTGAGCTATTACACCTCTGCTGGATTGTGGCGTTTAACCCTTTCAACACTACATACCTCTACATAGGCTTACAAAAAGTGTAGATCCAGATGAGCTGGCTTGTGATTCGCCATCTCATCAGGATCTGCATTGTTTTTGCCAGTAATATTATTTTTAGACAAAATTACCAATTTTGATAAATGAACATGTCCAAATGTAATTTTCTTACTAATTTATTGGTCTAAAAATATGCACAAGTCCATGTCAGTTACTTGGTGTTAAATGGGTTAACAGCCTTGTGTAAATAACTCATAAAGACAAACTTAAAGTCATCTTCCTGTATTGTTTGACTGTCAACAATTTCTAAAAAGTTTTTCGTACAATTCTATACGTTACAAAACATGATTTGCAGTAAAAAAATCCATCCTTTTCAACATTTTCAATGTACTTGAACGTTGTTGAAAAATATATAACCTTATATTGACTAGGATAGTCTTGTTTCTGTTCTGCTATCTTCGTAACCCCATTTCTCAGTTACATAACCTTATCATAGCAAAGAATTAGTGCGCGTAGATCACATTTAAAATGTGCTATTTAGGAAATAATATTTGTCTTTCCGTTGTTTGTTGGCGAATAAATTACAGCTGATGCGTAGGAAGTAATCTGGTTACCATGCAGGCTGTGTTTTATTCGCTGATAGAACAATGGCAAGACAAATATACTTTCCATTCGAACATGAACCCAATATAATGCTACAAATGAATAAAAATGTGCGTGTTATTTTGTCGGTGGAGTAACATTCAACAGCCATAAAATAGACCGGCTCTAGCTGTTTATTGTAGATTTGTTCTTTGTTTATAGGAGCAAAATATCAAATCATGTTAGAATTCAATTTCTGGTATAAAAAACTGGATACTTGCACACAAGTGCAATTTTGTTGTTGTTGAACAGGAAAATGACTTTAAAGACATAAAGGATATTTGTGTTTATCGAATGATCAACGAAATTTGTATTTCCACGTGGAAATACATATTTCGTTGATCACGAGATGAAATAAAATCCTATCTTACACTAATAAACACACATTTTCTTTTTCTTTTATGATTTCCAATGACTTTGGCTAATATAATAGTTGTTTTCAAATTTTATTCATTTTAACTGCCCCTGTCTAGAACCTCATTGCACTACGTGACACAACCGCATAACCACTTCTGTGAGTGTGAACGTCCAAAATAAGAAATAGTTCCTGTATAATTTTCAAATTAGTTTCTGTTTGCTGTCAAAATTAAAAACTACAGACAAAACAAATACATTAGAATATATTACTTAATAATTAACTGTTCACGATAGTCAGAAAATAACTAAAATACAAAAGTACATCTAACCGCGCAGGAATACAAAACGCAACCAGTGACAGAGAAAATGCCATTGTTCACTGTTTCAAAATGGTGCAAGATGGAGTTTTTCTTTCACTGAGAAAACTCTTCGTCATTCATTGGAAAACATAAAAAGAAAATGTCTTGCACGCCAACACCTCATCTTCATCAGCTATACTCTGTATAACAGCAACAATGCAGTATGGGAATGATGTCCTAAAACAACGTAACATATGGGCATACTAATAATGTTGTTTTGGCGTACTAATACATACATACAAGCAAAGGTGAAAATAATCATATAATTATAGCAGTGTATAAGCGCATAATATATCAGAGAGTATAAAAAAGTCAAATCTCTACTGTAATATTACAATACAACCTATTTAGTATGCAATGACAACTGTCTAGTATTCAATATAATATTTTTTATGACAATTTTTGAATATTCATTTTAACATTTGATGACAATTTTTGAATATTCATTTTAACATTATCTGTCATTTCCCTAATATTACTTTTAATATTTTAGGACATTTCTCTAATAATCATTATAGTATTTTATGACAATTATGTAATATTCATTTCAATAGTTTTATGACAATATTTGAATATTCATTTTAACACTTGTCATTTCTCTAATAATTTATGATAATTCTCAAATATCAATAATTTAATATTCCATGACAAATTGTTCATATTGAATTTAATATTCCATGACAAATCGTTCATATTGAATTTAATATTCCATGACAAATCGTTCATATTGAATTTAATATTCCATGACAAATCGTTCATATTGAATTTAATATTCCATGACAAATCTCTAATATTGAATTTAATATTCCATGACAAATCGTTCATATTGAATTTAATATTCCATGACAAATCTCTAATATTGAATTTAATATTCCATGACAAATCGTTCATATTGAATTTAATATTCCATGACAAATCTGTAATATTCAATTTAATATTCCATGACAAATCTCTAATATTCAATTTAATATTCCATGACAAATCTCTAATATTCAATTTAATATTCCATGACAAATCTCTAATATTGAATTTAATATTCCATGACAAATCTGTAATATTCAATTTAATATTCCATGACAAATCTCTAATATTCAATTTAATATTCCATGACAAATCTCTAATATTCAATTTAATATTCCATGACAAATCTCTAATATTGAATTTAATATTCCATGACAAATCTGTAATATTCAATTTAATATTCCATGACAAATCTCTAATATTCAATTTAATATTCCATGACAAATCTCTAATATTCAATTTAATATTCCATGACAAATCTCTAATATTGAATTTAATATTCCATGACAAATCTGTAATATTCAATTTAATATTCCATGACAAATCTCTAATATTCAATTTAATATTCCATGACAAATCTCTAATATTCAATTTAATATTCCATGACAAATCTCTAATATTGAATTTAATATTCCATGACAAATCTGTAATATTCAATTTAATATTCCATGACAAATCTCTAATATTCAATTTAATATTCCATGACAAATCTCTTATATTCATTTCAATATTCTATGACAATTATGAAATATTAATTTTTAACATTTTATGACAATTTTCGTATACATGTATCAATATTTTATGACAATTATGTAATATTCATTTTTAACACTGACAATTTTAAGTAATTTTAACATAATTATTATGTTCATTTTAACATTATCTGTCATTTCTCTAATATAACTTTTAATATTTTATAACAATTCTCAAATATTAATATCTAGTATACCGGTAATACAAAACAGAATTTCAAATAATAAATATTGAATTATTTGTTTCCGTTGCTTTTGGTTTGGGAGTATATATAAATGTTTACGCGGACTCTATTTTGTCAACCAATCAGATGTTTTACACAGAGGAACTTCAAACTCATTTAGCATAAACTCTCTATACCCAGATTTAGGGTTTATTCTAAGAGTGGAAAAAAGGGCAGGGTTGTTCAGAAAAAGGGTAGAGTGGGTCAGAAAAGAGGCAGGGTGCATTTTGAGCCGTGATGAGGTGCTGGAGGTAGCATTTTTGGGTTAGCCTCTAGAAAATTTGGCTAAATTATGGCGATTGATCAAAAAGGCAATACATATTGGTTATATAGGTTTGCCGCCAGAAGGAACGGCATATATGAATACATAAAAAAAACTCATGAAAACATGGTACAGTGAAAGTATGAAAGATTTAGATCCGAAAGAAATCAATATATATTTACAATAAACTTCTTTCATTGTCGTTGTATGAAGATGATTGAACAGATTTGAAGGACATTACGTTCCAAACTATTCCAAAACGGAAATCAAGATGAATTTTGTTATTAATGGTGTTTTGTATGTAACCGAAAAGTTTGCAATTAAAGAGACATTCTGTTCATTATAAAACAGGTAGGGTGAAAAAATATGTGCAATTAAATCTCTTTCATGGCATCTTAATAATGAACCGGGTTGTGATAGCGCTGTGGTTGTGCGTTCGCTTCAGAAGCGAACGGTCTGGATGTTGAGCCCCACTGGAGCCATTAGGATTGTGCCCTTATGTAAAAAGGCATTTAATTCCACGTTGCCTCTTATCTCTCCCTCGTGGCGATGGAATCCATCAGGAATGAGGTCTCGAGAGTGATTAATACAAGTTGAACGAACTTGTTTCGCAATCGAGCTAAAATAAATGTGTATGAATTAATAATGAACCGCTGGTAGATTCATATACAGTGTCCGCAGGATAGCTACATGTACTACAGCAGAACCAGCCCAAGCTGCATTTAGTTTAATTTAGTTTTATTTAGTTTAATTTAGTTTTATTAAGTTTAATTTAGTTTAAACATTATTTATTTTACAACGATTGCGAAGCAAGTTTTAACAACTTATATTATATTAATAACTCTCGTTGGCGCAGATGAAAGCGTAAATGTGGAAGCAAACCGGAGTACCCCGAGATAACCCACCTGTCCGATCTGGCGACCACCGTACCATCTCACATACTTCCGGGTCAGAAGATCGAACCCGGGTTGCATTGCTGAGAAACGAGCGCACTAACCACTGCGCTAATCGGACAGCCTAATAAAAGTGCACATAATAGCAAGAATGATGAGATACTATTAACTATGGCAATATAGAAAAAGCTATTTATAACTAATATACAATTAAATATGGCATTCAACTAACACTATATCTAGCACCAGGTTTTGTAAGTTACAAAAACCTGTAGCACCGTAATGCATGTGTTTGCCTGCTGAGTAAATAAACTCACATTTGCAAACAACATAGATCCAGATCAGCCGCGACAATGCCATGTCTGATCAGGATCTATGTTGTTTGCTATTCAGCCAAGTGTTTTAACTTCACTCTCTGCATAGCAAACAGTATAGAGCCTGACCTGGCTCTTTGCTATTTGCAAAATTGATTTTATCTGCCTCTAGCGTGCAAAGGGTTAACGATCATTTCCTACGTTACCACTACTTTTGACAATTTTGCTCTTGTCCGTAATACCATCTGGCAGGCAAGGTCTATTTTTATGCATTTCTATACTTTAAATGAAAGAACAAAACTCTTAGCTCAAGCTTAGTACTTCAAATTGTTTTTATATAGACCAAGTATTCGAAGATATTGTACCAATTTCAGGCATACTTTTTGGGTCATTTCCAGGGAGTAAGTGCAATTCCTGCTAATGGAAGCACTGACCATTTTTATGTAGTCTAATACTTCTGCTGCCTAATTTCCGGGAAATTGCCATTTGAAGAATTCGGTGGGAAAAACCTTGACCGAAATCAGTGCAAACAGCACGCTATTTATATACGCAGACAATTTAAATTGCCTAAAATAGATTGCAGGAAGCATACACGTAGGGTTCATCAGGTATTCTGTCGGACCCAGGTCAGGGTTCATTCTAGGTCAGAATTTTTGGGAGAGGTGAGAAAGCGCGTGATCGTTTCCTTAAATGGTGTTCTTTACTAAACATTCTGCAAAATACAACATTTGAATAGAAGGAGTGCTTTATAATGGGCCAGTGTATCTTACTAGACAAAATTTTGTTTGAGAAAATCGTTAAAACCAAAAAATATATTTTTTTTTAGGGAGAAGTGGGGCCCCCAGAGGGCGAAGTCAGGGTCCCAAGGACGACAATTTCGTCCACATCACCCTCTAAAATGATCCCTGCAGGTTGATAAAACATTGTCAAATAGTGCTTGGAGTATCAATCACATTGTCCATAATGAAGGGCATAACCTGCTAATCACGACTAGTCATTTATGCAAACAGCATAGAGCCAGATCGCACGGCATAGAGCCAGATCGCACGGCATAGAGCTAGATCGCACGGCATACAGCCAGATCGCACGGCATACAGCCAGATCGCACGGCATAGAGCCAGCACGGCATAGAGCCAGATCGCACGGCATAGAGCCAGATCGCACGGCATAGAGCCAGCACGGCATAGAGCCAGATCGCACGGCATAGAGCCAGATCGCACGGCATAGAGCTAGATCGCACGGCATAGAGCTAGATCGCACGGCATAGAGCCAGATCGCACGGCATAGAGCCAGCACGACATAGAGCCAGATCGCACGGCATAGAGCCAGATCGCACGGCATAGAGCCAGATCGCACGGCATAGAGCCAGATCGCACGGCATAGAGCCAGATCGCACGGCATAGAGCCAGATCGCACGGCATAGAGCCAGATCGCACGGCATAGAGCCAGATCGCACGGCATAGAGCCAGATCGCACGGCATAGAGCCAGATCGCACGGCATAGAACCAGATCGGACGGCATAGAGCCAGATCGCACGGCATAGAGCCAGATCGCACGGCATAGAACCAGATCGCACGGCATAGAACCAGATCGCACGGCATAGAGCCAGATCGCACGGCATAGAACCAGATAGCACGGCATAGAACCAGATCGCACGGCATAGAGCCATATCGCACAGCATAGAGCCAGATCGCACGGCATAGAGCCATATCGCACGGCATAGAGCCATATCGCATGGCATAGAGCCATATCGCACGGCATAGAATGTACCGTCTGATCAGGCTCTATGCTGTTGGCTATTTGGATAGTGGAGCTAAGACACAGTCACACTTGGCTGAATAGCAAACAACATAGATCCTGATCAGGCGCGGAGTTACACCGCAGCAGATCTGGATGTATGTAAGTTTGAACATTCCTTCCAATTTATTCGGCATTTTAACGGTCAATTGTGTACACGATTACTTTATATATAATTAATAATACGAGGTATAATAAATATCATAGATAACAATAAACACATAATTCGGTTACTATCGGTTACTTGTGATAACAAGAGGACAGTCTGTGAGACACCATTTCCCCACGCCGCTTTACCACATTGGAACAAGAGTGAGGTGTGAGAAACAAACACATTACTACTGTATAAACCGTACTCATACGCTAAAGGTAGATAATTCTGTAATCAAAAAGTACAGTTTTCACCATTGCCAATATCTTAATCTCTCAATTCATTTTAACTCTAATAGTGCTACTCACTGTGCTAGAACTATCTAAATTGTTTTAGAATAGAATAAATAAAAGGAATAGAACAAAGTTCTAATAGATGCAAGTGTGACCTTGAAGAGACGAATGAAACCTGCTGTCTGCTTATTGTCATTTGTGTCAAAAATTGCGAAGCAAGTTTTAACAACTTCTATTATATATGTGGTATATATGTGGTTATTTATTTTACAACGATTGCGAAGCAAGTTCTAACAACTTATATTAATCACTCTCGTTGGCGCTGATGAAAGCGTATATGTGGTCATTCGTATGGGAGGATACCGGAATACCTGGCAACAGGCGGCAACAATAAAGAGTTACGGAGCAGACAAGAAAAATAGCTATTTGAACAGTTCTCAGCGTGACCATGACTTTGAACAGACATGCTTGAAATATGCATTCTACACACCGTCTCAATCTGGGTAACATTGGTGAAAGTCATTTAAATATTCTACACAGATTGGCTTCGGACAGTCGGACGGAGACCATTCCTATATCTGCCTCCCGCTACGTGGCGGGGGATAATGAATACACGACGACTATAGCTGCTATAGACCTCATTAATATTGACGTGACCCCTAACAACTGACAGGTCAAGCTGCAGTTGCTTGTACCTCATTAATATTGACGTGACAAGTTAACATGTTTGATTTGTAAGATTTAGCTATCATAAAATCAAGTGCAACAGCTGTATACGGAGACGTTCTTGGGCAATTCCGTTTTCAAAATCAAATGTAGCCGTGTATTATGTTTAGTTTTTGTGGTTTGAAATTCGCACAAACAGCTTTGGTCATATGGCGACTCGTCAGCTATATCGGTGGATGAAGACACTGGGTGACATTCCGAGCAGTATTTCAGACACAGACTGGCACCTGGGTAACATCACCGACCGCCCGCAAAAGCCGTGTATTTCGCCAATAAATTTCGTCAAAATTTGTGTGAAGCAATTGTATGAATGTGATCAAAATGTGAGAACGTATTCATAATGTGAATGGTTTCATTACAAAAATCTGTCCTAAATTATTTTATTTATGACAATTTATTTTATTGATGACAAATTCTAAAGAAAATTTCTTTTCGTAAAACATACCAATCTGTTAACATCTGTGCCCTATTAAATTATAACATTTAAATTACATAAATATTCCCGTGCATTTCTATCACACAGTTTTACTGGATCGTTCACTTCTTGCAATAGGCGTGTCCAAATTATATACATTCATGTACACTGGAATACTATGAGCTGATTGGTCATCAGGATCATGTGGCTCCGTGACTTCAGGAGGCTCCGCTGGGAGTTTGCGCCTGAGAGGTTCCTTAAGGGCAGTTTTATGCCTAGTCAATGGATTTCTACACACAACAATATCAAGACTTTCCCCAGCGTCGGCGATGAGTGGAATAGCCAAACTGCAGTCAAAATCTCTAGTTCTCACTTTGTTAATCTACAAGATAAGAGGTTTCAAATTGAAATAAATTATGTAAAATAGGAACCAGGCTGAAAAATAAAGTTATTTTCATACAAACTAAGAAAGCATACCACAAATAGAAAATAGAGGTTTCAAATTGAAATAAATTACGTAAAATAGGTACCAGGCTGAAAAATTAGTTATTTTCATACAAACTAAGAGAGTATGTGCAATGAAGACAGAATATAGTTTCGTAACAATTTGGTCAGGGGGTTTAGAAGATCTTGTGCGGACAAAGTAGAATCTATGTTCTTTAAAACATGTTGAAAGGGCCATAACTCCATAAAATATCAACAGAGCGGTACGCGAAGACGGCGGAATGCACAACTAGGCTTGATAGCGATCATTCCTGTAAATTCCATCAAATTATGGCAAACGGTTTTAAGGGTTTTAGATATGAGGCTCGGATTGTGGCCAAGATATAAACCTAGATTTTTTCCAACCTTGGGAGATCGTAACGGGCGTGTGATACGTTTTCAAGTCTAGATCAATGCAAAACACTTGATTACCGTACTTCCATGCCTATAAGACGGGATTGTTTGTAAATCAGTTTTGTTCCAACTCAATAATTGATGACCTTTGAAATAACTGAAAGGGTGTAACAAAAGCATAGACTTTCACAGCTCTATCTGTGAACTGAACTTGTCAATAGCATTTTAGCAAATCAAATTTATTGTTGTGCATCAGGGCATTATGATTTGACATAATTTACAGTGCTTAATTAATTTGTTTGATCAACCCGTCTTATACGCGGGTCTATGCAAAATACCATTGATTGAACACCAAAGTTGGGGTGTCGTCTTATAGTTGAGATCGTCTTATAGGCGGGTAAATACAGTATTGTTTTCCTGGGAAGATTTAGCAGATCGGTGGTTACTTAGCACTAAACAACAATGCTCAAGGTGTATTGCTAAAGGACACTACGTCCGTGCTAAGGAAAACAAGTATCAAACCTGTGACCTCTTGATTTCAAATCTGTTGAGGGCCACATGATAGATTGACTTAATTGTTCAAATGAGTTCTCTTGTTAAATAAAGTCTTTATTATTATAAATCCAATGCCTTACCACACAAAGTCACTAATATCAATATCAATAATAATATCAACAAATCAAAGCATTTCTTACCTGCAATATTCTATCAAACTGTTTAAGTCCCATGCCGTCAGCTACAGAGCCCGGCCTAATTGCACTAATATAAACACCTTTATCATATACACCATCTGAAACACCAAATCCAAAATCGTCAACTGGCGAATCTTTCACTAAAGTCACCCGATGTAATTGAATGGGTTGCGGAGAAAATACAGTCTTCAATTGGTCCTTTAATGACATTTTCTCGATCTCGCGCGAGCTCGCATTGCTGGCACACCTTCTCTGCCTCCGGTCGACGACGTACGGCCGAAGGTCGTTCTGACTACTAGCACCATGACTCGTACTATGCGACCAGTTTCGTCGCACTCTCTGTCGCTCCTTCCTCGCACCGTTATTGCGTAATGAACGTCTATCTAAACTACCCGTAGAATGTTGGTTGTCAGGAGACGGAACATGTTCAAGCAACTCGGCTTGTACTTTAAAGTGTTTAAAAGCTTTCGACCAATCGTCAGCACCATCAGGACTAGAATCATTGCTATGACTACTCTCATGATCAGCTTCCCACGCCTCGTCAGAAATCTGCAACTCTGACAACTTCTTGCCGAAATCATCGCCCGTGTCCGTCGAATCTGAGGAGTACGGACGCGATCTTCGGTAGCGGTTTTCCCGCGTTTTCGGCAACGAGACGCTGCTAGGTCGAGGCTTTGGAACCGAGTTGCAGGGCCCAGGATGCGATAATGCATTTAAATCTTGACCCGAACTATCCCAGGAATCCAGGGCACTGTCGACGCTGAAAACGGGCGTTGTGGATTTGCACGACTCTTCTCTAAATGCCTATAAGTAGCAAAAATTGATTTAGCATTTGGGAACTATAAATGTGTGAGCAGATCTGTACTGCATAATGACAATGCAATGGTTTGTTTTACGGTTTAACCCTTTCAACACCACAGACCTCTAAATAGGCTTACAAAAAGTGTAGATCCAGATGAGCCGGCTCGTGACGAGCCGTCTCATCAGGATCTGCACTTTTTGCCAGTGATATGACAAACAAACCAAAAAAACCCAAAACACAAAAAACAACCACCACAACATGGGTTAAAGTCGCACTGACAGCTCAAGTTATAATTGATGGAGGAAGACCTCAGGTGCCCCTATGAGCAATTTTTCCAGCACCCAGATAGAACCACCAACCTACATCAAGCCAGTTTTATAGCTTCCTTACATGAACGAATTCAACACCCTCAGTGCCCAGCGGTATTCGAAACTAAAGCAATGAAGAGCTAGTGATTTGAAATCAACGTATCGATACGACCAATCATCGACATGGATATTCATTCGGCTTCTAATTCTACCTATACCTAAACAGATGTAAACAAATGAGATTAAATCATTATTAAATATGAATGTGAACCATTTCTAGGTTCCAAGTTTCACCGCTCATCCCGATCTGGTGGTAGTACTAAATCTGTTACAGGAGAATCGTTCTGAGCTCTAACTTAAGCCCAGTATGCCGGTTTCAAAATACAGTCAAACCTGTCTATAAAGGCCACCCTCAGGAAAGTCAAAAAGTGGCCTTTGTTGCATGGCAGGTGGCCTCTCAATAGAGGGTTAAAATGCATTGAAAATGGCTCGACGGGAGAGAAAAATGGAGACAGGTTTTTCACATGCGGCCTTTATTCGGAGGTGGCCGTTAGCACAGGTTTGACTGTAGTCCAAAGACTGTTAATATTTGATGTGAATAATAGCTTACGTTTGATATGAACAATAACTTACATTTGATATGAATAATAGCTTACATTTGATGTGAATAATAACTTACGTTTGATATGAATAATAACTTACGTTTGATATGAATAATAGCTTACATTTGATATGAATAATAACTTACATTTGATATGAACAATAGCTTACATTTGATATGAACAATAACTTACATTTGATATGAACAATAACTTACATTTGATATGAATAATAACTTACATTTGATATGAACAATAACTTACATTTGATATGAACAATAACTTACATTTGATATGAACAATAACTTACATTTGATATGAATAATAACTTACATTTGATATGAACAATAACTTACATTTGATATGAACAATAACTTACATTTGATATGAACAATAACTTACATTTGATATGAACAATAACTTACATTTGATATGAACAATAACTTACATTTGATATGAACAATAACTTACATTTGATATGAACAATAACTTACATTTGATATGAACAATAACTTACATTTGATATGAACAATAACTTACATTTGATATGAACAATAACTTACATTTGATATGAACAATAGCTTACATTTGATATGATTAATAGCTTACGTTTGATATGATAATAGCTTTGATATGAATAATAACTTACATTTGATGTGAATAATAACTTACGTTTGATATGAATAATAACTTACATTTGATATGAATAATAACATACGCTTGATATGAATAATAACATATGCTTGATATGAACAATTACATACGTTTGATATGAATAATAACTTACGTTTGATTTGCTCTTATTGCTGCTTTGGTTATTTTGCGTCTCTGAAGTCAAAGAATCAATATTAGTATGCAGCAGTTTGCTATAGTATCGTATGAAAAACCTGCAGTGGTGGAATGGATAAGGTGTCAGTTAGGAGGTCAATAACCAGTGGGGTGTAGTCTAATTAACTAATTAAAATTAACTGTTGGGGATTTAGGGATTTGCTGGCAAGTGTGAAACAGAACTTAACTTCGAGACAGCTAAGGTTGGAAATTGGATATAATTATAAGAATTGAGATCGACAACTTGTTTTTTTTTAAAACAAATATTTTACATTTTCCCCCGTCCAAAGCATTCTTTTTTTGCCAATTCCTTTTGTTTCGCTAAATGCTGAGTTGGTGACCGCCATCGGGAATCCTGCGCCTCATAATCAAGAGCTCGAGCCTGCCAGATGGTTGTGGTGTCCAAACAAAACACGTAAATCCACATTGCCTCTTCGCTTGCCGTGTGGATTCCATCAGGAAAGTGGTCTCGACAGCGATCAATCTAATGCTGTAAGTACTTGTTTCACAATGAAGCTAAGATAAGTTGTACACAGGTAAACCTTGCAGCCGCTCGCTAATGGTTGCAACATGGTTTGTTCTCATTCACGATGCATTGAAACAATATCTGAAATATTGCTTTGAATATAATTTCTACTGTAGAAAAAACCAGTAAAATTATGTCTGAATGCAGAATTATGTCTGAATGCAGAATTATGTCTGATTGCAGAATTATGTCTGAATGTAGATTTATGTCTGAATGTGGAATGATGTCTGAATGCAGAATTATATCTGAATGTGAAATTATGTCTGAATGCAGAATGATGTCTGGTATCATGCGGAATCATGTCTGAATGTGAAATTATGTCTGAATGTGAAATTATGTCTGAATGCAGAATTATGTCTGAATGCAGAATGATGTATGGATGCGGAATTATGTCTAACTGTGAAATTATGTCTGAATGTGGAATTATGTCTGAATGTAGAATGATGTTTGGATGTGGAATTATGTCTGAATGTGGAATCATGCCCGAATGTGGAATTATGTCCGAATGTGGAATTATGCCCGAATGTGGAATTATGTCAGAATGTGGAATTATGTCAGAATGTGGAATGATGTCCGAATGTGGAATGATGTCCTAATGTGGAATGATGTCTGAATATGGAATTATGTCTGAATGTGGAATGATGTCTGAATGTTGAATGATGTCTGAATGCAGAATTATGTCTGAATGTGGAATGATGTCTGAATGCAGAATTATATCTGAATGTGGAATTATGTCTGAATGTGGAATTATGCCTGAATGCGGAATGATGTCTGAATGTGGAATTATATCTGAATGTGGAATTATGTCTGAATGTGGAATTATGCCTGAATGTGGAATTATATCTGAATGTGGAATTATGTCTGAATGTGGAATGATGCCTGAATGCGGAATTATATCTGAATGTGGAATGATGTCCTAATGTGGAATTATGCCTGAATGCGGAATGATGTCTGAATGTGGAATTATATCTGAATGTGGAATTATGTCTGAATGTGGAATTATGCCTGAATGTGGAATTATATCTGAATGTGGAATTATGTCTGAATGTGGAATGATGCCTGAATGCGGAATTATATCTGAATGTGGAATGATGTCCTAATGTGGAATTATGCCTGAATGCGGAATGATGTCTGAATGTGGAATTATATCTGAATGTGGAATTATGTCTGAATGTGGAATTATGCCTGAATGTGGAATTATATCTGAATGTGGAATTATGTCTGAATGTGGAATGATGCCTGAATGCGGAATTATATCTGAATGTGGAATGATGCCTGAATGCGGAATTATATCTGAATGTGGAATTATGTCTGAATGTGGAATTATGCCTGAATGTGGAATTATATCTGAATGTGGAATTATATCTGAATGTGGAATGATGTCCTAATGTGGAATTATATCTGAATGTGGAATTATATCTGAATGTGGAATGATGTCCTAATGTGGAATTATGCCTGAATGCGGAATGATGTCTGAATGTGGAATTATGTCTGAATGTGGAATTATATCTGAATGTGGAATTATATCTGAATGTGGAATGATGTCCTAATGTGGAATTATGCCTGAATGTGGAATTATGTCTGAATGTGGAATTATTATTGTTTACAATATAATTTCTACTGTAGAAAAAAAAAATAGTGAAATGATGTCTGAATGCGGAATGATGTCTGAATGCGGAATATATCCCACAGAACCATTCTTACTCGATTTATCTTGCCGGGCTATTTTTAGCGTGACTAGATCGCCGGCAGAGTGCAGCATGTTCTTGGCCTCTTCGAGAATCTTGCCGGCCGTGAGGACACCATTAATGGCAAGCAGTCGGTCTCCAAGTTGTATAGCACCAGTTCTGGAAGTAAGAAGCACCTCGGTTTAATTGAAGAACTTACTAGGTATACTGTAGATGTAGCCGAATATGTAATGTCACATATTTTCGCGAGTAACTTAAAGTTAATTTCTGAAATTCTTCTGTTATTCAACTGTAAATCTAATATTTGTTTGTAACGGTCAAGTGTTCGTTTATTATAGTGTCGCCCCTATTGAAAGGGCCAACCATTTCTGACTAATAGACACCTTATAAACATCAGTACTTCCCACATAATCCTCGCAAGCCAGGCACTAGGCTAACTGGCACTGGTAACTACTATCTAACTAGCTGGTGGCTCACAAAACGGGCCATATGTGAATGAACCCCTGACGAGGTTGTATCTGCATTTAGAACCGCAGAGAGCTAAGGCCATATAACAGCCTTCCACCATGTGCCAAACGAGTAGGAGGGCAGCCAGGTAGAATCCCTGACGAGGTTGTATCTGCATTTAGAACCGCAGAGAGCTAAGGCCATATAACAACAGCCTTCCACCATGTGCCAAACGAGTAGGAGGGCAGCCAGGTAGAATCCCTGACCTTCCTTCCACAACTCAGTTGGGCTTCCTCACATGAAATAATTTGAGTCTCAAATGGGACTCCAACCTACAATGGTGAGTGGCAAGTAATATGAAGTCAACGACCGTAACTACTCTCGGCCACAGAGTCCCGAACATCGCTGATTGGCAAGTGATTTGAAGTCAAGAACCATAACCAGAGTGGCAAGTAATATGACGTCAACGACCGTAACTACTCTCGGCCACAGAGTCCCGAACATCGCTGATTGGCAAGTGATTTGAAGGCAAGAACCATAACCATTCAGTCACAGAGGCCACTACAGATAAAGGTCAGTGGCAAAATAATATTTAGAAATTTTCGAATACGAAAATGAAACTAATATTTGTGATATACAGTCAAACCTGTGTTAGTGGTCACCTCCATTAAGCAGCCAATCTGTATTAAGTAGCCAATTTCCGGATTCCCAATATGTTGTTTTATTATACATTTGACCTCTATTAAGCAGCCATCTGTGCTAAGCATCCACATTCTGTGATTCCCCGGGTTGGCTGCTTAAGACAGGTTTGACTGTAAAGCGTACCTTGCAGCAAGACCTCCGTTAACCAATGCTGATATCACAATTGGGTCGGAAGGGTCATCTGTCCCTGATATTGTAACTCCTAAAGGGCCTCCGTGTCTCTCCAGTTCAACCGTGTAGGATATCAATTCTTCTCCATTCACATCTAAAATATTAGCATCTCGATCACCATCACAAGCTATCATTCAAACCACATAGAAGAGGATCTAAATCAATAAACTCCTCTCTCCTTCCTATTAAAATACATGGGCCACAGTTCATAGTGCCATCTGATACACTGCTAATATGGTACGACCTTGGATTTAAACCTGCATTCCCGGAGTTTGCGGTCCGTGTTAACCACTGGACCACTGATCCATTCCTACTCAGACATACACCTCACACGACCATGCAAGAATGAGAAATGTAACATTGTTTGTGGAGTTTAAAGTCACACAAACAGCTTAGATCATATGGCAACTCTCCAGCTATTATTGGTAGTGGACGACCCCGGGTGCCTCTCTGCTCTGAGCAATATTGCAGGCACCCAGGTAGAACCACCGATCTACTGCAGCCAACTGGATAGCATCATTATATGAAATAATTTGACACCGCCATTGGGATTCGAACATACAGTGGTGAGCTATGTTATATTTATTTATTTAAACAGTTCGGCATAATTTCACACTCCTGTGGTTTTACGCTTTCACCGTTTGTTTGTAAATCTATCTGCTACCTGTACTATTTGCTACCTGTACTATTTGCTATGTACTATTTGCTACCTGTACTATTTGCTACCTGTACTATTTGCTACCTGTACTATTTGCTACCTGTACTATTTGCTACCTGTACTATTTGCTACCTGTACTGTTTGCTACCTGTACTATTTGCTATGTACTATTTGCTACCTGTACTGTGCTACCTGTACTGTTTGCTACCTGTACTATTTGCTACCTGTACTATTTGCTACCTGTACTGTTTGCTACCTGTACTGTTTGCTACCTGTACTGTTGCTACCTGTACTATTTGCTACCTGTACTATTTGCTATGTACTATTTGCTACCTGTACTATTTGCTACCTGTACTATTTGCTACCTGTACTATTTGCTATGTACTATTTGCTACCTGTACTGTTTGCTACCTGTACTATTTGCTATGTACTATTTGCTACCTGTACTGTTGCTACCTGTACTATTTGCTACCTGTACTATTTGCTACCTGTACTGTTTGCTACCTGTACTATTTGCTACCTGTACTATTTGCTACCTGTACTATTTGCTACCTGTACTATTTGCTACCTGTACTATTTGCTACCTGTACTATTTGCTACCTGTACTATTTGCTATGTACTATTTGCTACCTGTACTATTTGCTATGTACTATTTGCTACCTGTACTATTTGCTACCTGTACTATTTGCTACCTGTACTATTTGCTATGTACTATTTGCTACCTGTACTATTTGCTATGTACTATTTGCTACCTGTACTATTTGCTATGTACTATCTGCTACCTGTACTATTTGCTACCTGTACTATTTGCTACCTGTACTATTTGCTATGTACTATTTGCTACCTGTACTATTTGCTACCTGTACTATTTGCTATGTACTATTTGCTACCTGTACTATTTGCTACCTGTACTATCTGCTACCTGTACTATTTGCTACCTGTACTATTTGCTACCTGTACTATTTGCTACCTGTACTGTTTGCTACCTGTACTATTTGCTACCTGTACTATTTGCTATGTACTATCTGCTACCTGTACTATTTGCTATGTACTATCTGCTACCTGTACTATTTGCTATGTACTATCTGCTACCTGTACTATTTGCTACCTGTACTATTTGCTACCTGTACTATTTGCTATGTACTATTTGCTACCTGTACTATTTGCTACCTGTACTATTTGCTATGTACTATTTGCTACCTGTACTATTTGCTACCTGTACTATCTGCTACCTGTACTATTTGCTACCTGTACTATTTGCTACCTGTACTATTTGCTACCTGTACTGTTTGCTACCTGTACTATTTGCTACCTGTACTATTTGCTATGTACTATCTGCTACCTGTACTATTTGCTATGTACTATTTGCTACCTGTACTATTTGCTATGTACTATCTGCTACCTGTACTATTTGCTATGTACTATTTGCTATGTACTATTTGCTACCTGTACTATTTGCTATGTACTATTTGCTACCTGTACTATTTGCTATGTACTATTTGCTACCTGTACTATTTGCTATGTACTATTTGCTACCTGTACTATTTGCTATGTACTATTTGCTACCTGTACTATTTGCTATGTACTATTTGCTATGTACTATTTGCTACCTGTACTATTTGCTATGTACTATTTGCTACCTGTACTATTTGCTATGTACTATTTGCTACCTGTACTATTTGCTATGTACTATTTGCTACCTGTACTATTTGCTATGTACTATCTGCTACCTGTACTATTTGCTATGTACTATTTGCTATGTACTATCTGCTACCTGTACTATTTGCTATGTACTATTTGCTACCTGTACTATTTGCTATGTACTATTTGCTACCTGTACTATTTGCTATGTACTATTTGCTACCTGTACTATTTGCTATGTACTATTTGCTATGTACTATTTGCTATGTACTATTTGCTACCTGTACTATTTGCTACCTGTACTATTTGCTATGTACTATTTGCTATGTACTATTTGCTATGTACTATTTGCTACCTGTACTATTTGCTATGTACTATTTGCTATGTACTATTTGCTACCTGTACTATTTGCTATGTACTATTTGCTACCTGTACTATTTGCTACCTGTACTATTTGCTATGTACTATTTGCTATGTACTATTTGCTACCTGTACTATTTGCTATGTACTATTTGCTATGTACTATTTGCTATGTACTATTTGCTACCTGTACTATTTGCTACCTGTACTATTTGCTACCTGTACTATTTGCTACCTGTACTATTTTCTACCTGTACTATTTGCTACCTGTACTGTTGTCCTCTCTCTTCAGTTTCAGCTTTATAATGTCTTCCTCACTCTTCAGCAGTGCCACAGCCTCGTCTATGCTCAGGTTTTCCGTCCGTATGTCGTTAATAGACAACAGTTTATCCCCCGCTTGCACGGACCCACACCTAAATAGATCAGTGTACACATGCATGGAAGGTACACATTCACCAGCTTGCACAAACCCACACCTAAATAGATCAGTGTACATATGTATGGAAGGTACACATTCACCAGCTTGCACAGACCCACATCTAAATAGATCAGTGTACATGTGTATGGATACACATTCACCAGCTTGCACAAACCCACACCTAAATAGATCAGTGTACATATGTATGGAAGGTACACATTCACCAGCTTGCACAAACCCACACCTAAATAGATCAGTGTACATATGTATGGAAGGTACACATTCACCAGCTTGCACAAACGCACCCACACCTAAATAGATCAGTGTACATATGTATGGAAGGTACACATTCACCAGCTTGCACAGACCCACACCTAAATAGATCAGTGTACATATGTATGGATACACATTCACCAGCTTGCACAAACCCACACCTAAATAGATCAGTGTACATATGTATGGATACACATTCACCAGCTTGCACAGACCCACACCTAAATAGATCAGTGTACATATGTATGGATACACATTCACCAGCTTGCACAAACCCACACCTAAATAGATCAGAGTACATATGTATGGAAGGTACACATTCACCAGCTTGCACAAACGCACCCACACCTAAATAGATCAGTGTACATATGTATGGATACACATTCACCAGCTTGCACAAACCCACACCTAAATAGATCAGTGTACATATGTATGGATACACATTCACCAGCTTGCACAAACCCACACCTAAATAGATCAGTGTACATATGTATGGAAGGTACACATTCACCAGCTTGCACAAACCCACACCTAAATAGATCAGTGTACATATGTATGGAAGGTACACATTCACCAGCTTGCACGGACCCACACCTAAATAGATCAGTGTACATATGTATGGAAGGTACACATTCACTTTGTCAGTGCAAAATATTTTGTTTTTGGAGTTTGACAAAACACGCTGACTCTCCAGATATTATTGGTGCCCCGCAGTGCAATATAGGATACAAACCTATAGCAGTGAGAGGCAAGAGGGGCGATTGTAACACATTATGCATAAATCAGTAGGACTACACATTATGCATAAATCAGTAGGACTACACATTATGCATAAATCAGTAGGACTACACATTATGCATAAATCAGTAGGACTACACATTATGCATAAATCAGTAGAACTACACATTATGCATAAATCAGTAGCACTACACATTATGCATAAATCAGTAGGACTACACATTATGCATAAATCAGTAGGACTACACATTATGCATAAATCAGTAGGACTACACATTATGCATAAATCAGTAGGACTACACATTATGCATAAATCAGTAGAACTACACATTATGCATAAATCAGTAGGACTACACATTATGCATAAATCAGTAACACTACACATTATGCATAAATCAGTCAGACTATACATTATGCATAAATCAGTAGCACTACACATTATGCATAAATCAGTAGGACTACACATTATGCATAAATCAGTAGCACTACACATTATGCATAAATCAGTAGGACTATACATTATGCATAAATCAGTAGCACTACACATTATGCATAAATCAGTAGCACTACACATTATGCATAAATCAGTAGAACTACACATTATGCATAAATCAGTAGAACTACACATTATGCATAAATCAGTAGCACTACACATTATGCATAAATCAGTAGGACTACACATTATGCATAAATCAATCAGACTATACATTATGCATAAATCAGTAGGACTACACATTATGCATAAATCAGTAGGACTACACATTATGCATAAATCACTAGGACTACACATTATGCATAAATCAGTAGCACTACACATTATGCATAAACCAGTAGCGCTACACATTATGCATAAACCAGTCAGACTACACATTATGCATAAACCAGTCAGACTACACATTATGCATAAACCAGTCAGACTACACATTAATAAATTTTACTAATATATAATTATATTATATATAAAATTGACCCTATTTAAATCGTAATTATGCAGAACAGATATTTCTAATTTCAACCCAATTCATATTTACAAGAAAATATCAAAGAGATTTCTCGGTAAATGTTTGTATATAATATACACTGCATCTATTGCACTTGCTCACAGCATCTTGCAGATGTTTCATGCAATAAAATATTGTTATCATTGTTGCATATAAAATGTATGTGTGTTTTGAGGTCTAACGTCGATCTAACAGCTCAGAGCAAGGTGTCTCTTCCGGGTAGAGATTCATCCAACATCGAAAAAACCGATTAACCTTCTGCAAGCTAGCAGGAGTTTCCGTACATCAATAATTCCACACACCCAGTCGGATTAACCTTCTGCAAGCTAGCTGGATAGCTTCCTTACATCAATAATTCCACACACCCAGTCGGATTAACCTTCTGCAAGCTAGCTGGATAGCTTCCTTACATCAATAATTCCACACACCCAGTCGGATTAACCTTCTGCAAGCTAGTGGGAGTTTCCTTACATCAATAATTCCACACACCCAGTCGGATTAACCTTCTGCAAGCTAGCTGGATAGTTTCCTTACATCAATAATTCCACACACCCAGTCGGATTAACCTTCTGCAAGCTAGCTGGATAGTTTCCTTACATCAATAATTCCACACACCCAGTCGGATTAACCTTCTGCAAGCTAGCTGGATAGTTTCCTTACATCAATAATTCCACACACCCAGACGGATTAACCTTCTGCAAGCTAGCTGGATAGCTTCCTTACATCAATAATTCCACACACCCAGTCGGATTAACCTTCTGCAAGCTAGCTGGATAGCTTCCTTACATCAATAATTCCACACACCCAGTCGGATTAACCTTCTGCAAGCTAGCTGGATAGCTTCCTTACATCAATAATTCCACACACCCAGTCGGATTAACCTTCTGCAAGCTAACTGGATAGCTTCCTTACATCAATAATTCCACACACCCAGTCGGATTAACCTTCTGCAAGCTAGCTGGATAGCTTCCTTACATCAATAATTCCACACACCCAGTCGGATTAACCTTCTGCAAGCTAGCTGGATAGCTTCCTTACATCAATAATTCCACACACCCAGTCGGATTAACCTTCTGCAAGCTAGTGGGAGTTTCCTACATCAATATCCCACACCCAGCGGATAACCTTCTGCAAGCTAGCTGGATAGTTCCTTACATCAATAATTCCACACACCCAGTCGGATTAACCTTCTGCAAGCTAGCTGGATAGTTTCCTACATCAATAATCACACACCCAGTCGGATAACCTTCTGCAAGCTAGCTGGATAGTTTCCTTACATCATAATTCCACACACCCAGTCGGATTAACCTTCTGCAAGCTAGCTGGATAGTTCCTTACATCAATAATTCCACACACCCAGACGGATTAACCTTCTGCAAGCTAGCTGGATAGTTTCCTTACATCAATAATTCCACACACCCAGTCGGATTAACCTTCTGCAAGCTAGCTGGATAGCTTCCTTACATCAATAATTCCACACACCCAGACGGATTAACCTTCTGCAAGCTAGTGGTAGTTTCCTTACATCAATAATTCCACACACCCAGACGGATTAACCTTCTGCAAGCTAGCTGGATAGTTTCCGTATATCAATAATTCCACACACCCAGACGGATTCGAACATATAACAACGTAAACCACGAGGAAACCCAATACTGAACATGACATTAATTAATATACCTGTATGCAACACTTCCTTTCTTCACCTCCGTAATGAGTAATGGATTTCCTAGCTTCGTCTTAGCTGAAAAATGGTCAATTTAGTATAACATTTGTTTGTAAACCGAGATTGCACCTGGCATAAGTTTCCATATTCAATAAACACAGGTAGAATACTGAGATTGCACCTGGCATAAGTTTCCATATTCAATAAATACAGGTAGAATACTGAGATTGCACCTGGCATAAGTTTCCATATTCAATAAATACAGGTAGAAAACCCAGATTGCACCTGGCATAAGTTTCCATATTCAATAAATACAGGTAGAATACCGAGATTGCACCTGGCATAAGTTTCCATATTCAATAAATACAGGTAGAATACCGAGATTGCACCTGGCATAAGATTCCATATTCATTAAATACAGGTAGAAAACCGAGATTGCACCTGGCATAAGTTTCCATATTCAATAAATACAGGTAGAAAACCGAGATTGCACCTGGCATAAGTTTCCATATTCTATAAATACAGGTAGAAAACCGAGATTGCACCTGGCACAAGTTTCCATATTCAATAAATACAGGTAGAAAACAGAGATTGCACCTGGCATAAGTTTCCATATTCTATAAATACAGGTAGAAAACCGAGATTGCACTTGGCATAAGTTTCCATATTCAATAAATACAGGTAGAAAACAGAGATTGCACCTGGCATAAGTTTCCATATTCAATAAATACAGGTAGAAAACCGAGATTGCACCTGGCATAAGTTTCCATATTCATTAAATACAGGTAGGAAACCGAGATTGCACCTGGCACAAGTTTCCATATTCAATAAATACAGGTAGAAAACCGAGATTGCACCTGGCATAAGTTTCCATATTCATTAAATACAGGTAGAAAACCGAGATTGCATCTGGCATAAGTTTCCATATTCATTAAATACAGGTAGAATACCGAGATTGCACCTGGCATAAGTTTCCATACTCATTAAATACAGGTAGAAAACTGAGATTGCACCTGGCATAAGTTTCCATATTCAATAAATACAGGTAGAAAACCGAGATTGCACCTGGCATAAGTTTCCATATTCATTAAATACAGGTAGAAAACCGAGATTGCATCTGGCATAAGTTTCCATATTCATTAAATACAGGTAGAATACTCCTATATAGATTCAGCAATCGTTTATCCCAGAAATCAGTGAAATGATGCTACGATATAGTAACTGAACACTAACTACTTAATGTTATTCCAATTCCGCCTGGTTTCCGTGGTAACTTCACAACGAATGTCCCGCTACTTGCCATCACTGCATCAGCGATATCAAACTCGATCTCCAGTTTGGCATGCTGCCAAGATTCTTGTAGCATGTAAATAATCTCGTCCAGTGTTTTCTCACAAACGTCTACCCCATTCACAGTGAGTATTCGGTCTCCCTCGTGTATAACACCACTCCTAGAAGTACAATTTATTTAACCCTTTCAACACCACAGACCTCTATTCTTACAAAAAGTGTAGATCCAGATGATGACCTGCACTTTTTGCCAGTAATATTACTATTTTTAGACAAAATTACTCATTTTGATAAATGAACTGGTCCAAATGTAATTTTTTTTAAATTAATTTATTGTTCTAAAAATATGCACCAGTCCATGTCTGTTACTTGGTGTTGAATGGGTCATGGTTATAATCCACATCAGAAACACTAACTTGCACTGTATGCGAGTATCCCATTTCATTTATTAGTTCATACAAATTTATTTTAGCTTGATTGCGAAACAAGTTCTTACAGCATAGTTAAATCGCATGGGGAGACCTCACTCATGATTGAGTCCATTGCCATTAGGGAGAGAAAGGGAGAAGAGGCTATGTGGAATTTAAGTGCCTTGCTGCCTAAGGGCACAATCGTAATGGCTATAGCTGGGAGCGAAGTCCAGACTGGGCTGCGAATCAATGGGAGGTGAGTTTGATCCTCGAGTCACACCAAACTAATATTAACAGTCTATTGAATGAGACTATAAATGGGTAAATCTTGAGGTCACATGTCTTAAGACGAATCTGTAGTCCAGTGGTAACACGCTGGACTGGCAATACAGGGATCGCAGGTTCGATCCCCTGTCTGACCATAATAAAATTAACAGTCTTTAAAATGGGACGTTAAACCGAGGTCTCGTGTCGGTGCTTTACACCTTGCACGTAAAAGAACCAGAGGAGACTCTGGAATGGATCTCTGTCTGTATCATGCACTATCCTCCAAAATCTAAAATCTCTTCAGAAGGCGTCGCTCATATGGGCAACCGGTAGCGACGATAAATAAACGTAAAACACACACATGTCTTACTTATTAACACAAGGCATGTAAAATACCTAGGGCTGCTTCTCGATGTGAGACAATCTCTATCTCTTTTAACATTCTCCAAAACAGTAGTGTTAATTAAACGCTTAATGACATATGACAACTTTCCAGTATTTATTGGTGGAAGAAGACGCATCCACATATAGTTAGCTAGTCCCTTCCACTGCTCTATATAGCTAGTCCCTTCCACTGCTCTATATAGCTAGTCCCTTCCACTGCTCTATATAGCTAGTCCCTTCCACTGCTCTATATAGCTAGTCCCTACCACTGCTCTATATAGCTAGTCCCTTCCACTGCTCTATATAGCTAGTCCCTTCCACTGCTCTATATAGCTAGTCCCTTCCACTGCTCTATATAGCTAGTCCCTTCCACTGCTCTATATAGCTAGTCCCTTCCACTGCTCTATATAGCTAACTACACATGTTGGATACTGTTAACCTGTCTGTTGCAGCTTGCCACCACAAGCCTAGTTACACAGTCAAGAACCACTGCTCTATATAGCTAACTACACATGTTGGATACTGTTAACCTGTCTGTTGCAGCTTGCCACCACAAGCCTAGTTACACAGTCAAGAACCACTGCTCTATATAGCTAACTACACATGTTGGATACTGTTAACCTGTCTGTTGCAGCTTGCCACCACAAGCCTAGTTACACAGTCAAGAACCACTGCTCTATATAGCTAACTACACATGTTGGATACTGTTAACCTGTCTGTTGCAGCTTGCCACCACAAGCCTAGTTACACAGTCAAGAACCACTGCTCTATATAGCTAACTACACAGCTGGATACTGTTAACCTGTCTGTTGCAGCTTGCCACCACAAGCCTAGTTACACAGTCAAGAACCACTGCTCTATATAGCTAACTACACATGTTGGATACTGTTAACCTGTCTGTTGCAGCTTGCCACCACAAGCCTAGTTACACAGTCAAGAACCACTGCTCTATATAGCTAACTACACATGTTGGATACTGTTAACCTGTCTGTTGCAGCTTGCCACCACAAGCCTAGTTACACAGTCAGAACACTGCTCTATATAGCTAACTACAAGTTGGATACTGTTAACCTGTCTGTTGCAGCTTGCCACCACAAGCCTAGTTACACAGTCAAGAACCACTGCTCTATATAGCTAACTACACATGTTGGATACTGTTAACCTGTCTGTTGCAGCTTGCCACCACAAGCCTAGTTACACAGTCAAGAACCACTGCTCTATATAGCTAACTACACATGTTGGATACTGTTAACCTGTCTGTTGCAGCTTGCCACCACAAGCCTAGTTACACAGTCAAGAACCACTGCTCTATATAGCTAACTACACATGTTGGATACTGTTAACTGTCTGTTGCAGCTTGCCACAACAGCCTAGATACACAGTCAAGAACCACTGCTCTATATAGCTACTACACATGTTGGATACTGTTAACCTGTCTGTTGCAGCTTGCCACCACAAGCCTAGTTACACAGTCAAGAACCACTGCTCTATATAGCTAACTACACATGTTGGATACTGTTAACCTGTCTGTTGCAGCTTGCCACCACAAGCCTAGTTACACAGTCAACAACCACTGCTCTATATAGCTAACTACACATGTTGGATACTGTTAACCTGTCTGTTGCAGCTTGCCACCACAAGCCTAGTTACACAGTCAACAACCACTGCTCTATATAGCTAACTACACATGTTGGATACTGTTAACCTGTCTGTTGCAGCTTGCCACCACAAGCCTAGTTACACAGTCAACAACCACTGCTCTATATAGCTAACTACACATGTTGGATACTGTTAACCTGTCTGTTGCAGCTTGCCACCACAAGCCTAGTTACACAGTCAACAACCACTGCTCTATATAGCTAACTACACATGTTGGATACTGTTAACCTGTCTGTTGCAGCTTGCCACCACAAGCCTAGTTACACAGTCAAGAACCACTGCTCTATATAGCTAACTACACATGTTGGATACTGTTAACCTGTCTGTTGCAGCTTGCCACCACAAGCCTAGTTACACAGTCAAGAACCACTGCTCTATATAGCTAACTACACATGTTGGATACTGTTAACCTGTCTGTTGCAGCTTGCCACCACAAGCCTAGTTACACAGTCAAGAACCACTGCTCTATATAGCTAACTACACATGTTGGATACTGTTAACCTGTCTGTTGCAGCTTGCCACCACAAGCCTAGTTACACAGTCAAGAACCACTGCTCTATATAGCTAACTACACATGTTGGATACTGTTAACCTGTCTGTTGCAGCTTGCCACCACAAGCCTAGTTACACAGTCAAGAACCACTGCTCTATATAGCTAACTACACATGTTGGATACTGTTAACCTGTCTGTTGCAGCTTGCCACCACAAGCCTAGTTACACAGTCAAGAACCACTGCTCTATATAGCTAACTACACATGTTGGATACTGTTAACCTGTCTGTTGCAGCTTGCCACCACAAGCCTAGTTACACAGTCAAGAACCACTGCTCTATATAGCTAACTACAGACATCAGATACTCTACACCATAGAGCTAACAATGACATAAACCCACTACCTTTCCGATGCTGTGTGCGGCTCTAGCCTGGTCACAACCGGCGGATCCTGCAGCATACAACTAGATGGGATGGTAGAGTCCAGGACCAGCCCTAACCCCGCCCTCTCACCGTATAACAGAACCTCATTGACGTCCATACGACAAACCTGGTTACTGGCCGTGAATACTGAGGTAGATGTGGACGCCACAGACGCTGTCAGGATAGAACAATTAATCAGTGAAGTGCTTGCATTACTTAATCAAATATTCTCTTTATAGTATGTATGTACATAAAGATGTTTTCTAAGAATTAATTTCTCAGAAAATAACAAACACTTCAAGATCACATCGACTTATAGCCAACAGTCTTGCAAATAGCGAATTATCTCCGGATCAAAATGTACATTTTGTTTGTTCTGGATTTCGAGCCACAAAAACGGCTTTGTTTGATATAGGAACATTTCAAAATTAAATGGTGGAGGAAGATCACCAGGTTCCCTTGCAGACCTGGACGGTTACCTCGGAATAACCACCATCACAAGCCAGCTGGGTACCTTCCTCACTCGCAAACAAATCAGTGTGGGAAAAATGATTATTAGTACAGGATGACAAGTTGGATGTCAGGCCACGGAGGGACTACATGATGACAGGTTGGATGTTAGGCCACGGAGGGACTACATGATGACAGGTTGGATGTTAGGCCACAGAGTCTCTACACGATGACAGGTTGGATGTTAGGCCACAGAGGCTCTACACGATGACAGGTTGGATGTTAGGCCACAGAGTCTCTACACGATGACAGGTTGGATGTTAGGCCACAGAGGCTCTACACGATGACAGGTTGTATGTTAGGCCACAGAGGCTCTACATGATGACAGGTTGGGTGTTAGGCCATAGAGGCTCTACATGATGATAGGTTGGGTGTTAGGCCACAGAGGCTCTACATGATGACAGGTTGGGTGTTAGGCCACGGAGGCTCTACATGATGATAGGTTGGGTGTTAGGCCACGTAGGCTCTACATGATGACAGGTTGGGTGTTAGGCCACGGAGGCTCTACATGATGACAGGTGGTGTTAGGCCACGGAGGCTCTACATGATGACAGGTGGATGTTAGACCACAGAGGCTCTACACGATGACAGGTTGGATGTTAGGCCACAGAAGCTCTACACAATGACAGGTTGGATGTTAGGCCACAGAGGCTCTACAGGATGACAGGTTGGATGCCAGGCCACGGAGGCTCTACACGATGACAGGTTGGGTATTAGGCCACGGAGGCTCTACACGCCGACAGGTTGGGTGTTAGGCCATGGAGGCTCTACACAATGCAGGTTGGGTGTTAGTGCACGGAGGCTCTACATGATGACAGGTTGGATGTTAGGGCACGGAGGCTCTACACGATGACAGGTTGGATGTTAGGCCACGGAAGCTCTACACGATGACAGGTTGGATGTTAGGCCACAGAGGCTCTACACGATGACAGGTTGGATGTTAGGCCACAGAGGCTCTACACAATGACAGGTTGGATGTTAGGCCACGGAAGCTCTACACAATGACAGGTTGGGTGTTAGGCCACAGAGGCTCTACACGATGACAGGTTGGGTGTTAGGGCACGGAGGCTCTACACAATGACAGGTTGGATGTTAGGCCACAGAGGCTCTACACGATGACAGGTTGAATGTCAGGCCACGGAGGCTCTACAGGATGACAGGTTGGATGTTAGGCCACGGAGGCTCTACACGATGACAGGTTGGGTGTTAAGCCACGGAGGCTCTACACGATGACAGGTTGGGTGTTGGGCCACAGAGGCTCTACACGTTGGCAGGTTGGATGTTAGGCCACGGAGGCTCTACAGGATGACAGGTTGGATGCCAGGCCACAGAGGCTCTACACGATGACAGGTCGGGTATTAGGCCACGGAGGCTCTACACGATGACAGGTTGGGTGTTAGGCCAGAGGCTCTACAGGATGACAGTTTGTATGTCAGGCCACGGAGGCTCTACAGGGTGACAGGTTGGATGCTAGGCCACGGAGGCTCTACACGATGACAGGTTGGATGTTAGGGCACGGAGGCTCTACACGATGACCGGTTGGGTGTTAGGGCACGGAGGCTATACATGATGACAGGTTGGATGTTAGTGCACGGAGGCTATACATGATGACAGGTTGGGTGTTAGTGCACGGAGGCTATACATGATGACAGGTTGGGTGTTAGTGCACGGAGGCTATACATGATGACAGGTTGGATGTTAGGGCACGGAGGCTATACACGATGACAGGTTGGATGTTAGGGCACGGAGGCTCTACACGATGACAGGTTGGATGTTAGGCCACGGAAGCTCTACACGATGACAGGTTGGATGTTAGGCCACAGAGGCTCTACATGATGACAGGTTGGATGTTAGGCCATAGAGGCTCTACACGATGACAGGTTGTATGTTAGGCCACAGAGGCTCTACATGATGACAGGTTGGGTGTTAGGCCACGGAGGCTCTACATGATGATAGGTTGGGTGTTAGGCCACGGAGGCTCTACATGATGATAGGTTGGGTGTTAGGCCACGTAGGCTCTACATGATGACAGGTTGGGTGTTAGGCCACGGAGGCTCTACATGATGACAGGTTGGATGTTAGACCACAGAGGCTCTACACGATGACAGGTTGGATGTTAGGCCACAGAAGCTCTACACAATGACAGGTTGGATGTTAGGCCACAGAGGCTCTACAGGATGACAGGTTGGATGCCAGGCCACGGAGGCTCTACACGATGACAGGTTGGGTATTAGGCCACGGAGGCTCTACACGCCGACAGGTTGGGTGTTAGGCCATGGAGGCTCTACACAATGCAGGTTGGGTGTTAGTGCACGGAGGCTCTACATGATGACAGGTTGGATGTTAGGGCACGGAGGCTCTACACGATGACAGGTTGGATGTTAGGCCACGGAAGCTCTACACGATGACAGGTTGGATGTTAGGCCACAGAGGCTCTACACGATGACAGGTTGGATGTTAGGCCACAGAGGCTCTACACAATGACAGGTTGGATGTTAGGCCACGGAAGCTCTACACAATGACAGGTTGGGTGTTAGGCCACAGAGGCTCTACACGATGACAGGTTGGGTGTTAGGGCACGGAGGCTCTACACAATGACAGGTTGGATGTTAGGCCACAGAGGCTCTACACGATGACAGGTTGAATGTCAGGCCACGGAGGCTCTACAGGATGACAGGTTGGATGTTAGGCCACGGAGGCTCTACACGATGACAGGTTGGGTGTTAAGCCACGGAGGCTCTACACGATGACAGGTTGGGTGTTGGGCCACAGAGGCTCTACACGTTGGCAGGTTGGATGTTAGGCCACGGAGGCTCTACAGGATGACAGGTTGGATGCCAGGCCACAGAGGCTCTACACGATGACAGGTCGGGTATTAGGCCACGGAGGCTCTACACGATGACAGGTTGGGTGTTAGGCCAGAGGCTCTACAGGATGACAGTTTGTATGTCAGGCCACGGAGGCTCTACAGGGTGACAGGTTGGATGCTAGGCCACGGAGGCTCTACACGATGACAGGTTGGATGTTAGGGCACGGAGGCTCTACACGATGACCGGTTGGGTGTTAGGGCACGGAGGCTATACATGATGACAGGTTGGATGTTAGTGCACGGAGGCTATACATGATGACAGGTTGGGTGTTAGTGCACGGAGGCTATACATGATGACAGGTTGGGTGTTAGGGCACGGAGGCTATACACGATGACAGGTTGGATGTTAGGGCACGGAGGCTCTACACGATGACAGGTTGGATGTTAGGCACGGAAGCTCTACACGATGACAGGTTGGATGTTAGGCCACAGAGGCTCTACATGATGCCAGGCCACGGAGGCGCTACACGATGACAGGTTGGGTATTAGGCCACGGAGGCTCTACACGCTGACAGGTTGGGTGTTAGGCCACGGAGGCTCTACACAATACAGGTTGTGTGTTAGTGCACGGAGGCTCTACATGATGACAGGTTGGATGTTAGTGCACGGAGGCTCTACATGATGACAGGTTGGATGTTAGGGCACGGAGGCTCTACATGATGACAGGTTGGATGTTAGGCCACGGAAGCTCTACACGATGACAGGTTGGATGTTAGGCCACAGAGGCTCTACACGATGACAGGTTGGATGTTAGGCCACAGAGGCTCTACACAATGACAGGTTGGATGTTAGGCCACGGAAGCTCTACACAATGACAGGTTGGGTGTTAGGCCACAGAGGCTCTACACGATGACAGGTTGGGTGTTAGGGCACGGAGGCTCTACACAATGACAGGTTGGATGTTAGGCCACAGAGGCTCTACATGATGACATGTTGGGTGTTAGGGCACGGAGGCTCTACACGATGACAGGTTGGATGTTAGGCCACGGAGGCTCTACAGAATGACAGGTTGGATGCCAGGCCACGGAGGCTCTACACGATGACAGGTTGGGTATTAGGCCACAGAGGCTCTACACGATGACAGGTTGGGTGTTAGGCCACGGAGGCTCTACATGATGACAGGTTGGATGTTAGGGCACGGAGGCTCTACACGATGACAGGTTGGATGTTAGGCCACGGAAGCTCTACACAATGACAGGTTGGTGTTAGGCCACAGAGGCTCTACACGATGACAGGTTGGGTGTTAGGGCACGGAGGCTCTACACAATGACAGGTTGGATGTTAGGCCACAGAGGCTCTACATGATGACATGTTGGGTGTTAGGGCACGGAGGCTCTACACGATGACAGGTTGGATGTTAGGCCACGGAGGCTCTACACGATGACAGGTTGAATGTCAGGCCACGGAGGCTCTACATGATGACAGGTTGGGTGTTAGGCCACAGAGGCTCTACACAATGACAGGTTGGGTGTTAGGGCACGGAGGCTCTACACGATGACAGGTTGGGTGTTAGGCCACAGAGGCTCTACACAATGACAGGTTGGGTGTTAGGGCACGGAGGCTCTACACGATGACAGGTTGGGTGTTAGGCTATGGAGGCTCTACATGATGACAGGTTGGATGTTAGGCCACGGAGGCTCTACACGATGACAGGTTGGGTGTTAGACCACAGAGGCTCTACACGATGACAGGTTGGATGTTAGGCCACAGAGGCTCTACATGATGACAGGCCATGGAGGCTCTACATGATGACATGCCACAGAGGCTCTACACGATGGATGTTAGGCCACGGAGGCTCTACACGATAACAGGTTGGATGTTAGGCCATGGAGGCTCTACACGATGACATGTTGGGTGTTAGGCCACGGAGGCTCTACACGATGACAGGTTGGGTGTTAGGCCAGAGGCTCTACAGGATGACAGGTTGGATGTTAGGCCACGGAGACTCTACAGGGTGACAGGTTGGATGCTAGGCCACGGAGGCTCTACACGATGACATGTTGGGTGTTAGGCCACGGAGGCTCTACACGATGACAGGTTGGGTGTTAGGCCAGAGGCTCTACAGGATGACAGTTTGGATGTCAGGCCACGGAGGCTCTACAGGGTGACAGGTTGGATGCTAGGCCACGGAGGCTCTACACGATGACAGGTTGGGTGTTAGGGCACGGAGGCTCTACACGATGACCGGTTGGGTGTTAGGGCACGGAGGCTCTACAGGATGCTAGGCCACGGAGGCTCTACACGATGACAGGTTGGGTGTTAGGCCACAGAGGCTCTACACGATGACAGGTTGGATGTTAGGCCACGGAGGCTCTACACGATGACAGGTTGGGTGTTAGGCCACGGAGGCTCTACACAATGACAGGTTGGATGTTATGGCACGGAGGCTCTACATGATGACAGGTTGGATGTTAGGCCAGAGGCTCTACACAATGACAGATTGGATGTTAGTGCACGGAGGCTCTACATGATGACAGGTTGGGTGTTAGGGCATGGAGGCTCTACATGATGACAGGTTGGATGCTAGGCCACGGAGGCTCTACACGATGACAGGTTGGGTGTTAGGCCACGGAGGCTCTACACAATGACAGGTTGGATGTTATGGCACGGAGGCTCTACATGATGACAGGTTGGATGTTAAGCCAGAGGCTCTACACAATGACAGATTGGATGTTAGTGCACGGAGGCTCTACAGGATGACAGGTTGAGTGTTAGGCCATGGAGGCTCTACATGATGACAGGTTGAATGTTAGGCCACGGAGGCTCTACACGATGACAGGTTGAATGTCAGGCCACGGAGGCTCTACATGATGACAGGTTGGATGTTAGGGCACGGAGGCTCTACATGATGACAGGTTGGGTGTTAGGCCACAGAGGCTCTACACGATGACAGGTTGGATGTTAGGCCACAGATGCTCTACACGATGACAGGTTGGATGGTAGGCCACAGAGGCTCTACAGGATGACAGGTTGGATGTTAGGCCACAGAGGCTCTACATGATGACAGGTTGGATGTTAGGCCACGGAGGCTCTACACGATGACAGGTTGAATGTTAGGCCACGGAGGCTCTACACGATGACAGGTTGGGTGTTAGGCCACGGAGGCTCTACATGATGACAGGTTGGATGTTAGGCCACAGAGGCTCTACATGATGACAGGTTGGATGTTAGGCCACGGAGGCTCTACACAATGACAGGTTGAATGTTAGGCCACAGAGGCTCTACACGATGACAGGTTGGATGTTAGGCCACGGTGGCTCTACATGATGACAGGTTCGACGATAGGCCACGGATACTCAATGGCAATCTATATTCAGTTATTAACTGTAAAACAAACATACATCTAGTAAACAGAACAATGTTTATCTTTATGCTGTCCAAATGACTGGTTCAGCTACAGTCATGTATGTTGTGAACAACATATCACCTTGGTAATATTATTCTTACCGTTGTCATTTGAGGTCGTCACTAGGGAGTATAAGACACAGTTAAATTTAATTTAGAAATGTCAGTATTTCATATATAACACGTGATTAAAGAGCAACGAAAATAATCAAAATGTGTGAACATGCAAAAATAAGTGAATATTTTGTGATTCATAAGCATTACGTAAATGTGATAATGACTTGGGGTATAAGACTACTAAAAATGTATCAGCACTCATAGGTTGATTAAATCTTGAAATAATAGTATTGAAAGTGACTTAATTGTCTCCATATGTCAAATCTAAAATGACTAATCTCTTCAGGAGGCGTCGCTCATATGGGTAACCGGTAGACGATAAATAAACGTAAAACACACACCATATGTCAACACCTACTCAAACTTCTCATTCTCAACACCTTCTAAAGGCGACAAGTTCAGCAAACATCAAAGTCACTAATTGGTTGTTTGCAAAACTGGTGAATTTAATGTTGAAATTATGCATCATTTTGTACTTTTTAACGGGTAAATTAAGCAATATTATTAACACAGACGGATCTGTAGTCCAGTGGTAACATGCTAGACTGGTAATCGAGGGATCGCAGGTTCGATTCCCCATCTCAGGGCTCGACGCTAATGTTTTACCTTGGTTGCCCTTCGGGCAACCATGACTGCAGTTTTACCTGCCCGAATGAGATTTTCACCTGCCCGAAGTTTTACTTCTGATTATTTGTTCATATTTAATTTTCAACACTGTATACAGGTTCATAACATTACTGTTTTCTGGCTGTGCATTTTGGAAGAAAAAGCAAAGATATCCCAAATCGTGCTTAATATTGCACCACTCTAAGTCTTTGCTGTCTCGCAATCCTTTAAATGTGGTAGTCCAACTGTCCACCCATCCACGCTTGCGCTTCTTTTCATAAGCTTGCTTGTCAGCCTTTTTGTCAGGCTGTCTTTTTTGGGGGAAGCCGGTAAAAGAATTTGACAGTTGCGTCTGCCCATAGATGACGATATTTTGAAAACGCTTCCTATGTATAACTGTAACTGAGGTTTCAATTGGACAAAAGTTTGCACAACAGCCAATCAGCAAAGCCGTTTCAAAAATACTCTCCAACAGGAGATTCTTTCATAGTAACAGTAACAACCAATTCCGATTGGTTAATACATGCCTACGTCATGAGACAAGTACCTGTTTCGGTTTATTATTGGGTAAAAATCTTTATCTCAACCAGCCGATCAGAATATAGTATCAACCACGCATAACGCGCCTTCATCACTTGCTCCGCCCAGGGTTAGGGTCAAAACGCGTGGTTGATGTCATTATTCAGTTGGGTGGTTGAGAAAAAAGGCGTACGTTATTATTGTCGAGCAAGAGTAGCGGCGCTAAAGTTTACTATCGTTTCGTAAAATATTGAAACAAAAACTAGTTGCCCGTCGGGCAAGCGAGTAACAACAAGTACTTGCCCGCCGCCAACATTTACCTGACCCGGGCAATGGTTAGTGTCGAGCCCTGCATCTGATCCTAATAAAATTAATAGGCTTTCAGATGGGACGTTAAACCGAGGTCTTGTGTCGGTGCTTTACACCGTGCCCGTAAAAGAACCAGAGGAGACTCTGGAATGGGTCTCTGTCTGTATCATTGCACTATCCTCCAAATAATCTAAAATGACTAATCTCTTCAGGAGGCGTCGCTCATATGGGCAACCGGTAGCGATGATAAATAAACATAAAACACACACACACACACCATTTTGTACTTTTTAACTGGTAAATTAAGCAATATTATTAATTTTCACACAATTTCCAAATATACGAAGGTCACTAGGTGTCTAAACTAAAGGAAATCTGGAAATAGAACGGAATCATACCGGGATTTAGATTATGAACGATTTATTTCCTTTTGTTGCATAGGCCAGTTGTCCGTTTGGATTTCTGGGGCAAACGTAATAGAGTTCTAAACTGAAGTATACGACGCAGCAGACTATTGGACACGAATTTGGATGAAAAAACCTGCGTCTTATCTATAAACGATTACGGTATGTCAAGTGGTGTTAAAATCTCAACCAAGGTCAGGTTAAACCATTTTCTATTTTTAGTAACAGAGACCTTGACATTGTACCTACAGACTTACAACTTTACACTTTTAGCAACAAA